>WBNH01005609.1:96612-290371 GCA_013401255.1 Urocolius indicus | reverse complement strand
CCTCCATCTTGTACCACTCTTACACCTCCTGCCTCGCACCTCAAATTCCCGTCCCTAAATAGTGATCGCAGAGGCGCCAGATTGGCCCAGCCAGGCCGGGGGGTGCGTCTGAACCCAGGAGTCAGGGGAGAGTCTAAAAAACTTTTACCGGGTCTTCACTGCAACCCGCTCCCCCTGTTACTAAACAAAAGCAACTCCTTGCTAAACCATGACAGTGATGTGCTTCTTGCTCATTTTAGTAATCTAAAGCTGTTTAGTCTGGATAGGAGGAGACTGTGGAGGGATCTCATTAATATTTACAAACATGTAAATAGTGATCTCAGGAAGGCATTGCTTTTTTCTGTTATATCTAGTGACAGGACAAAGGATAATGGAAAGAAGTTGGAACATAATAAGTTCCATTTAAATATAAGAAAAATCTTTCACTGTTGAGGTGATGGAGCCCTGGCCCAGGCTACTCAGACAGAGTGTGGAGGCTTCTTCTCTTGGAGATATTCAAAACCCACCTGGACACGTTCCTGTGTGACTTGATCTAGGTGGACCTGCTTCTGCAGGGAGGTTGGACTAGATGATCTCTAAAGGTCCCTTCCAACCCTACCATTCTGTGATTCTATAATTCCATATTTCTATTCTTTCTATGGAGGAATATACATTATTGAACAGTTGTTGTCAGTACACTCAGGCTATTTAAAAAAAATCGGAAGGAAGGAAAGGTCTAGTTCTTCCTTGGGAAATAGTTTACAATTTTCTGGATATGACTGGATTAGCTGTCTATACTTCTTCCTTTTCTAATTTCACCCCATCACATTTAATTCTCCACCCTCGAGCAACCCTAAATAATTCCTACATGAACTACTGTTCAGTAATCTAATAAGACAGTAAAGTGTGCTTTGACATCCTAACCAAGATAGTAAATATTTAATATAATGCACTCTATGAGGAGCAAAGTGAAATTAAATGAAAAGTCAGATAAAATGAGCTTAAATGCAATAAATACCAGTTACTATTCAATGCCGAGAAGTTGCATGTGTATTTGTTTCCTCTCAGTTAGCAGTATTGGCAGACTACTTTTTTTGTGGTTTTGAAATGGCAACAGTAACCCACTTGCGAGTCTGCTTCATCATGTCTGTTAAAATAATTACAGACATTATTGCCTTTATTGTTTGGCATCCCAATTGATTTAATTTTTTTTTCAGTTGGCTGCAGGAGATCCAAAAATCTGTGTTGCTGTGTTAGTTATTTCTTTTTTATATATATTTTCTTTCTGTCCTTTTGGTTTGCTTCTACAGAAAAAAAATAAACCAAACAAAAAAAAAAAACCCAGAAAAATTGCAGTAGATATTGAAAAATTACTCAGTTTCAGCAAATATATTTGGAAAACAGAAAGCAGACTTAATCCAATTCTATTTTTAACTTGGGAGGTAGAAACATTCAAACACAAGCAAAACCTATCCTTATCCTTCATGCCCACTTTGAATTGGGTATGGTATTCTTCTTTTAATGTCCCATACCATTATGTATCTCTCACTGATCCAACCTGAACCATCTACTTTTGGTCACTTTTTTGTTTTTAGAAAACAAATCATTTTTATCAGTTGATCATCTAAAAGCTGACAAATCATTTCTTGGAAGAGAAAGTGTCGTGTTAGTATATAATAAACAATGCTAGTTAAGATCCAAATTAAGGACTGTATAGTCATGACTTTAGAGCTTCCCAGAACAGCTCATGTAAATTAATGCAGGTTTCTAGTCTTCAATATTCAAGATTTTTTCTCTAATCTGGAGAACTGAAGATAAACTCTCATTAGATTTTATACATGAGAAAAATGTATTGTCTAGATATATAATTTTTTTTTTTAACCAGAATCAGGAAATTATGATTTTAAAAGCACTGAAACGTCCCCACCTTTCATGCTTTCTTCTGAAAACATCAGTAATGTAATCCAAATTGTCTTCTTCTGTGGGATGATATTTCATCTTTCAGGCAAATTTTGGATGTTTCAATTGTACAAAGCCAGGATGTAAACACACTCCCCACACATATCCTTTCCATGGATCCTGCTTATGTCTTAGTCTTGGGGGGACATCATAGCCTTTCTTTTGATGTCTAGTGATGTTCGTTCCTTGAAGAGGAGCCAAAGTCTGGAAAAACTTGTCCCTTTAATGAAATTCTCATAAGGCTGACTGACTACTCACACCACCGAAAGTACACCATTAGCAGAGAGGTTCTGAGATCACTCTCACATGGAAAATTTTGAACTGTTGGTTTCCTACAGAGCGGTCATTTCTAGTAATAAAATCATTGTCTCTGAGATACTAGCAGTAATTCTGCTAATTAATTCAAGGAGATGTTCTGACTTGCCTTCAGATGCCTTGCTCTATCCTTAATACTGCTTTGTGGTTACAATTAAATACACAAAATGATCATCAAGGCTTTTACTTGGTTTTATGACTTTCATGTTAAAGGTCAGGCTAGTACAGACTCATATACTGGTTTGTATCAGGGATTTTTTTCAGACATGACAGAGTGTCTCACAATCAAACAAGATTCTTCCAGCCTTTGTGAATGAGAGATGCTTTAAAAAGATATTTTGTCTTTGATTATTCCTGGGTAAATACTTCCTGTTGAAATTATGTACTCATTGATAGTTACTCAAACCCCTGCACGTCAAACTGGTTTATAATAGTGCAATAATTTGGAGCATAGTTAGCACTTACTCTCAGGAGGCGTGCACAGGAATGGAGTCCCATTTTCAACCATGTTGGAACTGCAAAGACAACTACACAATAAAGATTATGAGTGAAATCAATAGGAACACAGTAGAAGAGGAGGGAAAAACCTGCTGAATAAGTCATTGCTTTTGCATAGTCATTGTTCATTTTTGGCACCACATATTAATATGTTCTTTGTTGCTATCACCACAACAACAACAAAAACATTTCAGACTTGTAGCTTACATTGTAAATGCGAACTTCTAAGCCTAGTGAGAAAACAGGTTTCCATTGGCCTGTGGAGATAAGTAATGCATTGGATTTCATTCTTTCTTAAAAATTCTGGATGGAAAATGGCAATGGATAACAGAAGAGCCATATGTAGAATCAGGAAGAAAAAGAGTTTAAAATACCATTTCAATGAATTCCCCGGAGGATTAGGTAGAGAAGTGTAATTAAGGTTTCTGATCTTTATAGAATGTTCCATGTTGTTAAACAAACAATAAAAATCATAGTTATTCCTGTAATAAAATTTAAGGAGATTTCTCATGTTGAAATAAACTTAATGTACAGCATCATATGGTAGGTAAGTATTTTCATATTCGGGAGGTTTAATAGGATTCAGGGATTATGCCATGACAGTGTTCAAGAAATCAGGTTGTAATCAGAATTTCACCTTCAACTGTGTAAGTTTGTAGTAGATTAATGAAGTTGAAAATTTGTGGAACTGTTGGTTTCTGAAGTTATAGTTGTGGTAACATGTTTGAACGGATCTTAATGAAATAATGCGTGAAACACTGAGACACCATAGTGTATACCAGATAGAGAAATATATCCTACATAACAGAGTTTTTAAGGTAGTAAATACATGAGAGGGCTGGTTTATTTATTTATGCTTCTTGTATTTTTTTTATTACCTCTATTCACTAAGATTGTGGGAGGCTTTATGTGTTTGCAATGCCACTGAGCTACAATTTGATAATGAATAGCAGAATAGTGGAATACTTTGGATTAAATTACAAAGGATGAAAGACATCAGTAGGCATCTGTTGCAGGCCTTGAAATGAAAGAAAACATAAATTCCTTAGACCAGTTATTTTAAAATTGGATACAGGATACAGTATTCACGTAGTATTTTCACTGCCTAGGCATTTGATGAGTAAAACCCACTGTTATACATGGATCGTCAAAAACACTCCTAAGTTACACAGAGAACAAACATGGAGAAAAGAGAACTGTATCTAAAGAAGTTGTTACACTTTTATACTTAAGTAGTTAGTAAAAAAAAACAAAGAAAAATGTAAATCATGAATCACAGAATCTAAAGGGTTGGAAGGGATCTTGGAAGATCATCCAGTCCAACCTCCCTGCCAGAGCAGCACCACCTATAGTAGGTCACACAGGAACTCATCCAACTGGGTTTGGAATGTCTCCAGAGAAGGAGCCTCCACGACCCCTCTGTACAGCCCCTACCAATGCTTCCTCATCTCAACAGGGAAGAAGCTTTTCCTTGTCTTTCTTTGGAACCTCTTCTGTTCCAGCTTGTATTCATTGCCCCTTGTCCTATCATTGGCCATCACTGTGAACAGTCTGGCTCCATCCTCCTCACACCCGCCTTTTGTGTATTTGCAAATATTAATGAGGTCACCCCTCAGTCTCCGCTTCTCCAGACTAAAGAGTCCCAGCTCCCTCAGCCTTTCATCATAAGGGAGATGCTCCACTCCATCATCTTTGTGACCCTGTGCTGTGGCTCCCTGTCCTTCTTGAACTGAGGGGCCCAAAACTGGAGACAATATTCCAGATGCAGTCTCAAGAGGGCAAAGAAGATGTCTTACAGTGGTCTGCTGTTGTTTATAGCTATTTACGTATCAACAGTTCTCTGCATGGCCACTGAAAAGAAACAAACAAGTTTTTGTTAAATGGCTTTGATGATTATTTTGGGAGGAGACTGATTGTAAACCCAGCATGNAAGGAGCCTCCACGACCCCTCTGTACAGCCCCTACCAATGCTTCCTCATCTCAACAGGGAAGAAGCTTTTCCTTGTCTTTCTTTGGAACCTCTTCTGTTCCAGCTTGTATTCATTGCCCCTTGTCCTATCATTGGCCATCACTGTGAACAGTCTGGCTCCATCCTCCTCACACCCGCCTTTTGTGTATTTGCAAATATTAATGAGGTCACCCCTCAGTCTCCGCTTCTCCAGACTAAAGAGTCCCAGCTCCCTCAGCCTTTCATCATAAGGGAGATGCTCCACTCCATCATCTTTGTGACCCTGTGCTGTGGCTCCCTGTCCTTCTTGAACTGAGGGGCCCAAAACTGGAGACAATATTCCAGATGCAGTCTCAAGAGGGCAAAGAAGATGTCTTACAGTGGTCTGCTGTTGTTTATAGCTATTTACGTATCAACAGTTCTCTGCATGGCCACTGAAAAGAAACAAACAAGTTTTTGTTAAATGGCTTTGATGATTATTTTGGGAGGAGACTGATTGTAAACCCAGCATGTCTCTTTTTTTTTCTTTCTTTTTTTAATTGACTATAGGAGAGTTTAAACTTTTTCAGGTGTGCATTGTCTATGCTGTAGTTACCAAAAGTTAGGTAGGATGGTTGTGTTTTTCTTTCTGCCCAGCATGCAAGGATAACTGAGCATTCCAGGGCTGCTTTTTGACACCTGCACAGTCAATCACACTGATTAGGTGTCCTAGAAGTGAACAAGAGTGTAGCACTCAGTAGGATCAAAGCAAGATGTAAAAGGATAAAAGGATTGAACTACTATCCAAATCATAATAAGGGCATTCGAACTTCTACCTCAAAATAAGCTATGTTTAATTACCAAGAAACAATCTAAGGAGAATGGGAGTTGTCAGTAATATGTGCTTCATGTCACAAAATGAGTTTTGACCTAGAAAAACGTGGGCTAATAAATGTGAGATGGAAATAATCTAAAGCACAGTTATTAAGTCAGACAAAGATACCTGGAAAGCAGAAATGTCAAAGGAGACCTTGGGGTTTTAGCAGACAGCAAATAATATATATTCATACCGGAATGCTAGAGGATGACAAAAAGGGAGGGTGTGATTTGGGTCTGTATGTGCAGAGTCTTCATTCCTTTGTCCACAGGGAGGTGATTTTCTTGCTATACAGCAGTGAGGAGATTGCACCTTGAATCTAGTGATGGATGTTGACAAATTGAAGGGAATTCCGAGAACAGCAGCAAAAATCATTAAGGGGCTGAACTACCTGACTTGGTAGGAAAAAGAAAGTCATGCACTCACAGGATAAAGGGAAAAGATTGCTTCTGTTATCCCAAGGTGACAAAGACAGGCATGATGGGATTATGTTAAACAAAAGAAAATTTGATCTGCAAAGCAGGAAGAAATTCCTGATGCAGTGTGACTTTCTGAAGTATGTGGTGGAAGACATTTACATGATTAAAAGGGAATGGCAGCATGAAAAACTTTATCAGAACTTAATTTGTTCCAGTATTTGTTACAAAAACTCCCTTTTTATTAAAATTAAATGAGATTCAGTAACCTATGATTTCAGATTGTGAGTTTTGTGCACTTGATGACATGCAGTATCCTGCAAGTGTCACTGGTTTATTGCTAGTTAGGTTACACATATCGTGATGACCTTGCTTGAAAGTATTTTTCCGAACTACTCTGGGGAATAAACATTAACATTAACTCCTTGTGATTTTCTGCCACCTTCTACTGGTGGTTCAACTCAGAGGTTTATGAATTGTCACCTTTTAGCTGATGCAGCACGTTTAAAATTTTGCATTCAGTAGCATAGGTTAATATTTATCCTGCGTAGTTGCTGACTGGGGTTAAACCACGACAAACTGCATAAGCTTTTTTTGCTGGTGGTCACAATGTTGGAAGCCCTGTATCCTTATTATTTTTGTTGGCAATGATATAGTTTTCTAACAAAGCTTTGGATATTCAAAACCCTATCGAATACCAGAACTCATTTCTTGTGATATCAAGATGAGGGTAGAAATTATTGATTTAGATTCCTTTCCTATACTGGGTCTATCAGACCCTGAAACTCCACAAACAGTCAATAAAAAAAGCATTCAAGATGCCTAAATCATCTAAAGAAGATGATTTGAACAAGCTTCTCAGCATTTACTGAACTAAACAGGATCAATGTTAAAAATGAGAAGGAAGCAATGAGCTATTTGCAATGAAAAGGATAAGCTCAGTCATAATGTCTTGTTTATATATATTTTATTTGTCTATGGATATATAGCATTCAGTTCTTAAAAACTGCTTACTGAGAGGTTCCACTAAAAAAATAAGTTAGTCAACTAAAAGCAAAAGTTACAAATCACTGCGTCACTTTCAAACCTTGTTTGAGTGGGATACTTCCTTGGATGCTCCACAGTAGAGAAGTATTTGCAGTAGCAAGGGTATGGATTAGTAAGACTTTTCCAGCCGTAAGTTCAATTATATTGTGCTAAGACTTTTTCACCCCATTCCCTTCACACTGGACTCCCTTCACAGCTAGAGTGTATGGCCAATAATACAGGAATCTAATTTCTTCTGCTATTTAGTTATGAAAAATTAATGGCAATTAACTTATAACGAGTTGACAGGAAATAGAACCTTAATGCTATTAAAACCTTAAACTATGGAAGCTCCATTTGCTTTTTTATCTCATAATCTGTTAATCTGCTTTAATATTTATGAGTAATGATAGTTATATTAATTCCTCATTATTTTCATTATTTCCTTCTCCCTCTTTCGCCTTGTTAACTGAAATCTTTCTTAAAGAATAAACAAACTCATTTCTGTAGGCAATTCCTAAGTGTCTGGCAGAATTCTCATGTGAATGTGTGCAACCATAAATTTTAGGTGTGAGCATTTGAGGAATTGTTTTACTTCACTGTCAAATGTAGAGCCAACATCGGATGTGATTTGGATGACAAAGAGGCAAAAGATGAGAATCTTCTTCATGATTGCTCTAGAGTCACACAGGAGTAACTGAGGCTGCACTAGGCAATGCTCTGAGATCCTTGCCAATCTCCTGAACCTTGTAGTAAATCTGCTTCTTTACAAATAGATCTCACAGCAAAAAGGTTTTGATTGAAGTTCATCATGTTATATCAGTTTTCATGTAAATCTGATCTACAGATTCCAGTGTATTGCCCTTATTACCAGGAGGTAATAAAGTGTAAAAAAGTGTCTCTCACATTCATTAGCTTAGCTTTTAACTGGCTGTGGGTTTGTTTTGTTTTTTTTACTCAGGATAAGAGACTTTGAATGGAATGGACAAAGTGGCTCTGCAGCCAAGCTGACTACGACAAATTTAGTGGCCCTCTTTCATTAGTTGTGAAGGTCATATCCCATTGACTTCTGTGGCACTGCACCAACATAATTCAAAGCACAATTTGTTCCAGTAAAGTTAGACTTTATCTCCTGTTGCAGTTGTTCTGGCTTTTAAACCATTTAGTAGTGTGAATTGAATATAAAGTTTTGCTAGAGTAATTGATTGTGATTGAAGATTCTTTGTGCATTTACTTTCTGGTTCATAAATGACTATTCGTGGAAGGTAACAGAGGAAAGACTGTTTAATTTCACTCGTTTGGTCATCACTTGATTCCACACCATGTTAATTTTTAAAGGAAGGTTCTCACATGTTCTACATGTCTGAAAATATTGAACTTAACATTTTTTTCCTAGTTTTACAATTTGAAAATTATTTGAGTCTACACCTTGGGTTGAAAGGATCCCACTAGATACTGGTTAGGTTTAGCTCAGAAATTGCATTTTCCATGAGACAAACATTCAGGTGGAATACAGGAGCAATGTGGCTTTTCATTGGTTTGACCCAGTTTATCTAATTTTAGATAGGTGTATCTAAACTACTCTCCCATGGTCTGTTCCACAATAAGTGTGAAGGTAGTTCCTTAACCCCCAAAAAATGAGAGTTTATGCTGATAGATTTATTTCATCTAAAAAGTAGAAGTGCAGCTTGGTACTCTGGACTCCTGTCTCCAGAGCATATCTTTACCTCACCTCTCTTTCCTGCAGAACTATAGGAATGCCATCACCTTCTATACTTTTATTCAAATGCCATATGGGATTTCCTATCATTAATTGAAAGCTAATTAATAAATCCTTTTTATGAGACACGAATTCATCCAAACTGTCTTTGCTAGTCACTGCTGAAGAACTATAAGGCTTTGAAGTATGCTAAGTAGTCTGAAAAATCCAGTAGCAATAGCTTCAAAACACTTTGTTGATATCCAGTGCCAGAAAAACAGTGCTGATTGTTATATTCAGACACAGATGGATGGGATTCTTGTAGCTGAACAAGTACCATGTGTTTCAGCACCTTGTTTATGAAGTAGACCAGTTTCTTTTTTTGTTATTGTTGTCATTGCTACGTTAACCTCCAGGAGGTTCTATTTTGTTATTGGCCTATTCCCCAGGTGAGTCTTTTCAAGTGGAAAGACAGGTAAATCTGACAAGAAAGTAATAATTCATAGAGAAAATGACAACTATAATGAAGTGCTGTGGTGATGGAAAGGTTTCCTGAGCAGAAATGTACAGCCCACCTCACCTGCTGGAAGTTCATTGACTTCAACGTGGTTCCCCCAAGCTTGACTTTGACTCAAAGCATTTTCTTAATCATAAGGCCAGTTTGCTATTTCAGAGCTCTCATTCCTTGGTCAAGTTGACAATTAACAATTGTTATATGAATCAAATCATAGCAACTTATTACCCCAGTGCTGTTTTATGAAAGCGTGGCCTGAGGAATCACATTGTCTATGGCAAGAGGCAGTGGCCTTCAAATGAAAACCATGCATGTAAAATGCTTGTTTACATGAACAGATCTTTTGACAAAGTTACTGAAGAAATGAGAAGAGCACCTCCTTAGCATAAATCAAGGACTTAAAAAACTTGCCTTTCCCTGTCAGACCATTCATTCTAAAGAAGGAAGCAGAGGGCCATAATTCTTCCATGAAACCAAGTAACAACCTTTTAATAAGCATCATTAAGTCTTTAGATTGAAATAAGAGGCTATCTACCCTTTTATCCCATATTATATTGCCCAAATTCCTCTTTGCCATCCTCACTGTGGTTAGATGAAAGCCCCCTGTTTTCATATTGATCACTAAAAGCACTTTCCCCTTGTACCAGTTCACTGCATCACTTCTAAATGCAGTTCATCTGATCTCTCTTACTTTGCTGCTGCTCGTTCAGGGCTACAAAAACTGTAGTTTCAGGCAGGTCTTGGAACGAAATGATCATATTTCTTACCTCATTCCAGGGGATAACATTAGGATCTTTGTTTAGGTGGGATTCAGAGTAAAAATAAAGCTCGCTTTGCTTTCCCATGCATGCCCACACACGTGCACACCCATATGTATACACTCTTCTTTCTCCATAAGGGTTATTTGAAACCAGAACAGTAGACATCTGTGTGTGTTTGTGCCTATTTCTTTTCAGTAACACACTTTCCAAATGCTTGATGCTGGGGAAGTGCAACTGCACTGAAATGTTACCCTAGATACAACCCAAGCTCTTCAGAACAGTGCCTTAACACTTCTCAGGGTTGTTCTTTTTCACTGGCAAAGAGAAAGTTGCTCTTTGACAAGGAAATTAAGCAACACAGGCAACAAAGTTATTGGTTTAGGGGTTATCAAGGGTTGCTTTGTAAACAGATCTTAGCTTGAGTGGCACTGTGTCCCCACGGTCACTTGCATGTGACTATAGATCTTATTTCCACTTACAATTTTTGTGTGCATGGAATTTAACCAGTGTCAGACTCAATGGAGTGTGCTTCCACATCTGTTTTCCCTTCTTCTCTTTTATCCCTGCCAGACCAGCACAAAATATCTATATTCTAGCTTGAAGGAAAACCATCCAAAATAAGAACCATCCTCACATGCCAGATAGATTGGAAGCTCAGGCCAACATGTTACAGGACTGTTCCTGGACTAAAGTGAAGTGACAAGCATAGACCCACACAACAGGCTGGATTTTATGAATGTACATCAGTAGAGTATCTGCTTTGTTCAAAGCAGTCTGCAAGCTGCAAATATACAAAACCAAAATCCAGAAAACTTGTTTTTTAAATAATTCCACATTTCCATAGTCCAATTCTTGGTAGTCTTCAGCAGTGCACGTCCCTATCTTGTTTACATTAATATTCCCCACTTTAAAGTTCTCCAACTTCATTTTAGGATGACACAGACATCACTTTTCCTCCTGTGGTCCTTGTGGGTAAGTGAATTTTGGTATGTGTCTGACATTTTGGATTAGGTTGTCAGTAACTGAGAATGCTAACTCCTGGCCAGGCTTTACCCTCCTTTCTCTTCCCACAAGATTTAATTGATTGGTTTCATCATATGCAGCTTAACCTTATGCAAGAACATGAAACAGCATATGGTTTCCATCCCAGTAAGATAATTGACCCCCAGGTGATTTTGGTTGAATAGGAGGTAAAAAAAATATAGTAGGATTGTTTTTGGAAGGGACAAGAAAAGAAGGAAGGAGGGGAATGATTTCACCTCTGGTAGCTTTTTGAACTTTGAGCTCTGAAATCTCAAGTTTGATGAATGCACTCAATCCACTCATTATGGGAAAGCTGAAGCAGGTCTCAGGGGCTCCTGATCATGAAATCAATGCCCCAGGGCATCAGTGTCCACAATGCTTCCTATACCAGTAAGCCCGGTCGCTTACTCAGCAAAGAACTCTCCTGTTCTTGCTGGCTTGATCACAGAAGCACCATGTCTCTCAAACAATGTTTGCATTTAGATAGATAATATTGTCCCTGGCTTTCCTTCCCTCCTCTAGGGAGACTGACTCCACATTACTCCATTGGACCCTCAATATAAGTTGTTTTACTTGGGCTACTCTTTGCTTTTGGCAAGTTATAAGTTATTTTTTATGTTTTTTCCCCTCTCTGTTTTTCATTCTATGGCATTGCATTCATGCTGTACTGGCTGATGTATGATAGGAGAAGAGCTATTACAGTTGTACATCAAATCCTATATCCGTCGTCTGCCCTATACAGTCAAAACATATTTGTAGGCTTTACATCTGATAAAGGTCATCTTCTGAAATGCAGAGGTGCAGAAGAATCTTCCTGAGTCTGAAGACAGATTAGCTGCAATGATCTTTTCTACTATTCATCTCTTCTGTAGAAGGAGAAGGCTCAACATGTGCTGTACAGGTTCACCGTTGCTTGACAAGAACTGAGTCATGTCAATATGCTGCAGCTGCAGCATGGGTAATTTTCAGCAGGAGCAGGGACAGGTACTGGAAAAGTTCACAGGGAAGGGGACTTAAGAAAACAAACTAACAGTGTGTAGCAAAGATCTATATCCTTCTTCCTCTGGCTTCCACCAACTTAAAGAGGGAAAAATACAGAAAACAACATTTTTCTTTAACAAGTTCAGATCGAAGACAGAACTCCAAGTATGTCACTTGCCTACTAGAGGTAAAGTGACATGAAATATGAAGCTGTCAAGCAGGGGACAGGGTTGATCCAGATCTGACAAGTCTAACATGCTGAACTCAAAACTCTTGACTCCCTCCTCTCCAACTCCATCAGCAAGGGTTACATTTCACGCATTTATACAGCACTGAAACATAAATAGCTGCATCTGTCCTATAAAGTGGTCCCTAGAACCAAATGCTTTGGGTGATAGATGCTGTAGTCCTGAAGACCCACACCCAGTGTAGACCTGCTGGGTAGCACATCTCCTTCTCTTTGAGTTAGCACTTCATTTAACATTGTGCCTTCCCATTTCTCCCCCTTGTTTTCACAGACTGTGCTGCTTTGAGTCCTGGAAGGGATAATTTAGGGGAGATCTCTCCTCTTGTCATCAAAAAGTCACAGAGCCAAGATTGTAGATATTATCCTACACCAGGCTGATGCCCTTAGATCTCTTTGTAAGAGCATCCCACACCCAATTGCTGAATTTATTTCTCACTTGGAGACTAAGCCTTTTTGAGTCAGTGAATCCTGGCAAACATTACAAGCACCTGCCTTGCTTCTGGCTGAATACTGAGCCCTGTCATGGTTGGGCTGTTTCACAATGTCTTTCAGGCTTTAAAATCTTGGATCTGTTGAGCTGGTTCTCCTGCAACTCCATGGGATGCTCCTTTTGTCACCAACCATCTGCCATTTCCTTTGGCTGCACAGGTATAAAGCATGCATGTCAGCCTGATACAGTGTCAGCATTGAAAACTCCCCAGTAGTGTGTGTTGTGTGCAAATAAAATGCATGATTCTAAGTATGGAGGAAATTTTATGGAGGAAACATTCTAGAAACAAAAGTCCCCAAGTCCCTTGGGGAGAGAGAAAAAAGAATCATTCTCCTTTTTTTAATGCTAATATCAAAAGATCAGGTAATAAATGTCATTTATGATAGGATTAATATATAATTATTCAACAAGTTATATGGAGCAGAGTTGATAACATCAAAATATAAATGTATCAAGTGCAGCCATGGTAGTAAACCGTGGCTACGATGTACAAATTTTATATCAGTACAAAAATTCAATGGCATTGGCAAAATTAACCTGATTTGGTCCTCTTGGTGTCCTAGGAAATATTAGTGTGCTACTTTAGAGCTCTTCCTCCAATGAAATGGGTCACAACCATTTATTGCAAATTCAAGTAAAAGCAGGTGAAAGCTGCATTTGAAAGAAATATTTTGTTTCCACTACTTGCGATGTGTGCCCAGTACTCCAGGAAAACCATCAATGCTCTACTTTCTCCATCCTCATGCAGAGCTATTGGATTGTATCATTACATCTGGACTGAGGTGACCAAGATGAGACAAAAAAAGATTTCTCCTGTGTGCCTGGAGTAATACACGACATTTACATAGGTCAGGTAGTTCCCATTTTACACATAAGTTCACTTAAATGCAGGGAATTCTGCAGGTACAATATTAAGCAATGGCCATTGGATCCTTTTTCACATGCCCAGTTGATAATTATGCAAGAAAATTTGCATCAACGTCTCTTTAAATGAGATTCCTGTTGCCATAGTGAGGCAGCTGACAATAATGACCAATTATGAGTATGTTGGCTTCTGCGTGAATATAGGGAAGAGCCATTAACAGAAACCTGGAAATCCACTTGCATGGCTTCTTCTTACAGGCTTAGAACCTCAGAATATCACAGAGGCTGGAAGGGACCTTGGAGGTCACATAGTCCAATCCACACAGCTTAAAGCAAGGTCAGCTACAATACCTCAGGGTTTTGCTTTATTAGGGTGTGAATATCTCCATAGATGGAGACTTCACAACCCCTCTGGGCAGTCTATTCCAGTGTTGAACCACTCTCCTCCAGTCCAGAAGCTTTACAGGACTCAAATTTTTCTGCTGTTGATTCCCTGATACAGAAGATGAATATGTGTAGAATAATAACCTTTATTCAGTAGACAAAAAAAAAATGTCTTTACAAAGCTTGGTAATCTGTTGATGTCTTAGGGACTGAAGAATCCATAAATAATTGAACTTTCTCAGCTGAAGCAGGATGACCCTTGGCCTCAGTATTATTCATCTTATCTAATAAAGGATGTTCTGGTGGTACATTCAGGATCAAGAAGAGTTTTGTTAATGCTGGAGGATGGTACTAGTATTGTAGCCAATTAATGTGCCTGTTCCTACTAATGATAAATGGATCTGTCATCTGTTCATCTGGCATTGTGCCTCCAGCCTTACATAATCATTTCTGGATATACCCAAGGGTTTTGATAGCTAACATTTCAGCTTTTAAGGGTCATCAGAATTCTTCAAGAAAGATGGATTTGGTACATAGTAGTCTGCAGCAGGAAACTGGAGGTAAAAAGAGAACAGTATTCGTGTGCTGATAAGCCCCGTAAAATGGGCCAAGGCCTGTCTGAGGAAGAATCTTTTTCTATTTCAACTGAAGTTCATGGTGAGGAGAAAAAGAAAATGCATGTATAGAACACCGGTGGATCCAGGCTGTTTTAGCTTTCATGGGTTAATAGCTCATATGAAACTGGTGTTTTCAGTGGTTCTGAAATTGCAGGAAGTGGTCTAAGGCTGAGGGGGAATAATGACTCCAGGAGATGTAATTTCTAGGGAGGAACTGAGATCCTGCCATTCTGCTTTGGAGTAAATGCAAGCCACAGAATGAAATTCCCTGCAATTTTAAGGTTAGCAGAGAAGTTGGTGGCTAGAGGAGGCAAATCTGAGGAGGGAAGCAGAAAATACAAAACAACCTCTGTGTGTCTGAGTGTGTGCAGTGCTGTGCCACATAGTCAAAACCTTTTGTCCTGTAGTTGGGAATCTCATCTGAAAACTCCTTTTATAGGGTCTTTGCAAGATGCATAGTGACTCTCTCATTCGTGTTAGCTCATGTTAACTAACAATTTAATGTTAATTCAACATGGAAATGTTGCAATCTGGGCTTTGAAATGTTTTAATGGTTACGGCTCTCACATAATAGACAGGCATAAGAGGAAGGTAGGGAGAGGCTGTGTTCATCCTGATGTTCCACCAGATGAGAAGTCAGGGATGGTCATGCACAGCTTGCATCACTCTCATTGCTACTTCTGATGGTTTTCTATCAACACACTCATATCTGAGAATGATGGACCAGCTGTTCACAAAGACCAAAATACACCATTACAAATGAATCCCACCGAATTGATAGAGACAAAAAAGTTAGCTCTAGCCTAAATTTAATCAGCAAATCTTCCTGGAGTCAGTGGAGAGAGGCACCTCTGGAGGGCAATTCAGAGCAGGAGTATGACTGCAAGGGCAGCATTAACCTTTATGACTATTCTCTCTTTGCCAAGAATCAATGGGATCAATTCATAGCTGAGCGGAGAAGACTTATACAGGCTAGGAAGCAATCCCAGTATCAATAAAACCACCACAGTGTGTTCTCTGTATCACAGAACTGCCATATGTCTCCACTTATGGGGATCGGGCATGAGGGCTGTGGAGGGAATTACTTTCCTGGGTAGGTTAATGTAACAAAAAGCAAGCAGGTCTGCAGCCCTTAATCTCCCTAAAGCCCATAGTCTCAGCACTCCTGTGCTTTACTCTGTGCCATGCTTCATTATGGAGTCTTTAAACACCTAAGCTAAAGATAAAGTAATTTAAAAAGAAAACACAACTTTGACTCCTTTAGTTGTGTTTTTGGAGAAGTAGTTAGGTTCCTCTTGAGTTAAACCTATTAGATTTTTTTAACTTTGTTTATATGATATTACAAAATCCAAGCACTATGGAATAGACACATAAAATTAATATCTAACTCTAGAATATTTAATAACTTAAGATAAATTAAGGTATTTAGAAAAGTGAGTTTTAAACATTACAGCATTTTTGTTCTTAGAATTTTTCTTCCAACTGTGGAACTCCTATTTCCGATTTAGTAACAAAATCTGACAGTTATACTCTCATTTTTAATAACAATCTCACTGTAATAATACTTTCTCACAGTACTCCATGAACTTCAGGAAGAAAACATAAATGAATGCTTGGAGTATATAAAAATACTTTCATTTAATACCTTGGGGCTTTGGTGTTTTGTTGGATTTTTTTGTTCAGGTTTTTTTTTGTGGTTGGTTTTGGATTTTTGGAGGTTTTTTTTGTCAAGAGGTATTCAATATCAACTGCCTTTATTTTAATTACATCTGGAATATACTACTCATTGTAAACAAAACACGTACTTATTCAACATGCAGATTTTAGCTCAGGGATTTGAAGCAGTCTAGTGGACTAATACACATGTTCTATATGTTGTTGATCTGGTTGGTACTTGCCAGATACCTTTCAATAGTCTCAACTTTTGTTTGTATTGTGATTTTTCTTTTCTTTACTGAATTATTACAAACACATTAATGGAGCTGTTGGTGGAGAGAAGACAAACTGTTTCTGACAGTTCCTTCGGTGCTGTAAATCAGCATAGTGCCACTTATATCAGCAAAGCTACTATTTACCCCAGCTGAATATCTCCTCATTCAGTTCTAATATTAACCCAGTTAAAAATAGAAGATTTATATTTAAACCTCTACTTCCTGACGTGACAGTAGGTGGGCCAACTTGTAACATGATCAACAGCATTATCTCTACTGGAATTTATTTATGTCAGCTCCAAACAATCAAAACATAATGTCTTTTTGGAATTGCCATTGCTTTAATTTTTACAAGAAAGCAAGAATATTAACCTTTTATTAAAAAAAAAAATAGTAAGCCTTGATAGCAACATGAGCATAAACAGCACTCAACATGAAAGTGTAGGTATCTTGGTATGCAACCCATTCCTTGAAGCAGTACTGTTGGATGGCATGCTGTCATTGCCTGTGGGGAGTAGCAATGGTAAGGGGAGGATCTCAGAAGTCTTTTGTCAAGGCATAAATTGTGATTTTATTTTGTAATAAGCTTAGAGATGTTTGAAGGAGATCTTCAAGGAGAAGAAAGAATTATGTGTGAGGTGGAAAAAGGTCCTGCTTGCTTGGGAAGATTATAGGAACATTGCCAGAGTATGCAGCGGAAGAAGTTGGAGGGCCAAAGCCCTTTTGGGATTAAATCTGGCAAAGGAAGTAAAGGAAAATAAGAAGGGCTTTTTCAAATATATCAGCAGCAATAGGAAGATTAGAGAGAATGTGAACCCGCTAATCAACAAGGAAGATATTCTAGTGATGGAGGTTGCAGAGAAGGTAGAACTACTGAATGCCTTCTTTGTCTCAGTCTTCATCACACAGGTCAGGCCTCAGGAATCCCAGTCCCTAGAGGATAGTAGAATTGTCTGGAGAATGGAAAACTTCCCTTTGAGGACAAGGATGAGGTTAGATACCTGTTGGGCAAGCTTAACACCTATAAATCTATGGGACCTGACAGGATGCACCCAGGAGTGTTGAGGGAACTGGCTGATGTAATTGCTAAGCCACTGTCCATCATTTTTGACTAATTGTGGAGGACTGGTGAGGTGTCTGAGGACTGGAGAAAGGCCAATGTCACTCCAGTCTTCAAATAATGGAAAGAGGACCTGGGAAATTACAGACCAGTCAGCCTCACCTCCATCCCTGGAAAGATGATGGAACAACTCATCCAGAATATTGTCACTAAACATACGAAGGAAAAGGTGATTATCAGGGAAGTCAACATGGATTCACCAGGAGAAATCCTGTTTGACCAACCTGGTAGCCTTCTATGAGAGTATAACTGTCTGGCTAGATGAAGGGAGAACAGTCAATGGCATCTACCTTGACTTCAGCAACGCTTTTGATGCTGTCTCCCACAACAGCCTCATCAGAAAGTTCAGACAGTGTGGCTTAGATGAGTGGACAGTGAGGTGGATCGAGAGGTGGCTGAATGACAGAGACCAGAGGGTGCAGATCAATGGCACAGAGTTGGAGGCCTGTGGCCAGTAGAGTTCCTCAGGGATCAGTTCTGGAGTCAGTCTTGTTCAACATCTTCATCAACCACCTGGATGAGAGGACAGAGTGTATGACACCAAATTGGGAGGACTGGCTGATTCCCCAGAAGGCTGTGCTGCCATTCAGCGGGATCTCAACCAGCTTGAGAGTTGGGCAGAGAGGAACCTCATGAGATTCAGCAAGGACAAATGCAGAGTCCTGCAGCTGGGAAGGAACAATCACATGCATTAGGACAGGCTGGGGATTCATAATAAGCTAAACATGAGCCAGCAATGTGCGTTCATGGCCAAGAAGGCCAATGGCATCCTGGGATGCATCAAGAAGAGTGTGGCCAGCAGGTTGAAGGAGGTTCTGCTCCCCCTCTACTCTGCCCTGGTGAAGTCTCATCTGGAGTCCTGTGTCCAGTTCTGGGTTCCCCAGTTCAAGACAGAAGAACCTTTTATAAATTGTCCAGCACAGTGTCATCAAAATGATCAGGGGGCTGGAGCATCTTCCTTATGAGGAAAGGCTGCGGGACCTGGAGTTGTTAAGCCTGGAGAAGAGGAGATTGAGGGTGAATCTCATTAATACAAGTATTTGAAAGGTGTAGGTCAAGAGTATGGGGCAACACTGTTTTCTATAGTGTCCAGTGACAGTGCTGGGGGTAATGGACAAAAGCTAAAACTCAGAAAGTTCCATTTAATCATAAGAAAAAACTATTTCACTATGACGTCAGAGAGCCCTGGCCCAGGCTGCCCAGGGAGGGTGTGAAGGCTCCTTCCTTGGAGGTCTTCAAGACCTGCCTGGACACGTTCCTGTGCGACCTGATCTAGGTGGGACCTGCTTGAGCAGGGAGATTGGACTGGATGATCTCTAAAGATCCCTTCAAACCCCTGCCATTCTGTGATACTGTAAGATGCCCAGAGACATTTGAGATACTTGAAATTATTTCAGAGAATGATAGAGAAGATGTAGGGATCTGCAGAAAACCCATTTATTTCTGAATGGCAGTGGAGGGGCTGACAGGATAACTAGGGCATCTGTAGTAGTATTGGACAGTTTTGTGTCTACAGCTGAGCTGGACTGTGTCTTAAATCTTCAGTCACAATTTTTCAAGTTATTTGCTGATAACACTGAGGGACATACTGGTTGTGCCCTATCAGAAGCTATTGGCCTCTAGCAAGATCACATACTGGCTCATATTCACTGCTGCGCCACATCTTACAGCTCTAAGTCTTCTCACTAAACTGAGTGATGTTACCCAAACATGCCTCAGAGTACAGTTATATTGAGATTTAAGTGTCTAAAAACTTGAAAATCATATTCAAATCTTCATTAAATATTGAGCTTCTAAAAAAATCATCAGGATATATTACAAAACTCCATTGAAAATTGTATGAATAATATGGACCATGGGACTGAGACAGTCATTCTTTAAATGTATGTTGGTGTATGTTGAAATAATTGGACTTATCCAAGCATCAGACACAGAGGTCTCTCTCCTCTGATTTCTTGAAAAATACTCTAAAAACACAATATTTTAATAGTGTCTTAAAGCAGGCAAATATGCTTTACTACAAGTACTAAGCATGCATTCTAGAAGAAAGGAAAAACAATTGTTGTTAGGTTTTTCCCATGGAAAGCATATTTTCTCTATCTCTACATTTAAATACATTTGCATACTAACTTAGGTTAAATTTGATTCCACCTAGCTTGAAACACCTCATGTTTGGTGTACAGTTGCTCCTTCTCCAGCCTTTGAGACATCTAAACTGTGAAGCCACCTATGGATGATGATATGTCATATATATGTTGGGTAGGAACAAACTAGAACATGCCATAACTCTGTTCTGGTTGTATAAGATCCTGGTGAAATCAAAGCACAGGTAAGCAGCTTGGGCATGGCTGCCCTGTAGATACAATGGAAGACATCCATTTCTTGATATCTGTACAGACATAAAGACAAACATCAGCTTCTCTCTGATGATACAGTAGCCTGGGGAGGAACATGCTTCTAATATAGGTACTTTCAAGGTCAGGTTGGATGAGGTTCTGAGCAACCTAGTCTAGTTGATATCCCTGCAGGATATCAACTAGATATCAATAATATCAATATCAACTAGGATATCAATGCAGGATAACCCCAAGCAGGATTGGATTAGACCTTTAAAGTTCCCTTCTAACCCAAACAATTCTATGATTCTGATTTAGTTAAGTGCTCTCAGGCTGGGGAAATCTGTGTCTTTGAAATTCTGAGAGATCCTACATGGACAATCTTGGCAGCTGCCATGCAAACAACCTTTACAAATCCATGCCAGTCTTTTCTGACATCCAACACCTGGCTCCTTTTCTGTAGTGAGAATGGCTGGACCATTGCAGTGGCGCACTGATTTTTGTGGATGGTGAACACAAAAAAGGGATTGAGAAGAGAACACCTGAGTTATTCTGTCACGTGACTTGAGTGCTTTCTATTCTTAGACAGATGAGGATCTGAAATATGTAAGTACACAATTGGTTTTTTTTAAGATTTATTTGCATAAATAAGAAAAAGAAAGAAACTTTTATCTATCATGGGTGGGGGATTTATACATTTATCATTTTCTTTTGATGTATGTTTATGTTTGAGCACAGTTAAGTCAAGCTTTTCCTTGTAATGTTTTAAAGCATCATTATTTGTCTTTTGATTCCATCCCTGCTTTTCTTTAAAGAAACAAAAAGAGAAAACAAAATGAAATCATACTTACTGTGTCATTTTAGATTTCTTGTCTAATAAATATTGATCACTTGCGAAATGCTTTTTTTTTCTGTACTGTTAACAAGAGATTTAACCCAAGTGATTGAATTAAGATGAAAAATCTTCTCAGGTTACTGAAGTTTGAATAAATGGCATTGTCAGTTTTAATTGTGCTGTTCTGGAAGTTCATTCAAGGTATAAGAAACAACCTAAATAGAACTTCATGGCAGCTGATATACTACTTAGCATAATTTAGTCTTTACTACAGAGCCTCTATTCTCTATATTTCATCAGCATTTCCAACTCACCAAATACCTACCAACACACGTCTTTTCAGTCTTTCACACTCCAAATACAAGCAGACATAACACTTTCACTTAACTGACAAATGTAAGCTGTATGTTGACTTTCAAATTGATGACTTTTATCTTGACATCCCACAACACTTTTGTTGAATGAGCTTCACCACCAATTTTGCAATATCATGTAGACCTACTACTTCTGACTCATCTAATCATGCTGCATAAGATGACTTTTAGAACTGTAATATCCCACATAAAACATTATTTATGCTTAACAAATAACAAATAGAACTTGTCAGCCACAGGATACTGTACCTCATTTTTTCAAATGAACGTACATCATAAACTACTTAGAAGAGAAAGAAAATCAATATAAATTTTAAATGTTCTTAAGGCGTTACCTATATCAAGAATTTAAGTAGACATAGACAAAAATTTGGAATCACAAATGAGTTTATTTCTACAGTTTTAAGTCAAGAACTCCACACTTCAAAGTACAGAAAGAAATCAACACCAGCTGTAATTACCTCACTTGTAAGGATGAGTCCTATGAAATTTCTGGTTTTGAAATCCAGAATAGGAGAATGTCTTTACTCAGACATGGTTCAAAATATAGCTTTATGTTTCAAGGATGTACTGAAACTCCTTTGGTTTTAAACAATAAACATATGCTTGTAATCTTCCCCCGGTCTAGGCTATAATTACATATTTCAGATTATTGTGTTTATATAGTAATGAGACAAGCCTGAATTCATGCAGCTTTGGGCAAGTTCTTGAAAATACACATTGTAATAGTGACAGGCAGATTGTTCTTGATATGTCTGTGTTAAAATAAATGTAATTTAAGGAATGTTTAGATTTCTGTCTGTACCTGAGTGATTTGGTAGAGATTGGTATAGTGATAGTCACGGTACCAAGCCTCTTTCTTTTGGGTGTTCCCAGAGATATTTCAATAGAATAAACTAAAGCCTAGGCATCTCAGCTGTGGTAGAGAAAGAAAATAAGTTTTTCTCAGGACAAATGAGAAGTGTGCTCAGCAGAGCACTTGGATTACCTTTCAGAAAAGAAAAGACGTGTAAAGCCTCTGAATGGTAAAGGGGAACAGTTGAACATTTTCTCAGTCATGCAGATATGAAAAGAATCTTGATGCCATGAAATATCTGCATCTTTTGTATTATAGTTAATTCAACAGTTATTAAAATATCTCATTCCTGAAGAAAAAGCCCTCATAAGTATCAGCACTATCTTAAAAAGAGGAATAAATGCTCAATTGCCACAAATTGTACTTTTTAAGAGACCTATGAATGTAACCTAGACTTTTGGACAGCTATGGAAATAAGCCCAGATTATGCTAAAACCTGGTATTGTGCTGGGGGTAACCATCCCCTGCCAGTTGTAGTGCATATATCCTACTGTGTGCAGGATGTGATACGTCTATACAACATATCCAGTCAAGGAAAAAGAAATATTTATGTGAAGGTGTGCTGGTATTTGCTTATACCTTACTAAAACATAGAGTGTTAATACATTGTCCTAGCAAATGAAAGTAAAGGACATAAATGAAGGGTTATTCCCATAGTGATTCCATAGTTCAAAGACATTAATCAGCACTATATATCCGCAGGAAAAGAGTGAATGGGAGACCCATTTATCTTGGTTCCCCATGGTTACTATCTCATAGTAAATCATATCCACCACTAGCTGTATGGGGGACCCTGACAACTGGGGGGAATTTGAGTTATCTGAACTATGTATCTTCCCACATATCACCAGGATGGGGACCTCTATTTGAAACAGGAATTGGCTTATAACCTTGCAGAAATGCACAAGAGCAGTAAATGGATCTTATCAGTATGTCTGGCCAGTTTTGAATTCCTGCAGAAACATTGCACATAAGGATGTTCTCTGAGGTACTCAGATATCAGCCTAGTAGACAGACCTCCGTATTGGGGAAGCAAGGTCAGTGGTCCAGGGACAACAGGAGACATAAAGATTCAATAATAATATCTTATTATTCTATCAAATGATATCTGCAGAACACTTCAAAATCATTATGTGAAGGACAAAGGATGCTATATATATGTAGACGGGTAAAGGCTGACATTTCTTCAGTGGATTTAATTAACAGAATTCCATCCAAGTCTGGCCTTTGGAAGAAAAATAATCTTTGATTGCACACTGGGCACGTTAACTTTCCATAATAAACACCCAGAGAACCCCTGCAAGGCATCCACTGAATCAAGGCTATTGTTTTGCTGGTGCCATGTCCTCAAAGACCCCAAAGTTGAAAGACCCTCTATAAAAATGAGATCTGTTTTGCTTCCTACAAGTAGGGGGTTGATGGAGACAAGAAACAACAACAGTAATTGATCATTTTTATTAACAGTGGTTCTCAAAGCTCTTGACATAGTTGAATTTCAATGAGGAGACTGAATATGTCTAAGTAGGAATATTTTCCCCAAGCCAGTACAAAAGCTGCTCATGGGAAGTGTTGTGGTTCCTTTTGTTATGGAGTGGTCAAACAAGCACTAGTTTTCATTGTTTTCTACTAACTAGTTTAAGTTTTCTTCATCTGCTGTCATTGTTTTGGGATACCCGGGCCAAAGAATTAACTTACCACAAAGTATAACCTCTTATAACTCTATATCAGGGTTCACCCCTCTCCTTATGGAAAAGGGTCACAGGAGATGATCAGAAATGATCATCTGACCATGGCTTCAGTTCACACATCATATCCCATGGAGTTTTTTCTTTCTATGATCACATTGAATTTTTTGATCCTGCTCTGTGGCAGAAAATTAAGGTGAGTGGTGTGGACTTGTGTGGAGATCACAGGGCTGAAGTATACTACATGTTTCATCAGACATCAAGCAGTTCTATAGTGCATGGTTGGCATTGCTGCATGATAACTTACCAGAAGACATAGGAATGCCATAAAACTGGCAAATAAATCTGATTCTATTTTCAGAGGTGGAACAGGAAAAAAACATACTTGCTGATGTGCACAGTAATTCTCTTCCTCAGATATAAACCTGTTGGGATAACTACATTATGTGAAGCAAGGCATAGAGCTCTCCTAGAAACCAAAAACATCCTTAGAAATTGAGTATTTTTAATGGAATTAACAAGGCTATCACTGTGGAGGTTGGAGAGAATAAGTTGTATAATAGATGCAAAATGGTTAAAACATAAATCCTTCCAAACAAATCTTTTTCAACTTGTTCTTCATGAAGGTGAACAGGTGTTCAAACAGGTAGACCAGGGAAGTTGTATAGTCTCCATCTTTGGTGACTTTCAAATACTGGGACAAATCTTTGAACCACCTAATCTAACTGAATATGCTTGTGAAACAGACATTTGACTACAGGTCTCCAAAAGTCCTGGTCCTGGAATTATTTTGTGATTCTAGGAAGGGAGGAAGACACCAAGGAAAATAGTTCAAGGAAAAAATCTGGAAAGCACATCTTTGTCATTATCCAAAGGCATCTTTATAGCTCCATAGTGTCAGTGGGAAAAAGAGTTTTTTTGTTGCTCAGATCAGACCTTATCTGACAGGTCTTGTAAACAGTGTGAAGAGAGGTTGTCTGAGTTTACCAATCCCATATTTAACTTCAACTAAATGTTAGATGAAGTTTCCTTTTGCCATTTCACCACTTTTATCCTGGGGATTTAGCGCTGCCTATTCTTCACTGGATATCCCCATGCAAAGAAGTGGGATGAGATTCCTGGCTGGCAGCTTTTCCCTCTTTGTAAGTTCCTTTCTTATGTGGTGCCACTGATGTTGTTATACATGAGCAGTCAAGTGAACTGTTATCAGCCACTTCAAAATATCCCTGCTAAGGAGGTGGTTAATCCTTCTGGGTCCTTGACTCAGGTTGCTCATAACAGCAATACTATGGAGACCACAGCCAAATCCAAACTGCCTGAGGGGTCAAGACTTGGGACAAGTGTTTTCTGCCATTCTTGAATTTTCCTATTTGAAGTGTACTATGATTGTCTTAAACCTGAAGCCAGACAGAGAAGAGATAAGCCATACTTACAACATTCCCATACTCATTTGGGTCCTCTTACCATCTGTTCCCACCTTTCTCATCTCCATCAGTCACATGATTTTTTCCTTGCTTGGTTTTCCTACCGGTGGCATAAGGGAGGGAAGCAATTTTTTCTGCTTCTCTTCTCATTTCTGTGCAACAAGATAGTAGGATTGTGAGCAGAAAATCAACAGTGTGTGTTTCCTCGCTGAGATTTGAGAAGAAGGCTACATAATATCCATTATATCTATCCTATCCTCACAGATAACTCTTTATTGAGTCAGACTGGCAATTTCAGGCCCTTTAACCCTCGCAATAGTAAGATCTCTATATTGTATTTTTGCTCTGGTTTACTGAAGTTAGATCCAGGTAGACAGACTGGTCTTCTCATGGCCAGTGCTCTGAGGACAACTGCACACTGTGATGCCCTTTCTGTAGCTAGATATGTGCCATTTGTGATGGTTCCAACTATGGCTGTGTGGGACACTCCTTTAAAAGTTTTCTTCTGCCTCTCCAAATCCATGTCTGCTGCGTGACTTCCAAGCCACCACATTTTAGTAAAATGTTCACAATCTTAGGATGTGGAAGGGTGTTTGTTGCAAAGGATTGTCTGACTCTCAGTCCGCTGTGACAATTTCCATTGCACTTTGGTGGCCTTGAGCTGATAGGAGTGATTTGAAGTTTCATGCCATTAGAAATAGTTCAGAAAGTTTCTACAGTGAGAAAGCTCACTGTGAAGCTTGCAAAATAGGTTTTAAAGCCATTTTCTAAGCACTCATTTCCTTACATGTGTGGCCTAGATAGCACAATCCTCAGCGTATCAGCAGATAAAGCAATTACGTATTTTAAACTGGTCCTTAAAAAATATACCCAGCTCTGTACAAATACTTTTACTCTTTACATATAATAAGGATGCAAGACCTTTCCACCTGCCTCTTATCTTTCTGTTGCAGATAGGGCAAGAGGGAAAGAGGCCACCTGCCTCAAGAAGGCAAACTCTGAATTTGGCATGTGATATGCAGGACAGAAACAGTTAATTCCTCTGAATACATTCGTTTCAGTAGAGATAGTTTTTGAAAACAGAATTTAATGAAATCCAGTGCCCTTTTCATAAAATATTTGAAGGAAGTCTTGTTCAATAGCACTTGTCAATCAACGCTTTTCTATTGTTACTTTTTTTTTCCTTTTTATTCCCTTTTTTTTTAATTGGCCTCTATCTGGAAGGACACAAGCAAATGCCAAGCTGGTATCTTAACTAGGATATTATGGAACTGTTCTCTTTCAAATTTTTGAATAAAGATAAATAAATCGCAAAGTCTATATTAATAGGTGCAAGGGGCAAAAGCACAAGAAATGCTTCAAAATGCACATGCAAAACAAATCCCTGAGTATATTGAGAAGATTTTTTTTTTTTAAATTATATGTACCCTGCTACTAAGTTGTCAACTTATGTGCAAGATTCTTCAAACTCTAGAACCGTCAGGCGATTTATTTGCCTCTTCTCTACAATAAGTCAAACTCAAAATAAGCAGATATTTAACTTTTGGATATTTTATGTTCTCTTTATATTGACTAGTCATGGTATTAATAGTAGTTTACAAGGATTTAGTAGAAATATTTTGGTTATATGCTTATTACTTTTAAAAAATCAGGCTTAGAACATGCATAAAATTATGTAGCAAGGTTTCCTGTTGACCCTGCCAGTCATTTCCATTTCCCTGTATGGTGAAATGCTAAGCTATTTTACATTTTCTTGTCTTCCTGTAAACAGGTAAACTGCATTTCTGGCTTCATTATCTGGGGCTTCTTATACTTCATCACACTCAGTTAACCTTGGACTTGATGATCTCTAAAGGTCCCTTCCAAGCCTACAATTCTATAATTCTATGACTTTAGCTGCTATTTAATATCATCTATACACAACTTAAATTCTTCATAAAGATTGAGCTGAAGTACATCAAGCAGGCTCTTGTAACAATAAGTGAAAGTAGGCATATGTCCAAAGGACTGTTGAGCATCTTCTCTAGTAAAATAGTTACTACACACAGAAAACAATTTTCTTCTCAGCCTGTGCAACAGTATCTTTTATGATGACATTTTCTATCAATAGTCATACAAAATAGAAGGATTCATTTTAGATTCAGACATTACAGCCTACTAGATTAATAAACCATATTTATGAAATAATAATAACTCCCTGAATGTGTTCTTTAACTCAGGAGATTGAACACTAACATTGAACAGGTGTCTTTCTTCTATCTGTATAGTGATACACAGCAATCTGTTTGCTAGGATATTTTGCACAGGGAGCAAAACTGAAGGATCAGGTCAGCTCACTTAAAGCCTCCATGTTTCTACTGCAAAGTAAAGTTGTATATCAGAGCATGGACAAGTATTTTTCTGGGAGTTTCTGAAGTTCTGAGATCTGTGTTTTCTTTTGTTCATGGACAGAGAGGGGGGATCTTATTAATATTTACAAATATCTAAATGGTAGGTGTCAGGAGGTCGGGGCATCCCTTTTTTCTATGGTATCTAGCAATAGGACAAGGGGTAATTGGATGAAGCTGGAATACAAAAAGTTCCATATAAACATAAGAAAAAATTATTTCACTGTTGAGATGAGGAAGCCCTGGCCCAGGCTGCCCAGAGGGGTTGGAGCAGCCTTTTCCATGGAGGTCTTCAAGACTCATGTGGACATGTTCCTATGTGACTTGATTTAGGTGAATCTGCTTCTGCAAGGAGGTTGGACTGGGTAACCTCTAAAGGTCCCTTACAACCCCTGTCATTCTGTGATTCTATGATTCTGTATGAATGAATGTGAAGTCTTCAGAAAGTCTTCAAAGACACAAATACACACAAGCACACGCAAATCAAGAACACAGGAAAGCTTTAAAATGTCATCAGGTTTAAGCATGAGCAGGGCTGGTTAACAGCATCATCAGCCTCTATTTTGATCAAGAGGGTCAAGAATGTAGAAATTTCTGAGGGAAAAAACCTGGCTTGAATCAAAGCTTGTGACAAAACTTTAATCTTTTTCTTTAAATTTGCTTTTAGACTGAAAACCAGAACACCTTTTTTTCTAACAGCGTCTCACATGTTCCACTCTTACATACCAAGATATAGTTAAGACTAGTGTGTTCACAGTGGCTCTAACAATTTCTGCTGATTTTTAGATTTTGTTGTAAAAGGAAAGGACTATTCCTTCATGGTTTGACCAGGAAAACATCTAGGTGAGACCAAGGTTAATACAACTTGACTGAGGGCTTCTATGCACTTCAAATGTGTGGTGCTTCTGTTGCACCACTGCAAGTGACTCTTCCTAGCGGGAATAATTGGTTACCAGCATAAATATGCCTTATGCCACTGCTGCTGTTCTTCCCCTGTTGTGAGGGGAATAAGGTGCAGAGAGTTGTGACACTTCTAAATGGGTTTAATTCAAAACTATGTTCTGTGTAAGCAGAATACACATAACTACCCTCAAAATTGACCAAGGTATGTAGGTAAAGAAAGGTGGTATTGGATTATAAAAGACTGAGACAATGGTTCTGCATGATGCAGGAAAGCAATGATGAGAATACTCAGTCCTGTCATCTCACCAGGGAGCTTCATCTCCACATCCATTTTATAATTTAAAACCACAGCTGCTTAATTGTTTTAGCAAAAGATAAAAAGAAGGGAAAAAAAAGTGCTATGTCTTTCAGGATTTAGGATGAATATTTGGGCTGCAGTGGAACACCACTGTCTCTGCAGGTCTCTGAGCAGAAGCCCCGAGAGACTAAGATGCTTTTAGCAAGACAACGTATCTTTCCTTGTGGAAATATATATAGCCATGTGCCATTTCTGCTGTTGTTAAGGAGAACACTACATAACTATGTCTAAAGGACAAAGTGGCCTTGGGATTTGATTGGTTGCAAACCGTCACAAATCTGAATCTGAATTAGTATTTAATTGCATCAAACTACTGCCTGGCCAGGCCTATCAGCAAGTTTGCTTTTATTTCATCAAGCTTCATACGTTAATTTTGCTGACAGGCAGGGAACAAAGTGAAAGGCAACAGATCCCTGGCACTGCTGGCCACCAGAAAATAAAGAAGGGAGAGATGAATTTATGAAATAAAAGATTAAAAAATACATTTGATCAGGAGGAACACAACAGAAATAAGGGTAAGAGAAAAGGCAGTAAGCAAACAAAAGAGAAGGAAACAGCATGGAGAGCAAGACCAGTGCTGAAATGAGAGACATCATTAAGAGATGGTAGGTGTTGTGAGAATCTGGCTGTGGGGGCCAAAGGAAAAGAACCTCCCACCTTCTGCAGATACTTTTTAATTAACAAATACATGGATTATGCCAAGATAAAGGAAAAGAACACCTTTCACTTTCTGTGTAGCAAGATTTCTTTGGTTAAACTTGTGTTAAGTCTGGCAGTTCATGTCATCAACCTTTTCTCCTAATCATCTCTTTGGAACCAACATCTTGCTCCTTCAGTTGCCCACAGCCTCTTCTTAAGGAAGGTGTGGAACTAGTATAGCAGTCCTGGTGATAGAGATTGTTCCCTGATGAAATACTAATGCCTTGGGAGAGGTGTTCAGGCTGATGACTGACTTGCAGAGGCACACGCATGCAACCTGGGCACTCTTGGTTTCTGTTACAGCCTCTCTACTATTAAGAAAGGGCAATTTTGTTGTTTTTCTCTGACTTTCTGGTTTACATGTGTACTAAAATGAGCAACAGGCCAGCACAAGAAGAGAATATCGACAAACCACATGCTGCTCCATCACAGAGCAGGAGCAAACAGACTTTTTACAAGATCTCATTATTCCAATCACGCCTCCATTTCACACTGACAAATCAATTCTCAAAGGTGAACTGGCCTGGACAATCATGAAAATCAGAGTGGTTTGAATTGTCGTTTTACTTAAAGAGCTGTTTGATGAGGGAAACTAAAACCCTGTAACTAAGCAACCTCGAACTCAAGATCTAAGCCTCTTTCATAGATTGGTCTCATTTTTAATTTCAGTGGGAAAGCTTAGGTACAATCAGTTTTGCCCTAAAGGTTCAGTAGATCATCTATGAATACAACCTCGTGTCAAGTCTATCTGAGATTCCTTAAAAAGTTGGTTTAGTTTAGGGTTGGTTTTTATTTCTTCTTACAAAACATCTGTCCTAGAATATGATCATGACAGAATTTCGAAGCATTGATTCACATGGTTAGGCCACAAGGCATGTCTCTGCAAGAGCATTCCACTTTCCCTGCATCTGCAAAACCCTTGGTGATAAAACAAGCACAAAGAATTTTGCTGGATGGATTGCAGAGAAGGAATTTAGCTTTAAAAAGGCAAGTAAAATTAAACTTACGGCTCTGGGAAGAATGCCAATCTTTACTGTTAGTAATAATTCCATTGTTTTTAATTCACTTATAATTACATAAGTTGATTTTTCTTTATTGCTGTTAATTAACAAATATGTAATTGATTTAGCAATTCACTAATGTGCTTAATGACAAAATAGTTAAAAGAAGATGCAGTGTAGAGAATGGCTTTAAGATATTTTGAAGGAGTATTTTTTTCCCATTGTAGTTACTCAATGCCAATGAGCACTTATGATCTACACCCTCCCCCCCAACATTTTTAGAGAAGCTATGTTTTGAAAAACAATTAAAGGTTAATTATTGTATCTATTCCAACTATAGTAAGTAATAGCAATATATTAAATTAGAAAGCCTATATAAAAAATCCCACAACTCCAAGTGACCCAGACAATTAGATCAGCAACCTAATCTAATGGTTTCATAATTTCAAAGATCTTCGAGGTCAGAGAAACCATTAGCTCTTCCACCTTGACCTCTCATTTAATGGAGGTGATGGAATTTCATTCATTCCCAGTTGGAGCTTAGCAACTTCTGTGCAGACAACTCTTATCTTCCAGAGTAGAACTGAGCACGTTCAGAGACAGAGATCCCACCATGGCTATCACAACTGTGCTTAAGTGGTTAAGTGCATTCACTATTAAGCATCTGTACCTTTCTTGTTGCTAGTGTGATTTGTTTAGCTTTACCTTTCAATGCTTGGCTTTTGCCTTTCACCACTAAATAGAGCATGCTCTGGTGTCTGTCTCTTTCTCTTGGATTTATTTGTGCACCTGAATTTTTTTTTCTCTTTGTTGTCTTTCCCACTGCTTTTGCTTTTCTTTGCATGTCATTTACCTTGGATAGGGGAAGTTAATTGATCAATTCCTCTATCGATTCCAGTCTACTTCTCATTTACTAGCACAATAATGTCTGGCAAATTCTGAGGATTTCATTTTTCTAGCGTTTTTTGTAATATGGAAAAATCATTTCAGTTTCTCCCAGCACTGCCCTTTTCTTTACTAACAACTACTATTTAATTTTAAACTCCTGGACAATATCTCTGTAAAGTTAAAATGAGACCCTTCATCATGACATAGCCACAAACAAAAGCCTGTCATTTAAAAACAATATATTTATGGGTCACCTGCTTTGCTCTTAAAACCGCTGATAACAAGCAGATGGGAAGGAGCTTACTTTAGCCAACTTTTACCTTCAGCCCAAGTGTTTCCTATTATTGTCTAGCTACTGATCCTATATGAAAAAGGTTCTTTTCTAGTATTTCTGTGTTAGAACCACAAAAGCCATGATTTAATAGACATGCTTATAGCACTTTATACGTTACAGGCATCTTTTCAAAGATTACAAAGCCACATCTTGACAGTTTCATTTTTTTAAGAGATGCCTTTGATATCTGTTTCTTGCTGACTTAAGAAATGAGGGAAGAGAGTGTAACTTCAAAGTGCTGGCAAAATAATATCAATTATCCAAACGTACTTGTAAAGTTGTTTCCAGTTATAGAAGTAGTAACTCAAGATTGATAGCTGATTTCCCCTTTCCGAACTGTTACAAATTTAAACTGCTATCTTTTGGAGTTGTTCCACACTACGTTGCTACTCTAGAACAAATTGGTTCATTCAATTGCATTTTCTAAAACAATTGGAAGCAAAATAAGAAAGAATACATAGCAAGCTAATTAGAATAGTAACTAGTTATGATACTTTCAGGTCTTTCTGCTAAAGAGCTGAAAGATATAATTAACACAAGTGAAATTAAAGACATTTTTAAAAATTTAAATCAGAATATCAAGACCTATGTGTCTTCCAAGCCAGAGTTGAAAATCTACCAGTAGTTTTTACATAGCTATTATAGGCAGGGATGTTTTTGCCTTCTGTGCAATATAGCAAAATAAGAGAAAGCAATACAAGTTGTTAATATTTAAATAGTTAATCATATATTATTAATAGCATTGTAAGTGGCAATAATTAAGACCCTTACATTCCATTTTCCATCCCTCACTGCGTTGCTGTCCAGATTAATCAGGTAACCTTACTGTACCACTCACATTTGACCAGATTTGTAATTATTATTAATTATTATTCTCACTGCTGGTACTGCTACCATGAAAACTTTTTGTAGAACAACCTATGGACTGTTGTAGGTTTTTTTTCTTTTACTCCCCTTTTTCTGTCTTGGGTATTACATATACCTTCCTTGTTCATTTTCCTGCTGTTGATCTTTCCCATTTTGTCTTACAACAGCAAGGCTGGATATATAGTACTGGGAAGGAAAGATTTCTAATGATGAGGACCCTGTAGACCAGGCACAGATTATCTGCAGTGGTTATGGAGTTTCCATCATCATGAGAGCTAGTTAAACAAGCATCTATCAGGCATGACCTCCCTGTAGTTAAGCCAGCTTCAGGGCAAGGGGATGGACTAGATGACCTCCAGAGATCTTTTATGGCTTTAAGTTTCTATGAGGGGAATAGAGCAGTCTGGGCTCACCCTCATACATGGTTACGACCTAGTCTATCCCATTCACGTGCTCATGTGCCTTGCAATGCTGTAGAAGCCCAGGGAGTATCCTGACCCTACCTAAAATACAGCACATGTTTTACTGCTGCTTTGGGTCCTGGAAGTATATTTGTCTTGATAAAAAGAGGATTGACAATGATATTAAATGATCTTCTGAGATCACTTTTCAACATGTTTACGTTTCCTCTTGATCATCTGCAGTAGAAATTATAAAGACAAATTGTTTGCTGGCATTCAAATTGGTAGAATACAAATAGAAACACATCAATCTCCTCATAGTGTTGTAAAAAAAGATATGTTCTTTTTAGTGGTGAAAGATGCACATAATCCTATGAAGAGGATGATATGTGACAGCAAGACCCAGTTAGTGTTTTTGGCCTAGCAAATATATTGTACATTCAAACCAGTCTCCTTCCTTTCTGCAAAAACACCTAATCCTGTTGCATGATGTGAGAATTCACATGTTCCTCTTCTTTACATACTCCATGAGAAGTTATAGTCCTGAGAAGTAATTAAAGTAAAATCACCCCAGGTTCTGTATTGCAATGTGACTTTTCCCTTAATCTCCCTCTTTGCTGCTTCCATCCTCTGCTCTACAAGTAAGCTTGATGAGAAGAACAAGGAAGAAGCAAAGCTCAACTCCTCACCTCTCGTGTGTCATGAGAGAGTCAGGTGTTGCATTATCCAGGGGAATGTGTTCCTCAGTAACATTATCCTGGGAATTCTCTTAGAAAGACTGACCTGTGAATAATGGCCAAGCCTCAGGGATAGTCCAGCAGTAATTATATGCTAGACGTTTTCACTAGCCGTATCCACTCAGGTCAAGAGGTAAACATAAGGACTCACGTCCATGCTTCATGGCAAATTATCATTCAATTATAGTGACTTTTGAACCTCACCAAATGTAAATTGAATTGTCCCTTCTTGGAATTTAAAGTGCAAAATACAAGAGAGCAATTTGATCTAGTGGAAGGTGTCCCTGTTCATGGAAGGGGGGCTGTAGCTAGATGATTTTTAAGATTCTTTCTGTAATAAAATAGAAGTTTTCCATCCAAGCAATTTTGGAAGAATCTGAGATTCACAGATAGAGGCTGTGCCTTCGTGACAACTTGAGTTATTCAGAGTGAAACATTTTTCAGCAAGCCAGTTCATGAGAAAGGAGTCATCTTGCATGTAGAGGAAGTATTAGGAACACAAGATAGTCATGTTGCAGCAACTCATGATCTGTATTAGCTTTGCTTTATCTTAAGATGCACTCCTAGGCTGGGTTTCATCTCAGCTGAAGGGAGGCAGTGGTAGTAGTTTATTTCCAGCAACAATAAAAAGAGTTGCGAGTGGCTAGCTGCCTAAAGATATCCTCAATGTCCAAAGTCTGATAACAAATGATTCCTACCCTATGCGTGGAGTAGTTCATAGTGCCGCCTTATATATCCCTTATATACAAAGGGATATTTGCCAAATCTCTCTAGGTTAAACCCTAATTGTTAGTCAGCTCTTGGAGTCAGAGACCTGATGTGTGTCACCATAGCTCAGTAAGCTAGAAATGTGTATACAAAGCTGAGGGAAAAGGGATTAGGTGCTGGAGTAAGAATAAAAGCCTCATGGTGGCTCTTTTTCTGTGAGAGAAAACATTTTGCCATTAAGATGCACAGACAATAGAGAACTTTACCTGGTTAACTGCTTTTGGGTAATATAACTTCCTTTATTCCATTGAAGTCATTGGCATGAAAACACACTGAAATGAGTACTTAAATAGATATAATCCACTTCAAATCATTACTTGCAGGTATCTTTCTTAATCTGACTTATTGCAGGAATGCTTTAGACCATGGAGAAGGAATTCATTTGAAAATGCACTTGACTTGCTCTTAGTTATTGATATTCTGTGTTTGATTTTGATTTTGCATGCGGCTTAGCCTGCGTGGGGAAAAATCAATAAAATCTGTTTCAGTTTTGTTTATAGTCTGTTTCTCCCTCTGGCAGCCCAAAGAGCGGTGGTTAGATTTCAGGGTCTATTCTGGGACATGAATGTCTAAAACCAGGAGGTTTTAATTAGATTTTTTTTTTTCTTTTACTTCATCCTGGATTTTGTAGGAGTTTTGTTTTGAGATACGTATGAAAGAGGTTTCTTAAAGGAATGCAAGTTTTGTTTGGAAAAGATGACGAAGTATACAGAAAAACGGTCTGGATTAGGTGTTTCTGATCAAATGTAAATATTCACAGCTGAGGCAGTCACTGCAGAATGGTTTTTCTTACTCAGTGGAGAGAAACAAGCACATCCAGGCTGCAATCTTTTCATTTTAAAGGACACACCTAAAATAAAGCTGCATAATGTATGCTCTAAAAATGCCTGCTTCACTGTGAGGATTGAAAAAGGAGCACAGGTTGACAACTTTGGATGGATAGTGGAGATGACTGACATTACAGGAGCTTCCTTCCTATCTGCATGGGATGTCTATCGCTCATGCTGGGATTGCTCCATGCTGCAGAAGAGACACCATACCTCGGCTGAGAAATCAGAGCTGCAGATTAGTCTGCTAACTACTAGGTTACAAAGAGATGATCCCACTCTTTCAGGTAGTTTGGTTGCTTTGCATTATTGCCTGCAAAAGGTGAAAAACTTCAACAATAAGGAAAAGAATCATCACCTTCTACACAGCCTTTAAACTGATTCTGAGATCACTCAATAATTGAAGAGGTTAGGTAGGTCCTGTGTTAGCAAAAACCCTTTCTCATCTCTTCTTGCAGGCGCAACTTTTGAACCTAGATCTTCTATTTCTTTTGTGAAAGTTCAAGTCAATATGTTACTGCATAAAAGAGTAGAGAACAAGGCAGTGCACCATTGACCACATCTTGGAAGAACAGAAAGTTACTGAAGAGATATGGATACTCAGGCTGAGGAGGGCTGGCCAACCTATGAACCTCAAGTTGAGCTGAACCAGTTCTTATGCCATGAATATGAGCAGAGCCTAAGTGACATACTTGCTTCAGTGACATCCCCTGCTCTCTTTCTGTAAACAGCTGTGACTCTGTAAACTCTATGCACAAACTCAAAAGGTGACAAAAGAAAAATATGTGTTTAGTGGGCTTGTAGACATGACACAGAGGACCTTGCTGCAGTGGAACATTCATAGAAGGCTGCAAAATAGTAAAGGTTGAAAGTGATTGTTGCAGACAAAGTGTAAGGAGATGAATCATTGTAAGTTCATCCTTTCTCTACTGAAAGAAGGACAGGATGACTTTATACCGAGTCTGTGTGAGTCTCATTTCCTTGTTGCTGATGATGCTATGTCATGATCTTATGGTTAAATGGCCATATAAGTGGAATTGGGTATAATATTTTGGAGGGGCTTTTCTTTGCTGTATAGTCATGTGTAGCATCCATATATTTTAACCTCTCTATCTCCCAGAAAATGAAAACATGAAACAGAAAAATGCTGATATGAAAGATTAGAGTGGCTTGGTAGAAACTGTTATTTTAAGCCTGTTGGCCTAAAGAAATAAAGGCATCAAAGAAAAAACTTCAACCTCTACAAAAGAAAACACACTATTTCAGGCCAAGTAAAATGTTGATCCCAAACTTCTCTTTTCTTTTCTTTTCTTTTTTCCTTTCCTTTCCTTTCTTTTCCTTTCCTTTCCTTTCTTTTCCTTTCCTTTCCTTTCTTTTCCTTTCCTTTCCTTTCTTTTCCTTTCCTTTCCTTTCTTTTCCTTTCCTTTCCTTTCTTTTTTTCCAATTGCAGAAATCTTATCAGTAAAAATAAAAACAGTAAGAAAGCTCATTCAGATCAGCATGAGATACAGTTGGTTCATTTTGATTTTTTGGGATTCAGCTTGGGAATCAAAAAGGGAAATGTAGACAGATTCTTACAAAACTCCTTTAGTCACATAAGCCAATGGCTGTAACACCCATTACTGAGGGAAGATCAACTACTAATGGTAGTGTTTGCTATTTATTTTAATTTTGCAGTGAAATATGTTAGTACTTCATTTTAAACTTCAACCAAAGTGTATCTTCATGTAGTAATTTGCAGTGGTTGGAATAACTGTGAATTAATTCCTCTGTATGGGAATATTCCCCTGAAAATAGGGATATAGGGAAATTGCCCTGAAATAGGGGGAAAAAAAATCAACTCTGAATTTTTTATTGAGGAAAACAGTAAATTAAAGGTTAAACCTTAAAAAATACAATCTGAAAGCTAAGAAGAGAGGAAGAAGAAATGATAGCTTGGAAGTTAAAAAAAAGCCTCATTGTAAGCTTCATTGGTTAAAAAAATTGAATTTTTGTAATTCTTTAGCTATGTTATCAGACAAGGCTTATAGTAATCCTCCCAGAAGGTAGATGATCTATAGGTATTTAATGCATTCATGAAAGTTGTGCAGGGCACTGGCAGAATTCAGAGCCTGGAGTGTGGAGTTCCCAAGTGAATGTTGTTGAGCCAGAGCTCCCATTGACTTACAAACCCAGCATGCAGAAATATGTGCAAAGCAGCATCTGTGCTAGGCAACTGTCTGTGTGTATCAACACATGTCAAAAGCAGGACTGTCATTAGTTCCCACCTGAGGCTGTGTTAGATATACATGGAAACGTATATCCAAAAGTTGGACATGACTCACCAGGAAATAGGTGAACAACCCTGATGTCATCACTGCCAAGCCTGGCAGGAGCTTTATTCTGCTTGACATTTCTTGTGGCTGGACTTAAATTCCTTTTGCCCTCTGCAGCAGAGCAATGGCAACTCTTTCATCTCACCATGCCATTAGAGACAACCTTGCAGCAATGTTGGAAAAGATTGCCTAAATTTGTCAGCTAATGGGATGGCATCTGTTTCCATTTCTCTGCTATTGAGCTTTCTGCCTTTTGGCCTTTGCTGTGCATAGGAGGGATGGGACTCTGCATGCAAAGGACAGGACCCAAGTTTGAGCGTCAGGAGATGGAGGAACTGCGTCATAATATGGCTCTTTCCAATCCTGTGACATGTTTGACACCCAGCAGTCCCTGATTACTCAAAGGCTCTGAGAACTTAAATATTTGCTCTTACTCTGATTTCTAAATCACTATTTAATTGCTCTATTTGGTAGCCAAAAAGCTGAATACCTCTTCCATATTCACAATGAGTAACTAATTAGAGAAGCTGTGAGGTTTTCCAGCCAGAAGTTTATGGAGATAATTATGCTGACATCCGTAACTCCAATACAAGTAAACGGTCCTTCTTCCATTGATATCAAGAGTAGTGAAGTTGATGCAAACCAGCTGGGCCTGATCTTACAGTTTATTTAACAGTAAACTATCTAAAAATATTGATTTGCACTGTCTGTGCTTCTGCTCTCTGCCTCTGACCCGTGGCCTCCTCTTGTGTAAACACACATTCTTTGGTTGGTGAGAGACATAATGACGGTCTGGTTCCATAAGCTGAAACCAGGTTTGTTTAAAAAGCCTCTCCAAGGACACTTCACCCACTGATGGTCCCTATAAATCTGACATTAATAACAACATTGTGACCTGCCTGGTAATGTGGTAGCACTGACCAAAAAAACACAGGCTCAAACAACACGAAGATCATTTTAACACACTACCATTTATACACCAAGAGATTTTAAAGCTGAGATGGCAGTATAGAAAAACTGCTTCCATGCCATGGACCTGCCATGGAAAGGGCTGGACCAGATAGACCTTAGTTTAACCATATTGTGTCTCCAGTCACGGCATTGGTCGAATTTTGAGAAGCCTATTCCTCTTCCCCCCAAAAAGAATCAGGACATGAGTGCACTGGTGGAATGACTTTTGTGCCTCAAATCCAGTCTTGCCAAGAGACCAAGACAGGATAATTGAGTACCGTATGGGGAAAAGTACATTCCTGTGTGACCTGACCTAGGTGGGACCTGCTTCTGCAGGGAGGTTGGACTAGATCTCTAAAGGTCCCTTCCAGCCCCCAGCATTATATGACTGTGATTCTATGATTCTATGTCTTGAAGTACAGATATTTAGGAGCATTTGGGAAATATTTATTTCTTTGCTGCGAAGATGAATGTAGGTCTTGATGAGTCAGTGTGCAATGGACTGATGTTGAAGTTGGGGGCACACAGTGCTACTGGCAGAAGGAGGGGAAGAGGGAGGTCCTTAGTTGCAGGAGTGCAATTTCTGTGCTCAAATGAGTCTTTCCCAGTTAACTCTGCCAAAATTTTCTGTTCCTTTTTCCTTCTAGAAAAAAGTGTCACTTGTTTTTAACACAAAAGGCCAGAGGGGCATTACAGGATGAATGAGGATCAGACCCTTGTATGTTTATCTCTTGCTCTTCAGCCTGGTATCTCTGCAAAAGAGATGTGAATTGTTCTAGTCCAGATAGTTTGCATTTCAGTCCAGGCTATGCAGACACTTCAATATTTGCAGGAATGATCAGTCCCTCTAGCTTTTATTAATGAAGGACTGTCTATCAGAACTCCTGATGGAGCTGATTAACACAGGCTGCGTGTCTCCTTCTAACTGTGAACCTGGATCTGCAGCGAGTTGTCAAGAGTCACTCCACAGTTCCTGGATCGAAGGCATCATGTGATTTATTCAAGCACATAGAACTTAATATGTTGGGTAGGAGTCACTGCACAAACCCAAGCATTTAAAAGAGGGACATCTTAAGCCAGACCATATCAGCTGCCTTCTGGAAGTATTTATTTCCACTGAGTACAAAAAAGGCCCAGGGAGACTAGCTGATATGCAGATGTCTAATGTGGGGTGATCAGCAGCCTATTCAATAAAACCATATGAATACATGTTTTATTCATAGCTTTTTTTAAAAATCATGTGTTTGGGACTTAATGCCTGAAGCTATCACACCTTTCTAAAAAGATCAGATGGATTAAAAGATAAGTGAGATTAATATGTAAATTTCTTGGATGTGATGCAAGTTTAAGGGAAATGTTCACTGTGCCAAATTCTTGGGTATTGGAAAATAGTGAAATTCTGCAACTCTGAGTGGAAATAAAGGTGGTTTCATATGTATATTTTAAGCCAACCAGTGAAAAGCAGAGCTAACATCCTTGTAGCCAGCTAGAGAGACACCAAGATCCTTGTCACTTATTAAATTTTTATTTTGTTCCCCCATGAACAAGGCAATTAATTATTTAGAATATCAATCAATCAGGGGTTAGATGTACTAATCAAACACATTCCAGCTGCTAAGTATTGCTCACTTAAGACATTGATCAGCTGTAGGATGCTCTGTAGACCATTTAGATGAGTATTTTCTGACAACGTGCTTTAAACCCCCTTGAGGTCAAATCTTTGACACCGTCTGCTGGACCATGTGGAAGGTTGAATGCCAGACTGTCTGACAGACTGTAATTATTTTCTGTCCTGATGCCCTTTCTGCAGTCATTAGGGGATCAAATTTCTGAGAAAGCCAGAAAAGTTCCTTGTACTGCGAGCAGCTAATGGCCTGAAAATGAGTCTCTTTTGTAATGTTGATGATTTGCCACTGGATGTTGTTTGAAGCCCAAGATCGATTATTTAGGGTTAGCTCCACTAGTATCTATTCTTGGTCTTGTGGGCTCTGTGCTTTCTTGTTATTTTCCCACTGCTGAAAGATGTATGGTTAGTATTGAAATGTATTTCATCTGCTGGTGGTACCTTCTGTTGTTCTGGTAAGGATAGATGTCAACGGGGAGCCCTACAGGAGTGCTGATCCAGGATTCTCTAGCTAGATGCTGAATGAGCATGAGGAAGTCTAGATTTTCTGTCTTTCAGGACAATGTCCTGACTGTTCACAGAGATATCTAAGAGAAATTAAGATGACATTTCCCAATAAATAATGGAAGAATGAGAGACATTGTTTGCAGTCCTAACATGACTGCAAATTTAGACTATTGCTTAGCAAGTTACTATACGGATTCCCCTTATGTTGACCCCTGTGGTAATTGGAATTTCAATTATTCATTTTCAATTACAAGCATGGCATGATGATCACAAATGTCATTAAGAATTAAATTACTTCTAATGATGGATGGATGGAAGGATAGATAGATGTCTCTCCATATCTTTTCTTTATTTAATGCTGGTAAATCAAGCCCATGTTTTTTATGGAAGAACTTTTTAAAATACAAAAAAAGATGGTGAAGTGCCATTTATTTGCAACAGATAAACCTCTTTAATGCACATTACCTGAGTGCAGCGTAAGCTTTCATTGTCTGTGTCATTAAGATGAGTGGTGCCCAGTATGTGTGTGCACAAAAGCGGGTTATTTGCAGTGAGTGGCAAAGCAAAGGGAGGTCATTTGCTTCCCACCTTATTAGAGATGATATCCTGGTGCTCATAATTGGGAACATTTTTTTTAACAGCCTGCTTAGTGTCTTCTGTGCATGTGTTTGCATGTAGTGAGCACAGTCACATATTGTGTTTTAGTTTGGCCTGTGTTAGATGACCTCCATTCACCTGTGTTTGTCCTCATGGACAATTTTTATGCCCATGATCAAGAAGGTGGTTGAAGACAGGTTTTTAAAGCCAGGTTTTTCACTGAACCATCTGTGGAGCAGCAAGGGATAGTGGGAGGCAGAAGACCACAGGAGTGCTCTTGCTTTGAAGTATGTGCAAAGGGGCACTTATCTCCTGCCTCTGCTATTCTGCCTGTGATGTCCAGTCCACCTCAGCAGGAAAAACACACAAGAAGACTGATCAGATGAAAGAGCCCAAAACTGCTTGAAGGATGGCCAGGATGCTGGTTGCAGCATGGCTGAGATTCATGCTAGCTATGTGGGAAATATGGACATGAAGTGCTGGCTTTTGGGGTCACTGAAGCCAGTGAGCTTTGGGAGTACTGAAGACAGGCAGGCAGATGAAATCCAAGCTGGTTTAGCTGCTGCAGGAAGCCATCTGTACTGATGGTGTGCAGAAAGATACAATGTCAGACTATGATAACTTTCATCAGAACTACAGAAATTCCTATTTTACATTCTTGGCATATTTTAAAGTAGAGCGGGAAGCTCACTTTAGGGAAATCCTGTTTCCATGCTATTGCAATGAACTACTAAACAATCAGGTACCCAGTCTAAATTAGGAGCCTTGAACTATTGATTTTCACATGTGTATGGATGCCAAACTTCTGATCTGACACTTCTTGCTTTCACTGTTTCTAAAAACAACAAGATCTATTTACAGTGCTGTTGTGGTTCTTAATTATCCCATAACTGTAAGGTATTTTCAAAATTATACTGCGTGGACGTAAGTAATGTCTATAAACTGCTTGATGTTCCTGACACAGTTACCTTTTATGCAAAATAGAAGTGAGACTCACAATATTAAAATAGTTAGTCCACAGCTGCATATCAACAGAGGCATTCTCAGAGTAAAGAGAAAGCTTAGATCTGTTTTTTAAGCACCTCTTTTCTACCAGCCCTTAGTTTCTTATTATCTAACAGGAATGACACAATTCTAGTGAAATCTATATATCCAGAATTTACATTTACCACTTTTGCTGTTTACACGTGACTTTTGTGCAGTGATAACTTTTTTTTTCTTCACAAATACCACTCTTTCTGCTGTCAAGGTGTGCATTTCTTAATATTTTTTTCCATTTTCACTGCCATTTAAACTTTTTACCTCCTCACTCTTATTCTTCTTCCTCTTTTGCACATAGATGTCTACTCATGTCACGACTTGGAAGCATTCTTTTGCCAGTTACAACCTGTAACCCCACATGGTTCTCAGTTCCTCAGCCTGTCTTCCTCAGTCTTTATTTATATATTTATCCACTGTATCCTTTTTCATCTCTTCCCTCCCCAGAATCTGTTCCCTGCCTTTCCAAAACTCTTCATGTAGTGCCTGTAGCAGCAGTTGGGGAATCATCCATCACTGCAATCACAGCTTTGCTCCTTCGAGGCACAACTTTTACAGTGTTGCCCACAGCATCATGAAGCTGATTAGAGTTGCAGGGGCCCCATCAGGTTTGTGTTGCTGCCAGCACTTCCCAGGAATTGCTACTGTGCAGAATTTGCAGATGCAATCTCACCTAAGATGATGAATAATTCTTCAGGAGGTTTTTTTCCTGCTTTTTTTTTTTCCTCTCTTACTCAGATGAGTGACACAAATAGTAGATCAGACACGTTCTTGTGCAAAAATATGTCTTCTTCCCACTTCCCACCTTACAGAATCATAGAATGGTTTGGGTTGGAAGAGACCTTTCAAGGTCATCTAGTCCAAACCCCCTGCAATGAGTAGGGACATCTTCAACTCCATGAGGTTTCTCTGAGCCCTATTCAACCTGAACTAGAATGATTCCAGGGATGGAGTATCTACCACCTCTCTGGGCAACCTGTGCCACTGATCCACCATCCTCAATGTAAAAAAAATATTTCTTATATCTAGTCTGAATCTAGCTTCTTTCAGTTTAAAACCATTCCCTCTTGTACTATCACAACTGGTCCTACTACAAAACCTGTCTCCATATTAGTTATAAGCCCCTTTTAAGCAATGAAAGGCTGCTCTAAGGTTTCCCCTGAGTGCACTCTTCTCCAGGCTGAAATCCCTCCAACTCTCTCAGGCTTTTCCTCAAATCAGAAGTATTCTATCCCTCTGGTTATTTTTGTGTCTCTCCTCTGGAGCTGCTCCATGAGCTCCCATGCCTTTCTTGTGCTAAGGACTGCAGAGCAGGTCTCACCTGAGGAGAGGAGCAACACATATCAATATTTATGCTAGAATATAATATTTCTACAGCCCTGCTGCCACTGCATTTCATAATCTTAGTTGCAACCAAGGCTAAACTTCAAAATTCATAAACAACTTGAATATGAGAAAGGTGATTGTATTTTCTTGCTGAATTTTCTTGATATGTTGCATGATTGCTGAGTGTCTGCAAACTTGCACCTCCTGTAAAAGAAAAGTAGACTCTTGTTGCACAAAGTTGAATATTTCTATACATAGTAGACCAATGGCAGGCAAAAAGTCAGGCAAAATATTACATCGTATGTTTGGCAGCTATAAAAATATTATTTAAAGCACTGTGAAATAATGGTATAATTTTGCATGTGTTCAGTATTAACTTCAGACAGATGCAACAGAAGTAGCGAAGAAATGATGAAATTGGCCATAGCTGAGGAAAAGCTTTCTACATAAAAGGAAGAAGATTGAAACAGTAACTCAGAGAGAAAAGGCATATGATTAGTTAAACTTGAATAGGAAAAGTTTTGTACTGAGAAAATTAATCAGGCTTTTCCATTTAACCTGTCAGGAACCATACTAACAAAACAAGACAAATAAGTTATCCAATGAAAGTGTGGGGCAGTAAATTTAAGCCTCATGAACAGATCTTTTTTAAACCACACAATATAAGAATTAACCTTGGATATCAGGGAGGCAGGGGAGTAAGTACAGGTAAAATGTAAGAAAGAGGCAGTGAAAAATCAGAGATTTACACGGAGAGCACACAATCTGACTGAAATCAGGCTGAATTATGTGATTCTACTAGAGAAGGGCAAGCCCTGATAAGGCTTGGATGGAGCTAGATGAAAATTGTCACACAAATTGTCAACAATGAAGCTTTGGTCCCAAATCTGTTGAGGGTCAAACACAACCAGACCTACATGATCACCCGTGTCTGTCCCAAGGCCATGGTGCCCTGCAATCACCCTGTCCTGTCTCTCCTCCATCAAGTTGGAGAGTAGCGGAGGAAAGCTTCAAGGAATTGTGAAGAATCTCAAAAATAAGACCCAGGGAGATGTGCAGGTTAAGGAGTTCAACCAACTGCTGTTTATCTCAGTGCAGATTGACAGCGGCTTGGCTTCAGTATGCAGACACCAATGCCTGAATAAACTTTTAGACAGGGAGTTTTTTTTGGTCTTGCAAACTAAGGCACAACAAGATTCATTGGCTGGAAGACGAAGTTAAACAAATTCAACCTTGAAGGAATGTGCAATTTTCTAGCAGTGAGGGTAATTAAGCATCGCAACACCTTACCAGGAGAGGTGGCAGACACATCATCATTCTCGTTCTTTAAAACAAGATTAGCTATCTTTCAAAAATGCTTAATCCACCTCCTGGGAATAGCTGTTTTGTCTCTATGTTGAGAAGAGCTGGTGAGAGATCCCTCTGGCCTTAGAGCCTGTGCATCTCTGAATCATTTTGCAGATGATGAGCTGAGGCACAGAGGGTGAAATTCACCTTGCTGCAGAGTGATATGGCTGCATTCGTGTGCTGCATAAATCCCTTTCTGTCTTCAAACTAGAAGCGATGTTGCACTCATGACATGTAGATACCTTGCTCAGTTATTATCCCTGGAGATGTTGTTCTGGTCCCACATATCCACCCTGTCCCTGGAGACTGTCTGAAAGTCAGGTCCCAAATGGTTATAGGTTGCATCTTATTATGCAAAATGGATAGAAAGTTGGTTTAATAAGCTGAGCAATAGAAAGAAGTAATTCAAACCGTGCTTTCTGTGTGTTTTGGTTATTTCTGCATGTGAAGCTGTGAGCATGGAGGGAGAAATCATAGTCTGGGACAGTATGGCAGTCAAACTCACCCACTTGGTGTATGTGTAGTGAATCCTTCCACTTGTCCTTCTGGTCAGGCCACATCTTATGTCGCCATCATTCTCAAAGTCTGGGATTTATCTCACTTAAACCTAAATGTCTCCAGCCTGGGGTATCAGGGCTCTATTTGTGCTGGGTGATAATGAAGAGGTACTATTAAAGAAGTGATTGGTCACAGTTATTACAGATATTGCCTTCAAGATGTGATGTATCATGACCTGGCAATACCTCTGTTTCTCCAAAGGTTAAAGGAACCTCAGGTATGAGTTTGGTAGTCCTAATTTGGTCATGTGAACCTATTGATAATATCTCAATACCCCTGGAAATTTAACCTTTATGTTTGGTTAGCTAGTTCTTATAGATTAATGATAATGGTCAACCATGACCCACATTATTTATTCATTCTCCTGCTGCTCTGCTTGCAATGAATTCCTGCCTAGAAAATGAAGCATTTGTATGCTTAAGATTCCCTGCAAACACTTTGGTTTGGCTTTTGAGCAGGGTCTTAGTGAGGTACAGCTGTGCCAAAATGAGGTCTTCAACTTAGCTGTCTCTATATTCTGCATCATCATGTGGCCCATCCAGTTATTTCCTGAACTTTAAAGGAAATCTGTCATTCATTGTTACCAATTAGATGCCTTTATAATATGACCTGGAAACTATTTTCCCGACAGCTTGGGAAATAACATGCACTACAGCTGGGGCGTGCCAGAAGTTCAGGAGTCACAGAGCAGCATGACAGTTTAATTTGGTACCTTGATGAAATTTATGCCTGAAAAGTTGCACAGAATATAAAAGATTCTGCCAGTAGGACATTGGTGGGAACCTTTTAAAGGATTTCCAGACTTTACTCTTTACTTATTTGAAAGCATTCACATACAGTGGTTTAAAGAAACATGTGTTGCAAATTAGAAAATTGGAAGAGATTATTCTGATCACTCTAGAAATTAATATTATTTAAGTTTTTCAATAACTTCACTGAAATTTATTAACTAGTCAAAATGGTTCCATCAAGGCAAGTTAGAACCATTATTTGCTGAGGTGAAATGTCACACAGCTCAGTACCGATGGAGTCCTCTTCATGAAGTTGCAGACTTAAAGGTATGTTTTCAGTTTATCAAGTATGGCATGCAGGGCTGAAGAGCTGTATACCAAAACACTGGCTAAAGTGCATCATTGGAGCAAAAGTTGTTTCAAATATTACTATAAGTCACTCTATACAAAGTATCCTCAATTCATCAGATCAACCCCATTTTTGCTTTTGCCATATCAGACTGTTTGTTGCTCTGATACCAATCCATCTTAATCTCTCAGCAATCAGTAGCTTTGCAGTGAGAAGCCCTGTGGCAGGGACCTTTACTCAGGTGGTACTCTGGGATGACAGACCCGCCGTGACAAACACGGAGCAAAGCAGAAAGGAAATCTCTGCTTCATCCAAGTCATTTGGCAACTTTCTAAAAGCTACACAAAACAAAACAAAAAAACCCTTATACAAAACTCCCAACACTATCGTTTGCATAATGAAATATAATTTCAATCCAGTTAATGACAAAATGAAAGAATGTCTGGCCTGAACCACTTCTGAAGAAGCTGGGGAAGGCTGGACCACTGCCAGATTTTTGTTTAACCGTTTGGTATGGAATGTGTCTGTCAGTGTCTGCCTGAGTCTGAAAGAAACTCTGAAAGACTGTGAATTGCTTTCACTTTATTGCAATGTGTGCCAAATTTGAAAACTAATTCAACATGGGACCTTTTAAAAAGCCTGAAGAGACACAGGTGCCCAACTACATACATCAGTGTTGTTAACTTTGCCACTACTAGGCAGAGTAGCAGAATCACACAATCTTAAGGGTTGGAAAGGATCTAAAAAGCTCATCCAGTGCAATTCCCCTGAGCAGCACCACCTAGAGTAGGGCACACAGGAACTCATCCAGCTGGAATCGGAATGTCTCCAGAGAAGGAGACTCCACAATCCATCTGGGCAGCCCCTGCCAGTGCTCCCTCACCTCAACAGGGAACAAATTCTTCCTTGTATTTCCTTGGAACCTCTTCTGTTCCTGATTATACCCATTGCCTCTTGTCCTATCATTGGCCATTACTGAGAACAGCTGGCTCCATCCTCCTTTACATATTTGTAAACATTAATGAGATCACCTCTTAGTCTCCTCTTCTCCAAGCTAAAGAGCCCCAGCTCCCTCAGCCTTTCATCAGAAGGGAGATGCTCCACTCCATCATCTTTGTGGCCCTATGCTGAACTGTCTCCAGCAGCTCCCTGTCCTTCTGGAACTGAAGGGCCCAGAATTGGACACAATATTCCAGAATACAGTCATGCAAGGACAATCATCTTTGAATGTTATCTAGACATTTTGTACAGCATCACAGAATCACAGAATCTTTAGGGTTGGAAGGGATCTCAAAAGATGATCTAGTCCACTGTAAGAGCTTACAAAGGGATCAAGGAAAGTGCTGATGGCAAAGTGTCACCATGTTTCGGCTTAGAAAGTTTTCTGAAATGTTGCAGCTTGCAGTATGTCAAAGTAAACACAGGAAATGAATGAACAGATGAATCAATGGACAGTTGAGTTCTCCTTTTCCCTCTTTTTCTTTCTGAATGAGAGTAACCACTGTACTTGTTTTCCAGCTGAGAAGTGAAATTAAATTGTCTGGGTACTTGCTGGCCCACTGTTTTTAGAAAGCTATTAAGATGCTGCTATTAAGTAGAGGACAGCTTTCTTGACCCTCTTTAGCTGGCTTATCTAGTGGCCCCCTGATGATTTCATCAACATGCAGAAGGCGGATCACCAGAGGTGATCGTGTTTAACAGTGTCTTCCTCCAAGTAGCAATTTAGTGAGTGAGGGAACACACTGGACTGGTTCCTCAATCTGATGAGGAGGTCCCGGGGGAGGAAGGGAACATTTTGTGTGGGTTGTCTTGTCTCTAAAGAGCGCAGTGACACAACAGATTTTCAGTTAATCCTTCATACTTCAGCTGGAACTGTGAATCAGAAACACTGATACTGAGGTCTCTATTAAGGATCAGAATACCAAGCAGAAAGGTCCAACTTTCTTATAGAGGTTCTGCAGTGAAAACACGATTGTATATAATATAGGCTCTTCTTGAAATTTCTGTCTTCTAGGTCATCATTCTTCACTGACCTGTGCAATGCTGATAGTGGACAAAAGTTGATTTTGCTAGTGAGGTCAGTCAATTGGACACGTTAGACCAAGTCTTGCTCACTTGTCTCTTTATTAGCCTCCAGTCATGGAAAACACTATTGAATTTTTCCTTTATTTTATTTTTTTAATGAGGAAGGACCTTAGCTATGAATAATAAAACTGATTTCATGCTCAAAGTTCTAGGTTTTTTTTCAATCTTGTCTTTGGCAACAATATTTTGCCCTAACCTTACTTCAGGATCCCTGTAGTCAAGCCCCCCATCACCTATACTACTCTTCTGCCGGGGGTATGGTTTCCTATAAAGGTGCTTGAGCACAGGAGAGTAGTCAGGTGGGCACAGGGTCACAGACAGCATCTTACTTTTTGGATCAACAACCAAGATACTTAAATGAGGTGTGTAGTCTCTGCTTACACTAAGAGCTGTAGATAGCTGCTTCTTGGGTCACAAATGCATTTCTACCAAGGCAGTGACTACTCTGTCTATGTGTTGCTTGGTAAAGGGTTAAGTAATGCTTATGAGGTGTTTAAGGACACATCTTGTGTTTTCAATAACTAATCAATGAATGAGACCCATGTTTGCTCTCCTGGATATCCAACACTTCCTTCCAGAGGTGGTTTCCCTCTTGAATCTTTTCTTTTACTTTAGTCAACACTGGCTAAAGGACATAAAAGTTCACCTTAAGGGGAGTGGTGGCAGATAGCAATTGTACATCAGAAAGAATTCCTTTTAGAGACAGAGGGAAGCAGAAAAAACAAATGCCAATGGACCCTCTAGGCAAATTTCTGGTCAAATATTCTGAGGGCCCAAGTTCAGACACTTGCTCTGAGACAAAGCAGCCCTTCTCTCATCCTGGCTTTCAGTGCAGTTGTTTGTTCACAAGCCACACAGGAGCCCAAATCTTGTGATCACAGAATGGATGAATGAATGTCTTCTCCATCCAACTCTGAACCTTTCAGTCAGGGTTTCTGAACCGTTATTTGCAAAGAGCAAAACTGCCCATCAGATAATGTCAGCAAATGAACCAAAAGGAGAACTGGTTTCACTCTGAAGTGAACCTATTGTCTGGGTACTTTAGAGCGCGGTGACAGCAGCTTAAGATGCTCCTTTATTTTTTCCTCTGTAGACTGTTCTTTTTAGAAAGCTAACCCTGCATCCGATTATTTTTTATGATCTGAGAAAAGGCTATGGGAACTGTTTATCTTTTTGTGTTTATATAAGTTCTCTAATCTAAATCTAACCACTCATCCATTCAAAAGCAAAAGAGACTTTTATGGTACTCTGAGAAGGATCCTCTGCTTGTAAATCAGCATATCACCATTGAATTTCAATTAATTTCACCCTTGGCTAAATAGGCTGTGAGGGATCTAGGTAGCTGAGTAATCTGGCCTTTTGGTTTAGTGGATTGTAATATACAGACTTGTAGGAAATAAAAGAAAGGATGTAATTACAGGGCATTACTCTGAGATAACATAGTTGTATGTTTTATTTGAGCTCTCCAAGTATATTGCTCTATAGTATAAATTCTTCTTTCTTCTTCTCTCAGTTTTTGGAGGTTGGTTTAGGTTGGTTTTTTGGTTTTTTTTTAGCAAAAGTCATTACAGATCCAATTTAAGGAAAGTAATAAAAGCAAAGAAGAAAATTCTTTCCCTATAATTTTATAGGAACGCAGACTTAAGAGAAGCAGCATTCTTCAAACTCAAGTGACCCGCTTGCGTTGACATGAGTTGTTTTCACAGTGGAAATAGTCTTCAAATGCTTGGCTGCAAAATAAAATTATCAGCGACTTTGTTGAAAACACACCTCCTTGTTGCTGCACAAAATCTAACCATGATTAGCTTTAATTGCCCAGAAGTAAAGGAACGAATCTTCTTCATACAGGCACTCAATGAAGTTTCCAGTTCTGTTTGGGTTTTTGTTCATGAAATGGCTGTAGGAGCAGAGTTGAGAAAAAGTCTGAGAGCTGTCCATCTAAGTAGAAATAATAAAAAGAGGGGAAAAAGACTGAGAAAGATGATTTTAAAATAATCTTGATCCCATTTGCCACTGTCACACATGGCTTTCACAGATGTGTGCAAGGGAATGAGGTTTGCAGGATGCATTATAGGGGATTGACATTAAATTTAGATGGGCTTTTTTTCCTGAAGGCCAGTGTCCTTTGGCTGCTGTCATGGTCCTTATACTTTCTGCCTTACTGACCTGAACTAAGGATCTATGTAAGAGATCATGGTTATTCCCTGAGGTTTCTATTGAGAAGAAGGGCCATGGAGACTCTGATGCGATGTAGCATTTAATCCTGCCCAAAGCTCATCTCAGAATCTTCTCCTATCTGGAAATGACAACTTTTCTCTCCTTTCCCCTTTGCAGAAATTAAATTGAGGGGAAATAGGTCACATTGTAACTGAAGCCAAGGGGAACATTGTTCTTTCCATTCTGTGTAACATAGGTGGATCAGTCAAGGTCTACTTCTAAAAATTCGTAGTCATAATAACAATAACAATATGCAGGTGAGTCGATCACATTCAGCTGAAAACTCAGTAGTTTCCATGGCAGTTAACAGCGTTTAGTGGGAATCATCATGAAATTAATCTAAGTCTTTTCTAAGACTTAGAAAAAGAAGGAAGTCTTTAATACAGTCCATACTGAGAGGATGTCAGAGGTGGTCCTTGTGCATCATCCCTAACCACAAAAGCAGAAGTCTAGATGTAGTTGTTAATAACAGCATTGTTTTCCAATAAATTCAGAATAAGTACCATAAGTTTGAAGTATCCCTTGCCACACTGACCCTGGATACAATCCCATGGCCCAGCCCCAGGGAAGTCAAGCAGAGTTTTCTCCCTGACTAAAGAAAAACTGATTTTTTTCTCTAGCTTTTTGATTTGAACCCTGGATCTATCCAGGAGTCTGAGTTCTTGTTTGTCACCATGTACCACCTTCAGGACAAACTTGCTGAGGTCAGGATGGTTATGAGCAGTTCACAGGTATATTTGCTCCACCTAAATATAATTTTCTAGCAATTGGGAGTCTGCTTTTGCTCTATTATGGAAGCTCTGTTTCCTGTTTCCATCTACCTTGCTGTCTTCTTGAAAAAAAGGTAGAGAATGACAAATAATTGAATCAGCTTTAAAACTTTTTTTTTGTTACTCTGTACCCACTCTCCTTTTCCCAGTAAGTCTCTTAAAGTTTTCCTTGTTAACTCTTTTCCATTAGTTTATTTAGAGCCAAGCCTACAGATTGTAACTTTTCCTTTTGTACTCTTGTTTTTCAAACAGAGATCCAAGGACTTTCTCACTGTTTCTGCTGCCCAGCAAGTGCTGCCAGAACCATGAGAAAGCAAGCAGGAAGATTAGGGCAGGAATTTGAGATCTAGGAGCTTTAGTTCAATTCCACTCTCCATACTTTTCCATTGCAACTTTAGACACATCTTTTTCTTTCTCAACACCTTTTTTTACTGTTTTGAAGGAGTAGCAGCAATTTCTCTACACACTGGAGCTGAGAGGCGATTAGATTGTCTAGAAGGGAAGGGAGAAAATGAGTGATGTTTACATGCTATCACACTTGATAAGGTAAATCATACTTTGCTGCTGCTACTGGAGGATGAAAAGAAATGCATTTTTGTTTTGTAATGAATAATCAAAGCAAGCTCACCTGAGATTTCCATCCACCTAACTCTTGAAGCAATGGCACAGTGGATTTTTAAAGACCCTGAGAGGAGAACAATGACCACAAATGTGAGTTAGGAGCAAAGCCTCATTGTCTTTTTTTTTTATTTCAGCCTCCTTAAATTCCTCTTTTTTTCAGCCTTTGTTCTCTGCCTTTCAACAGATAGTTCTGTTGTATGGTTATAAATAACTTTATGAGCTGTTTTTACTTACACACACACTCTACATTCTGCAAAGTGAATGGCAACACTGAAATCAAGAACCATGCTTCTCCAACTCCAAACAAAGGCACTGCTACTTCTCGGCAGCACCAGGATTTGACCTAGTGGTCCTCTGGAGCAGAAACTACAAAAGATTGACATTTCAGTCTGCTGAGCCCACCAGTGCGGTCTCGCCTTATCTCATAAGCTCTGCCGCAGGAATGAATTACCCTAGTTCATTAAGACTCGTTCTGAATTGTGGTGAGAGGTCACCACATAAGTCACCTCCAGTCTATTTTGCGAATAATATGGATTATGATAAAAGCTGACTGGGAGGTTGAAGCCCAAGGATTTTGTTTTCTTTATTCTTCAAGGTGGGTAGAATACAGGGTGGGGAAACCCTGATCTGGACATTTCCTAACACTGCATAGTAGACTATAGAAAAGTCTTTTTTGTTCTTTTTTTCAAACTCATGAATGGGTGACCTCTTGATCTCTTTGACCCCTTTATTTTTGCCATGAAAGAACTAAAACTAGCTGTGCCCATACAAAATCTTCTTTCGCTTCAGTTTTCTCATGATTAAATTCCCTGCTGTGTTTTTGTTTAAGTGCTCTGATGCTGGTCTTTGGAATTGGGCAGATGTTTGACTCTTTGAAATGGCCTTGCTTTTTTTGTTTTGTTTTTTGGAATTTAGCAGTGGTCTACAGTTAAGGCATGTTCATCCACATCAGGAGTAAATGGGGAATGTTTCTGTAGTAGCATTTGTGGCTAAATGTAAAAGTGCTTTAGAAGTGATACACTGGGATATGGTAATTGATAATTTGCATCAAAACATACTTTGATGCACAAAATCCTATAATATGATAAAACAAAGGCTGTCTCCATGTTGAGTTTTCCTTACTGGAAAAAAATTCATTTCAGTTGTAGTCCTCTTCAAAACTAGCCATGTCAAATGTAGGTAATGGAAGGTAAGGTTGAAGGCAGATGGATTGTAATATACTTAAATAATTTATGTAAAAATGTGTGGAAGCCACTTGTCAGAGAAAATATGTGAAAATAACAAAGAAAATGGAAGTGCTTCAAATATCAGTTAGTTCTCTACATGCATAATCCCTCAGTGGGAGTTCTGTTAATTCATTACTGTTGAAACCATGGTCTTTAGCAGAGAAAAGGTAAACTTGGATAATGTTTAGACATGATCTTTGAAACACAGTTTTATCAAGATTGAACTGCATCCAGATTCTCTTTTACCTGACCCTTTGTCAGGCCTCTGTAGACTATGGTTATTAAAGATGAGCATTAATATAACATTAGTGAGTAATTGAGATCAAGTCATCATTTTGGTATTTGTTATACAAATAAACTGAGTTTTGTCCCGAAGGAAACAGGCTTACAATTTACCAGAAGTCAGTAATATACCATCTGAGATAAGTGATTCAGTGCTGAAGTTTTGCAATTCTGGGCTTAGATTTGCTCTGAAAAGATTAAAACATTCCTCACAGAAGCAAGCCAAGGCCTATGACACCTCTCTCTTGGCTGCATTTCAGAAGTGCTCTGCATCCCACTACTGAACAGGTACAGCTCATGACTGGATTTGAGAGTCCAGGACTGTGTATTCCTCTAACCTATCATTGTCAATCACCCATGTGAGCAATCCAAGTCCATATGACTTTAGATAATGCCTATTATTCAATTTACTTTCAATACCATGCACTCAAATACAAGCCAAATAAACCTGAGAGAAATAACATACAATCTATTAAATAGACATGTACCAGCAACCAACTTGCACTAAAGGCCACCCCACTTGGGGACAGTCTGCTTTAATTATCCACTTGAAAACATGTCTAAGGTTTCCAGCACAACTTTTACAACTTTTACTGGTTCTGATCCCTCAGGAAGATACTTAGGATAGGTTTCAAAATGTAAATACAGTGCAAATGTTTTAACCAGAAAAAGGCAATTTTATATTAAAAGGAATCTTCTCTAGCTTCAATCTTGGAATGACTTGCACTCAGGCTCATCTTTGCAAGGGATAGCATTACTGGCAATGTTGAGTGTAAGCAATGGGAAGCACAAGGAGGATTCAGATCCCAGCAGACAGGGCATGAATAGATCCTCTTCACCTTATGCCTAGGAAATAATGTCAGTGATACGTGACTGTAAGTGAGTTAAGCAGGTGCGTAATCTCCTTCTTCCTCTGCATACTTTTCAAGAAGAAAGATCATTTTCCTTTCCTCAGCCCTGGCTTACAGAAGAATGGATATGAAGGAGAGAGAGAGCGAGAGAGACTTAATATGTGTCAGCTTTATCATGGGAATGGCTGCATTGAAGTAAATTATTGCCTAGCAGTGAATTATAATTTTTGTGAGATCTTAAAAACCAAAGTCTGTGAAATTGACTTTTAACCGATTTTAATTGAGATGGGCCAAAACGTAAAATATCAGAAATAAAAAGCCTGGATGCCATGTTGGCTGGGTCTGACTGGGATGGAGTTTACTGTTCTCACAGCAGCCCTTATAGTTCCTTGTAGTGGTAGCAAGAATGCTGTTGATAATACTCCAGTGTTTTGGCTACTGTTGAGCAGACCTTGCATAGCATCAAGAATGTCTCTCCAACATTCCCCCTTACCCCCACTGAGAGGTAGGAAGGATTTTGGGAGAGGACCAGGACAAGTGATCCCAACTGACCAAAAGGATATTCCTTACTAAATGACATCTGCTCAGCAATAAAAGATAAGAGAAAAGAGGGCGACCAACCATTATTATGACGTGTGGCTTCCGGAGAAAGTACTATGTGTACTGAAACCCTGTTTCCCAGGAAGTGGCTGGACATTGTCTGCTGCTGAGAAGTAGAAAATAGATCTTTTGCTTTCCCTTGCTTCCACAGACAGCCTTTTTCACTTTATTAAACTGCCTTTATTATGACCCACAAGCTTTTTTTCCATCTTGCTTTCTCCTCCATGTTGCTGAGGAGGGAGTGAACGTGGCTTTGTGGGCACCTGGTATCCAACCAGAGTCAGTCCTCCACAGATGCTTTTTTCCTTGCCTGATGTAAGGAAAAGGTATCTGCTGTACTTTATAGCCTTTACTGGATGCCTGTTTCTTCCAGATATACAGACAGCATGCAGTTTGTTATGAAGTAGTACTTCAGGCATCCTATTGCTAGGCTGAAGTGCAGGAAAATCTGGCCACGTTTTATATACCATTATATCAAGCTATGTTTTTTGTCTGGTCTGAATTCTGCATTGTTCTCTTATTTGTTCTTACCCGCTTGTTTGGAAGTGTCACATCCCAAAACAGGTTTCTTGAAACATTTGACCACCAAAAAGTTTTTAAAAGTGGCCTCATAACATAGTTTATATTGTTTTTTCCTCCCTCATCTCAGATATTCCTCCTCAGATATTTAAACTACAAATTAAATCAGTCCCTCAATTACATAGAACCATAGAAAGGTTTGGGTTGGAAGGGACCATCAATGATCATCTAGTCCAATCTATCTGCTACAGGTAGGGATACCTTCACCTGGATCAGGTTGCTTGAAGTCACCTCCAATGTAGCCTTGAACATTTCCAGGCAGGGGACGTGCAATTTCTCTGGGCAACCTGTGCTGTGTCTCACAACCTCAAAGTCAAAAATTTCTTCCTCATGTCCAGTCTAAACCTACCCTCTTTTAGTTTAAAACCATTGCCTCTTGTCCTGTTTCTACAGGCCTTGGCAAAAAGTTTTTCTTCATCTTGGTTATAAACTGCCTTTAAGTGTTCAAAAGCTGCTATAAGGTACCCCAGACTCTTTTCATCTCCAGGCTGAACAATCTCAACTTTCCAAAAACAAACCCTTGTAATATTAGGAAAAAAGAAAAAGATTACAAAGATTCTATTAAAGGAATCAATGATCATTTACTATGACACATAACTCTGGTCTGATAATGTCTTAGAGGTGACCACTGGCCATGCAGGACATTGCTGAGGCTATAACAACTGATGTTATCTCAGCAGGAGTCCTACTCAATAGTAACTGTCCGTGCAGCTTGAGCTATCACTGCCCTGAGATGTAGCTAAAAGCCAGATGTTAAGTGCTATCTTTCAGGCAATTTATAACTCCTTGTGCTTTCTATGTGGGTATGAGTTTGTTGTAACAAGTGCTGACATGTGAAGAGCGGGACCCATTTCATTTTAGTAAGCTTTCAGATGTTGGGCTGTTCACCTCTACTGTACTCATATTGTCCAGTCCCCTTTCAAGAGACAGGAATTGCTAGGTCAGACTCAACCCATCTTGTTCCACATCTTGAGATACACAACATTACTAAGCACTTCTTTGGAAATTCCAACATTATTATAGATTATTATAGTTTGGCTTCTTTATAGGGAGAATCGTTTTCAAAACTGAATCTATGTAAGGACAGATTAACTTCATTTGCATCCCATATAAAGCTTTTTTTGGTGGCAAGTTTGTGAATACTAAAACATAGGGTTTTTTTCTGAACTCTGTAAAATGTGAGAGCAGATACTTAGTGTGCTTGTTAGGACATCTGCATAGTAATTGGAGTCCTTGTAGAGTGAAGATACGAACTAAGAATGATAAAAGCAAGGCAGTAAGTTTCACAGGTTAAGGACACAATGTGCCTTTTTTTAAGAAAACACATTTCCATCCACTTGTTACTGCCAGAAGATTTATCTTTGAAAATTGTTTTCCTAAAATTCTAAGCTGTTGTTTTTGTTTTTTTTTTTCCCCCAGTTTCTCATTTTAACACTACAAAATCCACCGTCACTAACTCAGAAGCACACAAAGTTGATAGTGCAGAAACACACCTGGATCGCATTGTTCAGGAGTTAGTAAATTGAGCTGAAATTTGGATGGCATCCTCCGTGGAGCTGTAGGCATCCATACAAGCACTTAGATGTGTCATTGCATTCAAACTAAGGTGGCTGTTCTTTCTACCAAAACAGCTCCCCTAGGGATCCAGATGGCTACTACCACTCTCTGTGAGACGCTTTCTGTTTTGGTTTCATAACCAGAACAAATGTTGAGAACGTAATAGAACACAGATGGCAATTCAGAAATTACAAGCCATCTATTAATCTTTGGGGGCTAATATTGCAAAGTAAGCCATGTAACACCACTCCCAATTTAATTGAAAACTCTCAACATAAAGGACAATTAATGAGAAATGAACAATTTGGTGTTTCAGGAGAGATGAAATGGTGGAACCTCAGGGTATATCAAAGATTTAAGAGTTGGATTTGACTCTCTCCTGTGACAGGTGGGAAATTACTTAGTCACATAGACGTGTGCAGTATCTTATACTCTGTGGTGTTGTTCTGCAAAACAGGCCTAATGTGGCCCACTTGTGCTCTTTCTGTCCCTGCAGAATACACTGATGTCAGTGAAAAAAACCAGCAAGGTTGTTAAAAACATTGGAATTGATGCCATGAAAGAAAGTTGGGATTTGCTAGTTGATTAGTAGAGTTAACAATATCATTGCTGATGTTTTACAGCTCACCAGGTTTAATGGGCTCCATCCAGACCAAAAGGGTTTAACCTCCTTTATGAAAATACCCTAGAAGAAAGAGGAAATAAAAATGATCACCTGGAGCAGGCTTTTGGGTGGTTTTTTTTTTAGTGATTTGAATACAGCTTTGGATGCAGAAACTCCTGAGGTTACATCTCTCTCCATTACTATATTCATTCCCAGTCTATGCAACAATAGGATGGGGCTGATAGAAGCTACTGCTAGCTGAAGATGATGGTGTGGGGAATAGGCTTTTTCATTTTGATAGCTGGAAAGAGTCTGGCACACTTTGTGATTTTGAATGTCATTATGATGGCCATTTTTGGCCCAAGTTTTGTCCCTTTTTGCAGTGGCGAAAATGCTGCCTTTGATTCCATGTAATTGGTGACCAAATGCATTGGCCTGGAGACTTTACAGGAATAAACAATTTCATTCAGCATAATGCTTCCTTGCTAGCACTTTGTTCAAGGACAGCATAAGCTTTTCTAAAAACTAAAGACAATTTCCATTCATTTCCTCCTGAAGTACTGTTCTAGAGGAGGTCAAGCAATCTGTTTGGACATCATACGCTCTCACTTGAGATTTTTCTGATTCAAGGTGAGGAAAGATGAAAAGCTGTGAGTGCAGGTTATTTTGAATAATGTTTGCTTGGCGGGAGTTGCTGCTTGTTTTTCTCTACAAAGAGATTTCTCTGGGAAAAAATAAAAAGGCAACCAAATAAAATAACCCTCAACATACAATAAAAAGTGTTTAGATTGTTGTAAGGTGGGTTTTATAGATTGTGTTACACGTTCGCTACAAGTTTTGGAGAGGTACTTGTGTCTCAGTGCTCCACTTACATTGTGCTGGCCTTGGTTTGCTATCTCAGATCTCTATATTTGTAAGTATGCATGGGAGAAATTTCATTATAGTGTGATAAGTTGGAAGATGAGTCTGAAGGAGAGTATGAGCATTATCAGAACGAGGAGAATGTCAAAATGGGGGAAATGTTTTTCAGTGTGGGAACAAAAAATGTTTTGCTTATTATCTTTCTGCAAACCTGCATTTGCACAGCAATCAAGGCAGTGTGCAGTTTTTGACTGCCTTGTAATATCCACAGAGGCATCTGTAATATCACAGTGAGAATGCTGCTTCAGGTGAATGTCCCAGGCATGCTGTGCCTGAGCTTTTCACTATTTCATCGCAGTACACACATGTATGCAGATGAGCTGGGAATTGCCACATCAAAATAAAGATATTTTTTAAAAATAGGCAGTGGGTAGGATTCATCTGCATGTTCAACCACAAACTTCAGTGTGCTATGAATTGAATTGTGAGCTAGATGGCAAAACTTCCTTTAAACTTGATCTATTTCATACAGGAAATGCAGAGCTATTTATCTGACCCTGAGGTAGGCACTTGCATTTGACCACCCAAATGGCTTTCAAGACTCCACCAACTGTTCCAGTTAGGTCTTCTCTGATTGTAATTGAAGTGTAGACAGAAACTTACCTCTCATGTAGAGGCCTAATTTGATGTTTCTGAATCTGGACCTTAACCCACCCTCTCTATACCAGAGCTGAAACAGCAAAAGTTGCACACTTCAGAAGAAAATTAAATGATTTATGCTTCATGATGGCCCCCAGTATTTTTTCCTCACTACTTAGTGGTCAGTGTACCACTCAAATCATGAAGATCAGTGATTTTTAGCACTCTTCTAGTTGCTAGTTTATGTGAAAATTAACCTTTGATGCTGTTAACCTTTCCTTACTGTCTTTGCTCACAATCAGATCACTTGAGATGTACCAGATTTCTTTAAAGCACTAGCAGATTTGGCAGTAGGATTAGAGTACTAGCTGAAACTGATCTGGCAATTAGGAGCTAAACTATATATGATCAGAGTTTGATCATTGATGGAGATTGCCATTGTTAGCTCTTTCAATTACAACAAACCAAACTGTTTTGCTTCATTTCTTTGCATTTGTGTGTGTGTACACTTGTGCACATATATATATGTCTTCATCATTATCCAAGTTTTCACATAGTGGAGAGAATAGATTGTGAATCAGGCTGAGAACCATGAGGCTGATTTCTAAAACTTTATATTTTTCTCCTGTACTTTTGCCTTGCAATCTCAAAAGCCTACAAAAATCTCAAAAAACCTACAACTTATTATGTTAGGCAAAAAAAAATGTTACTGTCTATTAGTTCTGCTGTGCATCTGTTCATGGCATCATTAATCCTAGATTTGCACAGGAAGACAATTGACATTTTTCTTATGGTAGGATAGAGTTACTAAAAGACATGAAACATGCAAACCATACAGACAATAGGATTTTAGAAAGCTCTTACTTTTAAACCAACATAGAGCTGTTATTTGCATTTATTGCTTGACAGCTGCAGTCAGGAGCTATCTAAAATGTGGCTGCTAAATCAGACTACACATTTTTTTACAGGGACAAAAAAAATCCTATATGTTCCATATCCTTCTGCAATTCCTTGCACAGACTGGATGGGGTTTTTGTTATGGTGGGAAAGATATGCTTGCCAACAAAAAAGTTATGTATTGGACTGACCTGAGTTCATTGTAATAACATCTTCCCTAGATCAAAGCCCAAATTCACCTCACTTGTCTTGAACCATCTTAAAACATGACAATACTTTCCAGACAGATACTTGACTAGTTGATAGAAGTTTAGTCTTTCCATGTTGGATTTGTGATTTATGTATGCATAGGTCCTTGTGGTTAAACAACGTGGTTAAAAAATCAGGTCATCCAATTAACTAAAACTTGGAAAGTTTTGACTAGTTTATCTCTGCCACCCCAATACAGTGCAACACTGAAGACTTTTAATAATGAATATTGAGGTCCTTTTGCTCTAGCAAGCAAGCAGATGTATGTTCACGCAGCCAGTTTCTGGATACTGCCAAATGCAGGATGGGAGCTTGCATCCCAGAAGCCACAAAAAGGCTTTATCATCTTAACATGATTGCTTGTTTTCAGCTAACCAAGCAGTTATACGGAGACAGGAAATTCATAAGACCTAGCAGAGAAAGTGAAATGAGGTATCTATTTTAAAAGTTATTCCATAGAGTAGGCCCCCTTCCACAAGCATACCAGGTTTTTCTGAGTGTTACATTTATTAGATAGTCTTCTATTGGATATTAGTGTCAGCAAACATATCTGCTTTAAAAGGGGATGAAAATGCTGCTATGAGCTGCATGATGCTGTGGTTTGAAGTGTACTCTAGTCTGTGGAGGTCTGTATTGGGTGCTATTGATTTGTCAGCATGGCTTGTAGTGGGATCCAGGTTATTTGCATGTATTACTTAACGAAGCTGAGCCTGTTAACTCTGAGTGAGCTCTCAGTACCTCAAATGGATTCTTAGTCATCAAGAACATTTTCCCTTTTAGGAACCATAACATATAAAAGTTAACTAAATGCTCACAACTGATACACTCTTGGCTGTGAATACTAGTGTATAAAGCTTTTAGCTGTAACTTGATTCACATCTGCTCTCAGAGCTTAAGCTGATGAAAAGCGACAAGCCTGAACCACTGCTGCTGACCCAGCCTCTTTCTGTCTTTTTGTTAAGTAAATGGCAAAAAAAAATCTACTAATTATTGATAACAGTCTGTAATTTCCCAACGCTTTGCAGCATTATGCAGACCATTTTCTGTGCATTTCTAAGCACAAAATACCAGCTTAAAGGGTCATGGTCCAGTTAATCAAGAAAAAACACCAGGATTCATTATGTGGATGGATGCTGGTTCAGAGAAAGTCATATTTGTTCTCTCTTGGCAACCCAAAAAAATCCAAAAATGACTCCTAATCTTCTCCTCAGGCTTGAAATGGTTATCCCTATGATTTATTATCTGATGTTTGAAAAAGGCTGTTACTTGAAATGTCCACACATCCGTCCAACTGCATAAAAAATCTTGCAATGAAATCCATGCATCCTGCAGCCAACACACGTGCTCAATGTTCAGAGACATGCCAGTTGGACAGGCAGCAATGCAGCAGGCCATTTAAACCCCACAGCGAGTGGATAAACACAAACATATTCATCTGGGCTCTGAATCTGCAAGATCCTCTTTGGTTTTTGTTCTCCTCTCAATGTTTTTTCTTGAATATCTCTTGATTTTGGAAACAATTCTTTCTTTTCCAAAGTGATGAATACCCATCATTCCATGTTATTGTGTGACTCCTGGTGTTCTCTTATGTAAAAGATATGACTACTTCTTTACTGTTATTGAGGAAGCATAATACTTCCAATTATACTCTAGTGTCAGTTCCACTCACAGGTGGAAAAGGCTGTAATTGTCTCTGCTTTATGGTATGTTGTGAGTTAACATGTGCTCATGGGTTCTGCATTTCCAAGCCAAGTAGAAGCTGTATTACCATACAGCATGTGGCCAAACCCATACTAATAGGCTCAGTATTAATGAGATATATTAGCTCAAAGTTGTGACCTTGTTAATACAGTTCTACTTTTTTACCTGGAGCTGAGCTGAGTCCTGTAGACACCATGGTATCACATCTTCTCACGACATATTGCTCAGACCTATAAACGATGTAGAAGTCAGTGTCTGAAGGGTGAAAAGGATTGCCTTTCACTTGGATTTCCCCTTTTCTCAATATAGACATATGTGAAAAATAACAAAAAAAAAGCCCCACAAGTTATTGGAAAACATTGAGGAGCAATTTCAAAAACTAATCCCTTTAAATGCCCTGACTCTAAAATTAAAAAGCACAAGATGCTTCAAGGAAGACCCAAACCAGTCAGTTGGCATGACTTAGGAAGCCACAAATTCATTGTCCCTGTCAGTTCTAATAGAGACAGTTTGTGTTACTGGGCCAGGAAAACATGGCCTGAGTTCAGATGAAATGATTAAAAATCCCGATTGAGGACAAAGATTTTTAAGCCACTCAAGATATTTGAGGACCTAGCTCATGCTTTTTAGATGCTTAGACTGAAGAGAAGATGGTGGTATTCGTTTTTGTTATCAACGAGATTCATGTAGAGTCTACAAAAGTTGCCAACAATTTCAAAATACTGTTTCAAATCTTCTGGATTCCTGCAGCAGTGAGTTCCATCAGGGATTCAAGACTCTTGGGTTCAAATGACATTTGAGATGACTGCTAGAAATTAGTCTGATGCTCTTTACTTGGAGGCTAGGTCATATCTTTCTAAAATCCCTACTGACCATTAAAGCTAACAGGATGGGTAGAGTAGGAGTGTTGCAGTGTTGTTTATGGAGTCTGTGACATATCTTTAGCACTAGCAAGGGAGCGTTTAACTACTGCCATGTGGGTGTGTATTCTACTCTCTGCACTGTTGCTGCAAGCACAGACAGCAAATAAATATAAACAAAGGGGAAAATGAGAAAAAAAAATCTTTGTAAACCTGCTTGGATGCTGTAGCTGAATGATATTCTCAGTGGTTCAAAGAGATAAAGGTAGGCTTTCCTAACAAATATAGTGACTTTCTTTTCTATGTCAATGTACCCTGAGTAGATGAATTTACCGACAAGGGACCTATTTTGGATAAACCATTTTATCCTCAGTATTTTGATGGCTATCTCCTCTAATAAGCCTAGTATTTCCATTTCTTAAATAATCCCCATATTCCAAGTGTTTTGTACATTTTAAATAGCTCTCTCTTGTCAAAGATACTGACACTTCCCAAAGCCTGTGTGCTCTTTAGATGCCTTCTTCGTCATTGTATAACTGCTCCGTATATTTAACTTTGGAAGCCATTCCTCATTAGTGGATCCTAATACGTTCCTGTGAATAGACTGCTACCACAGTGACCACATTTAATGAACCCCTGCTGTTTTGACATATCTTGGGCTTTAAGTCTTGTGGTTATGAATGTAGCAATAGTCCCAGAAAGCTGCACTTATGATTTTCTGTGGATTGTCAGAGCAGAACTGAAAACAGACAATGAAATTTTGACAAATATAGTCTTGAAAGAAGAGACTCCCTTCTTGCAAAAAGTCTTCAGAGTTTTTCATCTTTCCCTCATTCCTATGTCAAGGATGAATGAATTCCTGTCGAAGCTTGAACCAATTATTCACTGATCTAGAAGGTAAAGATGCACAATCAGTAAACTATCATAGAATCATTTGGGATGGAAAAGACCTTTAAGATCATCATACTCATAATATGTAAAATGATTGAACTTCAGGCTTAGATAAGGAACATTTTTAGGGTTATCCTAACATGTGTACAACTCCAATTAAAAAAAATACCTTTCAACGTTTTTAGAGTTTTTCAAATAATAATCCTTTAAAAAAACACCCCTATTTCTAGTGGCTTTTGTTAGTATTTAATAGACAAAGTTTTCCATTGAGATCTGCTCTGCATCCTGCAGTTCTCAGTTCTCTGTGACACACAGATATCAAATCATAGAATTGTAGAACGGTAGGGGTTTGAAGGGACCTTTAGAGATCATCTAGTCCAACCCCCCTGCAGAAGCAGGTCCCACCTAGATCAGGTGGCACAGGAATGTGTCCAGACAGGTCCTGAAGACCAGAAAAGTTATGAATAAAACAGATTATTTGCAGCAGAAGGTCATACTGCAGAAAAGGGAGGGGAGTGGTGTGCAATGAAAACACGTTTCACAAGAAATAATGTTACATCAAACCTAAAATTAATATAAACTGCTGTGTTTACCTACTGCTGTGACTCAGTTGTTAATGCTGCTACCCTCATCACTTACACTTGGGCTGTATCTAAATAAGGAGTCTCAAAGTACCTTATATATAAATAAGGAACCTAGCCCATTTCAAATGGAGAGGAGGAAGTGATGGTAAGGTAAAAGAAAAGTAAACCAGAAAAGTAGGTGAGTGGCAGAGAATGCACAGCTGAGCTCAGTATACAACACTGTCCTACAGTGCTTGAGATATATGTTTTGGACCACGTAAAGGTGGCTTGAGTGGAGAAATAAAGTTCTGTCGCTCTTCATAGAAAATCCAGGTGGGTTTCTTCGTTATCACTACATTTATGCCAGGCAAAAGGTAGACTTTGAAATGGTCAATACTCACATACGTGTGTATGATATTTGATATTGAATTATTTTTTTCTTAATGGGTACACCAGCCAAGAAAGAGAAGTTTCATTTTCTTCATGCAGGAAGGACAGCATTCAATCCAATTCTATTTTCCTTAAAATAAAATCCCTAAAGAATGTGAGTTTCATTATAGCTTGTCCATAGGATCTGAAAGTAGAGATAAAGAAAGTGCTGCTACATGTGTGAGGCAAAAAAAGGATGTGTTCTGCTTGTTTTTGTCTGCACAGTTATACTGAATTGTTATACATAGCTTTTGCTGAATAATGATGTCGATCGTTTCCAAACACCTCAGCCTGTCTTTTAATTCGTTCCTTTTGCTTCTTGTCTCTAAATTCTTGACATCCTCTGGCTGAATGAGACCCACGACTATATGGCAAATGTCATTCTCCTGTAAGTGAAGAATAATTTCAGAACCATTTCTCTTTACTGCATGAGTGCCAGACTTATACCACTCTAACACATAATAACTGAGTTCGTAGTAAGTCCCATGACAACACAATGATAAGAGAAGCAACATCTTTTCAATACAATCCATCTCTCAGATCTCAGTCAGTAACATCTGTCTTTCTCCTCTGACACGATTGAATGGGGCTACATCCCCATTGATTTAAGCACCTATGTATAGATTTTGATGTTGGATTATGATTCATTCTAACAGTAAAAGCAAATAAAGCTCCATGAGGGAGAAAATCAAGGTGCCTGGGATGTATACCATAGTGCTGGATATCTCACATGAGACCTCTCCATATGCGATTCAAGGCTCTGCTGGTAGCACTAGAAAATAGAGCTCCATATAGCCCATCTTTGGATGAAAATCAGGACTTAATATCTCTAATGTTATTGTTTTCTCCACAGGCATTCACACAGTTAACATGCTGTAAGAAAAAGACTAATTATGAAGTATTTAAGGGTGGAAATGTGACATCATGCTCTTCCCAGAGGAAGAGGTTTCGGTATTGAAAATGCTTGTAATTTTATTACAAGTCCAACCATATTTGAGATTCTTCAAGTTTTGCAGGCAGAGAACTAGACAAAGGCCTCACCATTCATTGAAAAGGGGAAAGAGCCTCAGATTTTCTGGTCACAAAGAACTAGCTTGAATGGGAAACATTTTTACATTTTCTTTGGGGTTTTTTGGGTTTTTTATTCTTTTTTTAATGAAACTGCTAATGACAAGGTGTGGACTTAGGAAGACTGTGTTGTGTAAGAAAAGATTGCACTTGCTTGGCCCAAAATTGAAATTACAAAATGTGTCAGCCCTACTGGATGGTAACACCACCACAAATAGTCTCTTCATCTCCTCCTTCTCAGCCTATCTCCTCTGCTCTCCTGTCCATTTGGCTGAGAAGAAAATTGTAACAGGTCATCCTTAATGGACAACAAAAAAAAATGTATTGCTTGCTAGATTTCAGACTGGCATGGCAGCCTGGCTTCTTTGCTGGCTCTTCAGCAAGTTACTTCCCTCTCTCTGACTCAGTTTCTTCATCTGTAAAGTGCCTCCTTCCTAAAACACTTTTGAGCTTCACTGATTGCTGAAAAATACAATATTAGGAGTCAAATTGACATATTAGAGAAGGAGGACAGACACTTTGGTGAGAAAAAAAAAAGCAAGGAGTTCTTTAATGTAACATTAGAAAAATTGAGGGAGCAACAAGCTAGGGAAGGAAGGAAGTTGAATGCAAAGAAAATGGATGAATGTGAGAGATCAGTTTAATGTGGGGACATTTAGAGAGTGGTAGCTAAGTAACAAACGAATCTGTATTGATCAGCTCTTAGACTACAGAGGGTACATCCACGCTGGTAGTTAATAATAAAGGAATCATAGAATCATAAGTCTGGAAAGGACTCAAAAGGCCCCAAGGCAGGCTCAGCTGTATCTCTGTCATTTCTGGCACATATTTCCATAATTTGTTTTGAAGACTTTGTTTGATGGAGACTCCACAGCATCCCTAGACCATCTATCTCAGTATTTTCCTCAACCTTAGAAAGTTCCTCTTTATGTCACATTTGAATCTTCCTCACTTTATTCCAAAGTAGTTGCTTATTCTCCTGGCCTCAGCAGATGTGAAGGAGAATTTGTTCTTTTTGTATCAGCACAGTATACATTTCACTGTGGTTACAATGTATTCACTTCTGGCAGTTTCCTGAATCTTTCCTCAAAATGCTAACTTATGGAATCTTTCCAGGTGATCCACAGCTTCTTTGAAGTAGAGGGCTTAAAACTGAGCAAGGCTTATTTTCAAGCCTGCTTCCATGTTGAGACTTGTCTACCATCCAGTTTACTTAGATATCAGAAGACACTCAAATGGTATTTCAGGGTCAGTTTTTTGGGAGGATATCCTCAATATCACAATTTCTTCCTTAGCTGGGCCCAGATTCTCATGCCTACTGCTATTTGGATAGAGAATCACAGAATTAATCCACCACTGGGGTCTTAGGATGATCTCCTATGCAAGCATTGGTTGCTCACAATACAATGTAGAAGGTATATCCAGGCTACTGGAACTAGCCATGTCAATTAGGACTGAAGGAATTTATACCTCTTGCATATTGACATATGATAGGTCAAAGAGCAAAGTCAACAGAGTCTTTATGATTTTATTTTTTGGGGTTTTTTTCTGGCTTTTTGGACTTTGTGACCACTTTAGAAGAAAATAAGTGCAGTAAGCTATTGTGATATTTTCTATTTTTATGATATTTTTCCAAGATTACACGGAATCCTCAAGAACCAGCATGTCCAGAGGAGACTGATTCATCAATCCTGCTCACATATCCCTTTTTTTTTTTCCAGACACCAAATGGTGATGTTTAAAGTCATTGGTGCAAACCAAGTACCGCCCACACCAGCATCTACTGCAGAGCAATCTCACCTGCATTCACTGTGGCTTTAAAGTACTGCATGCTACATGCTAGCAGGCTATAACCACAAAGGACCAGTAAAAAAGCTCTTTCTGTCCAACATGAATTAGGACACTCAGTTAAAAATTCATAGGAAGATTACATAAAACCATATGCTGCCTTTATTTTCCCCCTTTTGCATTAAAAATGTACAGCTGCTCTGCATTAGACATTCCATTAGCTTGTGAGTCTCACAATCTGGACTTTATAGTTAACAATGGGGGAAGGATTAACAGAGAGGGGAGAAGCAGGAGAATGGAAGTGGTTTAGGCACAATTTTCAAGGCTTCCTTAAAAAAGACAGCGTATAAGGTGGATGGAGTGTTTAAGTGTGGGAGCAGAAGGTCTGCTGAAGAGGAACTGCACATTAGAAGACCTGTTTTTGGAATTATTGGCTTGCCCTTAGAACCTCTGAGCAGCATCAGCGATAATTAAAATGATATAACCTGTTTCCTGTGGTCATTTGGGAAGAAAATAAAAAATCTATATTCCAAATGGACTCAGGAAATGTTTAGACTCCTCTAACAGTGTTAAGTCGCAGGGAGTTTTATGGCCACTCCGTTTCTTCTGCAGGAGGCCCTTTAATTTAGTTGGAAGTCTTGAAGGTCCAGTTTTATTATTAGATAATTGACTATGTTGGGCAGTTAATTGCCTGGGATTGAATATGTGGCCACTTAATGTACTGACAAAGTGAATCATTTCGCAATAATCTTCCTATACATTATAACAAGATGCATTCCAAAGAGCCGTCTTAATGATGTTGTGTCAATAAGTGCCCTAGAAGGGTGTATAGGAAATCTTATGAAGATGCTGCTTGATACAGGTGTGCACAATGTGATGACAAGCTCAGCACCAGGTAAGCTAGCTGTAGAGTAGCTAATAGTCCACTTGCTTATTCCCACACACCAGGCCTGGGTCTGTCTTTGATCATGGGGCAAAAGCAAGGAGCTTTTAGATCTGTCAGATGTAATGGGATTTATTTGTGAACTCAGTTGCATATATTCATTCCAGGGGCCATGTGCCATCTCCATTTAAAAAAATTTAATAAAAACCCCAGTAGATAATCCAAACAGTATTTAAAATAGTCTCAGCAAAGAAAGTATTTTGTTCATCGTTTATGAATTATGAAGGAGACGTTTCATTTCTAACCTAGGCATTTTTCATAATTTCTTTTCTTTTATATTTTGCATTAAACACAAAAATGAAATACAGCACCAGGGTCTCTTGTCTTCCTACATGGTTAATCCCCAAAGAGCCATCTTGTATTTCCTGCATACACTTATTTCTTCTTGGTCTTATTTGGGATTAAAAACCATAAACATTGCACCTTCTTGGATTGATTGTAGTTCTTCATTTACACAAGATGAGAAAAGAGAGCAAATAATTCTTCTGGTTTGAGTCACAAATAAAACTTTAATAGAAGGCATTGTGAAATGTGTGATGCAGTCACCATTGCTAAGCTGCATGTTTAATTAACTGATGCCTGAGTGCAGGTACTAGGCAACAAGAACACAGGAGCACATTAAAGTGTCTTAATTAAATTATATGCAGTATGGCCATATTTAATTGTACACAGGACATGCTTTTCCCTTTCTTTTATTCCTACATGTATTTGTTTTCTACGTCATTAAGTAGATGGAGTAGTTTTGAAGCACATTTTATTGTCAAGAAAATGCAGAGATTTTTTTTTCCCCCTCATTTTTGGGGAATGGATAAAATTTAATGTGATGCTTTGTTTCTCTAACCACACTGCAGGATGGCCACATCAATATATGGAACATCACAGTGAATACCATGAATGAATCCTCACTTTAGAGTGTACCCTCTTAAAATGCAAACTGTGCATCATGCACCAAATGCACCTCCTTTGCATTCTTGTCTTAATATAGGAAATAATTTTATGCATGAATATACATAGTGCCTATGAATTTGTGGCTGATGACCAGTTATTTTGTAGCTTTATACAATCTGATCAGTTTCTAATAGTTTTAGGATGTATTTTTTTTTTAAATTCGTAGAATCACAGGATGGTAGGATTGGAAAGGACCTTTAGAGATCATCTAGTCCGACCCTCCTGCTCAAGCAGGTCAACCTAGATCAGGTCACATAGGAACGTGTCCAGGTGAGTCTTGAAGAGCTCCAAGCAAGGAGCCTCCACACCCTCCCTGGGCAGCCTGGGCCAGGGATCCCTCACCTCACAGCGAAATGTGAACTTTTTGTGTTCCAGCTTCATCCTATTACCCCATGTCCTGCTGCTAGATACCATAGAAAAAAGGGATGTCCCAACCTCCTGACACCCATTTAGATATCTGTAAATATTAATAAGATCCCCCCTCAGTCTTTTCTAGACTAAACAGCCCCAGTTCCTACAGCCTTTCCTCATAGAAATATGTTCCAGTCCCCTGATCATCTTGGTGGCCCTGCACTGGACTCTGTTCAGAAGTTCTCTATCCCTCTTGAGCTGAGGAGCCCAGAACTAGACACAGGACTCCAGATGAGGCCTCAGCAGGGCAGAGTAGAGGGGGAGAAGAACCTCCCTTGACCTGCTGCCCACAGTCTTCTTGATGAATCCCAGGATGCCATTGGCCTTCTTGCCCACAAGGCACAAATTAATAGTACTGGAATCGACTGCTGAAATTAACACTGCAAATAAAACATTTAGTAATAAAATAGATATTTCAAAGTTCACCCTAATAATACAGCAACACCAAAAGCACCAATATGGAAGGCTGAGATGTTACAGCTCAGAGCAGATGTCATGGGTGGACATAATCTCTACTCTCCTGTGGAACACGGCTGATGTCTTGTAAAACTTCCAACTACAAGAGCTGTGAAACAGGACAGGAGTTTCAGCAGTTTTGAAGGAAGCATCTTGCCCTTTGTATCTCAGGAACACAGCATTATGTGACTGCAAATCATTCTGAGCAACCTGTTGTGTGACAGAGAGTTACAGCACAGCCAATCTCTTTAGGTTAGTGCAATGAACAGGAGTAGAAATGCTGATAAGAACTTTAGGTAAACCAAGGCTTTGCAATAGTGCCTGTTTCTGTCAGAGCTTAAACTTAGCCACAGTCTTAAGGCTAAGCCTGATACAGGTGAATTTTGTAACACTATTTTTGGCAAGATATTCTCTACAAGCTACAGGGAAATTTTTCTGCCAACACTGACTCTTCCCCATGGGGAGAGAGTAGTCTTACCCCTCAGTCTTGTGTTTGTAGCAGTATCTTAATCCCTTTGGAGCAACAGAAAAGATAAGTGAAAAATCTTCATTCTTCACTGCAAAAGCAACTTTGAATGCTGCTCAGAGAGCTTCGTAGAATGCCCTTCCAGTGGAATGGTCTGTGAAATATGAGGAATTAGCCTTTCTTTGTGCTATCTCTGTCCTGGCTTCACTTTAACTAGCCTCTCCCATGCTGGAGCTGGACTTTACCAATTATGGCTTAACTGGTCTTCAGAGGCAAGACACCCCCATCAGTGCAAGGCTGGAGGATTCTCTTCACTGGTGACTCCACACACAACTGGCTTGTGGCTCATGGCCCAGTCAGAAATGTGTGGGGCCAGGGAATAGGAAAGAGGACTGCACAGTGAGCCATGGCACTCTGCAGTAAAAGCATTGGGGGACACTGTGATGGAGGCTTGTGAGGTGGTATCAGATCAACAGTATTATCAGTGTATGAGATTTCACATGCTTCTGCACTTCTCTTCATGCAGACTTCCTTAGGCTGGGCTTCTGGAGAGTAATGCTGACCTTTTAATCTTTGCAAGTACAGGAGCTCTGAAGTAATAATTATTGCAATGGGAACTTCACCCTTTGAAGCATCAGTCTCTGTCACAGCCTCAAGATGTCAAAAACGGACAGGGATGATGTGAAAAATCCCCTGAAACCCTCCACCCTTAACAAAGCTTAAAGAAAACTAATGTTGTACCAATGTTTTAGAAGGGTAAATGGAACAACCCAAGTAATTATAGTCTTGTCAGATTGACATTGATCCCAGGCAAAATAATGGAATGGCTGATGAAGCTCTCAAATAGTAAAGACATACAGGAAGGTAATGTAATTAATGCCAATCAATGTAGTTCTCTGAAAAAAAAATATATCTTGTCAAATCATCTTGATGTCTTTTTATGAGATTACAAGTTTGGTAGGGAAAGGTAATAGTTTTGATGTAATAGACTTCTGTAAGCTTGACTTTTTGCTTCATGACATGTTGATTAAGAAACCAAAATCATACAAGCTCAAACCAGAACTTACTAAAAGGATAAAACCTAGCTGAATATTAGGTCTTAAAATGTGTTTGTGAATGGGAATATCGAGCAGGGCTGTTTCTAGCGGGCCAAGAACATATGATTTGCTATTCTTCTGTTGTTTGATATTTCTAATAGCTACATGGAAGAAGTTGCACTGCACTGATAAAGTTTTTAGATTTCACAGTTTCAGAGAGTGATAAATCATGAATAGGACTGATCATTGATAAAGAACAATCTGGTTTGCTTGATAGCAGGGTACGAGACAAAGGTAAAGTCAAAGCTGTAGGAACAAAGGCCACAGATTGATTCTATTTTCAGAGGCAGTGATAGAGAGAGATGTGTGAGGGGTCTTGGTTTGTCACTGACTGAATAGAAGTGCCAAAAATAAGTAATGTGCTTGTGGGAGGATCTTAACCTTTGTGTTTTGTGATGGTGGGTCTGCTATCAGAATGCTGCATGTCATATTGATAGCGACGTTAAAACACTGAGGATGGTTCAGGCAAAATTCCCAAGAATGTTTAAGCAATTAAGAAACATAAACATAATGGAAGATTTCAGAATACCATAAATATGGTTTGAGTTAAAGAAGCAGAAGGAGACTTGATTAGGTCCTTACACATACTTTTGCAGAAAATAAACATTGCAAAAGGCTCTTCAGTTTGTTAAAAAGAGCTGAGAAGATGTTGATGCAGCCTGAACCTAGACAACCTCACCCTTGAAATTAAGCACCAATTTTTTTCAAGGGTTTTGTTTCATCCTGCAAATAACTGGGGATTCTAAAAACAAGATAGGATGTCTTCTTAAAAGATAGGCTTTAGTTCAAAGGCGTTATGCAGGAATGCAGAATTTTGTGATGGTCCTTTAAAATCCACTAATTTCTGGAGTATCAGTGTGTAGCAATTCTGTGTATTCTTGTCAGTGTCTGTGGCAAAATGCAGGTTAGCTCTACTGATGAAAGATCCATGCCCTCCTGTATATGTCATTATCCTAACTCAAACCACTCCTCACACTGAAACCTCTTCAGTGGCCACCTATGCAGTGACACATCTCTGCCTCCTTCTCTACTGAGGGAAAAAATGACCTGTTCAAGAAGGTAGACCTTTGAAATAGCTCATTTTCCAGAAAAAAAACTAGGAAATATAAAGTACTAAATAAAAGCACTGCTGGATGCTTTTTGCTTTGGGCAAGATCCTTGCCTTTGACTACTGGAGCTCCATTTTAGCCTCTAGTAGCTCTCCCTTTGGACCCTCCCTTACTCCCTCCTTTAAGGTTCAACTTCCATCAGATTTGAGCTGAATTCCCAGTCTTCTCATTCTATCATATAAGAGAAGCAAGAGAATAAGAAGTGATCAAAGATAATATCTATTGCCCATATATAACAGTGTTTCTTTAGCTGTCTACCAAAGACTGATCTTCACAGGATACAGAGAGAGAAAACTCTGTGTAGACCTAATGAATCAGCTAGCTACATGTATGCTCCTACTAATGAGAATTGTTTGGAGGAAGACTGCAGCTCATATCATAGAATCATAGAATCATGGAATCATAGAATGGTAGGGGTTGGAAGATCATCTAGTTTAGAGATCTTCTAGTCCAACCCCCCCTGCCAAAGCAGATCAACCTAGGTCACATCTCTAAACCCTAATGCATTCCTAGTCTTCATCAGAAAGGCTTCTAGCCCTGTATCTAGAAGAAAACCATCACATATCTGTGGGGAAAGAGCTTCAAAATTAGCTACATCAAGTATTTTTCTATAACAGCGTTCTTTGCTTTCCATCCTTGATGCTTCTCTTTCTGAGAACCTCTGACCTTATGTATGAATTTGAGTTCAGTAATAATATTTAGCTCTCATGACACCAAGAGTTGCACACTTAATCTCCAAAGTACTTTCCAAGCATTAATTAATTCAGTCTTCCCTTCCTGACATGTGGTTAGGATTTGCAATAGTCGTCTTGCTCATTTTGCAGACGTAGAAAGGTTGTGATTTGCCAAGTGTCTCCTCAGTAACTAGTGTCAGACCCATAATTAATAATTAATTGTGGATTCCAGTTCACCATCCTTTGCTCTGATTCTTTAATGTCTCAAAAGTGTCATTTAGAAAAAGAGGTTTGGAAGGAACAATTATCAAAGTAGTTAGCTGACAATGAGAAAGTGAAGTCAAGCACTGTGTAAGTCTGCTGTGCATTTTGTCATCTCCTCAAATTATCACTGACTTTATTTGCCTGGTTCATATTTCCCCCCTAAATATGCTTGAACTTTGTCTCAGAGATTACTAGTTATTATGAACCAAAATCAAACCAGAGAGGGTGCTGAAATTAAACAATGTGGGCAGTCATGCTCAAGATCTTGTGCCTAAGCCCGATCCTTGTTTAATTTAATGAAATAATTGTAGCTTTTGTATATGGACCCCCAAAAGTGATTTGATATTGTAAGAAAACAAAGATCATGATACTAAATAGCTGGATGGTGGATATAAGAAAGGATGTACTTTTCTTTCTGGCAGTTTTTTTTTGTCTGCATGTGCTCTTACGAACTGCCTTGTCCCTCCTTGGTGCCACACTGCTTGCCCCTGTTATGACTTTGAGGCTGGATAGCAGTAGTGTGAGTGATAGTATCAAGACCCAGGGACAAGTCTGGTAATTTGAGACTCATTTTCCTTTGTGAACAGAAGCAGACTATTATCAGCTTGATCCAGAGCTGTCTGTGTGCACTGTGCTGCCCATCTTCAACAAGAGGGAATTCCGTGTGGATATGTCTCTTAATTTCTGGTTTAATTGCCACAGGCACTCATTTTGGGTGCTACTCACCCTTTAAAAGAGCAAAGCTACCTCTATCAGCTGGTCCCAAGGGTCTTTCACTAAGCAAGAAGGTCATGACTCAAATTTTGTCTTAGCCTATCTTTCTGTGGATCAGTAAGTCTGGGAAAGGGAGAAGAACACTTCTAATTCTGGTCCTCATGTCTCTCTCCTGTTGCTAGAGATGATACAACAGATTCAGTACAGCTTTTTTTGAAAGAAAAGCTGGGGCTGACACATGTGATGTGAGCTGATGGAGCCTTGCTTGATTGTTTCCTGCAATAGTAAAGAGCTGTCCCACACTCTCTGTCACATCTCTCTATCTTAGAATCATAGAATTATAGAATATTTTAGGTTGGAAAACACCTTTAATATCATTGAATCCAATCCTTTACCTCACACTGACAAGCACACCACTAGACCATGTCCCTCAGCACCTCAGCTATGTGACTTTCAGTATCTCCAGGGACGGGGACTCCTCCAGCTTCCTGGGCAGCCTGGCACAGGGTCTAACAACTCAGGGAAAAAGTTCTGCCTCAGCTCCAATCTCAACCTCCCCTGGGGCCACTTGAGCCCATTTCCTCTTGTTCTATTACTTTTTACTTGGCAGAAAAGACCAAACCCCACCTCATTACAGCCTCCTGTTCAGGGAGTTGTAGAGAGTGCTCATGTCTCCTCTAAGCCTCCTCTTCTCCAGGCTGAACATTCCCAGGTCCCTCAGCTGCTCTCCATCAAACTTGTGCTCCAGACCCTTCCCCAGCTCTGGTGCCCATCTCTGGACATACTCCAGTCCTTCAGTATCCCTCTTGGAGTGAGGGGCCCAATACTTAACGCAGTATTTGAGGTGTGGATTCACCAGCCAGTGTGGTCTTATCAACATTGCACAAAACAAAACAGTTCAATGACTTGCCACCAAGCTTTCACTGCTGTCATCACTGCTTTGGAGTTAGAGCTCCTTTCAAGCCCATGTTGCTGTCAAGTTTCCTTGGATGCAGAGCCTGTTGTATAGGGGCAAGGGAGAAGAGGCAACGTTGTACAACCAATGAAATGCTCCTTGTGTGTCCATACAATTCAATAAAAGTCTCTTCCATTGTCCAGGAGGCCAAAAGGCCATTATCTGGACCGAAGGCTTGACTTTTGTGCTCAAAGGTAAAGGATGTCAAGTTTTTTTCTGGACACGCAAGTGATCTTTATGTTTACCTTACCTACTTCCCATGTGAGGAACGTTTGATAGACATATTTAACCACTTGGTCTTGGACTGAGACCATCAATTCATATTGTATACAGCAGGGAGTAAGAAGTAACCAAAAAAGAGCTTCAGATGAAAATGAACCTGGGATGGATTTGACCTATTCATAAACCCCAGACTATCATGGTTCCGTCCTGCAGCTATTCTAATGAGCTGAAAAAATGGTTTTGGACATACTTTCAGAGTGTTGTAGAGATATAAATACACTCTAAATGAAGACTACATAATGTTTTCCTGTTTGTGCATAAAAAATAATGGAGCAATGACCCAGAGGTGAAATCCTGTGCATTCTATATTGCAAATGTATTACATATGCAAAATTTAAGCATATAACTTAATTCCAATGCAGTTACAGATCTTTGGTATCATTCTTCTAATCTGTTTGTCAGTAATTTAGATTCTAAGCACCTTTCAGCTTAGTCGGCCATAGAAAACCATCCCTATTTCTTACTATTGCTGGAAGCTTCTTGCTCTATAATTCCTGATGAATGGTCATTCTCATCTGTGTATCCTAGCAGAGATGGTGCAATCAGTCTGGTTTGGTGACTGGGCACTCCAAAGATGTTTCTGCACATCTGAATCACATGTGCCCTGACTGAGACTGAGACTCTCAAATGTTGCAGTGCTTGAGTCCCTGAGCTATTCCCACAGACATCAGTCATCATCTTTAAGGGCCAGGTGGAAAAGTTAGTAGCTTAATTTAGTTTGTATCAGGAGTAAAGGAAAGCAGAAATTAAGCTGCACTATTTCTTCCTGCCATTGTCCTGGCACAAACATCTGTGCATATCTGTAAAGCGCACATGTAAAAAGCCTAATGCTTAGAGAACACATTGGACTTGCAATGCTCATGTTGCACACCTTTCCAGGAGAGTCCTGTGAGTGCCTGGTGTTTGTGGCAAGGATTGGGTGTCCTGCTTTTGCAGCCTGCGATGATGGAGTGTGTGTAAGTCTGGCATTTCTAGGGGGAAATGCCTGTTTTCCATGCCTGCACAACAGAGTTGATCTGTTCGAGCAACAGAGACGTCTGTAATTTCCAGACCTGAGGCAGGAGACAGAATTCCATGTCTGACTGAGGCTGACACACATCAGAAATCTATGAGAAATGTAAAAATCCTTAACATTTTTTTTTTCCTGAAAAAAACAACCCCAAATTATTCTAGACAGATTATAGCTGTAGCAGAGACAAACAGCTAGGAGGCCATGGATGTTACTTCACTCCCAATCAGCAACATGCTTTTGCTGTGACTCTGAGAACAGCAGGTCATACAGCTTTCTCTAAGCCATTGGTCTTTGCTTTTCTCCTCTCTTCCTTGACAAATTTGTCACATTGCAGACTGAGAGACACAAACTTGATGGTACCTTAAGTAAAACTACATTGCAAGCTTTGGACTGAGGCAATTTTTCTTTCAGGGGTTAGGAAAAAGCATCACAGACAGACTTGGGGGTGGGTTCACTGGACTAACTGAGAACTGGGTCACCTTGTAGTGCAGGGAGATAACAGATTTAACACATCAGTGATTTGGTCCTGCATGACAAATAGCCTCTCTTCTTGTGCTACAGTAGTAGAACCAAGTTAATAACTCTGCAAAAGAGAATCACTTCAAAATAAAATAAAAATATCCACAATAACCTGCAGTTTGGTAGGTGGTTCAGACCCTGCCATGTCTCCAGCATAAATATTGCATTTATTTATCAAAATTTCACTTCATTCCCAATCTTTTGGAACCCTTTCCTCTTTTAAAGATGGAAAAACAATAGATGAGGAAAGAAAACAGACCTCTCATGAATTAACTAGTTATTAGTTAAAAGAAACCAGTTTGGTTTTGAAAGTGGTAGACTCTATAATCATGGACTCTGTTAGGTAACTTCTCATTGTGGTTGATACAGCACAAGTGTGTACCTCAGTGAAAATGATGGCTCCTAGATAGTCAAATTTCAGTTTTATATGGTCCAAACACCATTACTGTAAACAGTATTACTTTAGTTGTTGTTAATAAAACACTCTAATGTAATCATTATTTACCTGTCCCATGTCCTCCCAGCAGCAGCTCTGGTTAGACATATCTATGCAATTAGAATTAATGCAAACCACTTAAAACTTGAATGCCTGGTTTATTTTCAAATGGGAAGGTCAGCATCATTATCCTTGGTGGATTCAATTACCAAAACCTGCATAATCACAGAGTGTGCTTCCTGTCTGTTAATCATGACTTGCTCTGCATACATTATGTGCAAATATAACCAAAACAAGAGATGGTATTTCCATATGTTTTGTGCCTGTAATTACTTTTCACAGGTTGCATTTAACTTTCTTGGTATAATGTAAATTCCTCGTCTTGACTTTTTTTTTCTTAAAAATAACCAAAAAAGAATAACAAAAAACAGTGGGAAGAAAAATAGGAAAGCATCTGTATACAATGAATCTTTCTGTGTCATTTAGACCCCACAGAATCTGTAAGTTACAACAGTAGAACAAAGTTGTTAGAGACATTGTATTTGGAAACGCCTCTCAGGAAGAACAGCATGTGTAATTAATAGCTTTGGAATGACTTTGTCGGTTTGGGTTTGTTTTTGCTTAAGGAAGAGAATTGTAATAAACTTTTACTCAATATTGTTTTGTTATTGAAGTGTTCACCGCTATTGTAAACAAGAATCCTAATGACAAGAAGAGGGAGAATTAACACACAATAAAAATACAGTCACCTAATTAAATGTAAACATCCTCTAATGAGAGAAATTGCATTCTTTTATGGAGAGCTGGATCTATAACCACTGTGCAATCAACAGGTGTCTTTCCCAGATCTCAGTACATTTTGAGTCACAATTGTTAACTATTTGCCTTCTTTGTGCTATATTTAGTGCTCTGGTGGGGTAGAAGCTGGTGTTTTTTTATATTATTGAAAGTACCTCTTCCCCTATCCAGCCTCTTTGAATGCTTGTGTGTATGTACACACACACACATGCACAGGCACACTTTGTTGAGCTTGGGACTCAGAGAGATTTGTTTCATTTTCTGCTTTAGATTCTTGTTCCTCTGACTTCCTCAGGTCACGTGAAATTCTCCTTTTTGTAACATTATGGTAATACACAGTCTGGAGGGCTATTGTCACATATTCATATTAGGGCACATTGGATCTCCAGTTTCTACCTTGCTGTGACAGCTATCGTGAAGCTGCTATTGCACGTGGTTTTATTCTTCATTGACTTGTAGATGACTTATCATTTCACAAACAGCAAGGCAAACAGCTCTTGTGTTTGACTAGCACAGAGAGGTGCTGCATCATCACGCTCCAGTGGTCTTCTCTTCCCAAAAGGTCCCTGTTATTTGAGGATTGCTGTGATTTTACTAATTTTTTTTTTCCTCTGCATTTCTCTAAACAATTTTTTTTATCTTTTCCTGAGATGAGGCTGAAGGACCAAGCTACTAATAACAACTGAATCTCATTTGTCAGGGGAATTTCACTAGTGGGGAATGGAATATGATTTAAACGTGCAAATGAGAGGTAGAGGCTATCAAGTCACAATTACCAAATAAAATGAACGTCAACTATTACATGTTACAGGACGTTGCTCCTGCATATCATCAACATTTGAGCCATTTGGAGAGCTGAACATAGGGAAAACTCAGAAATCAATGTGGAAGGGAATAGGCCTGTTTCTGGGTTTACTTTCTCTGAGATTTAGACCAATATAATTGTATAGATTTTGGTGTAACACTTCTCATTACATTAGAGTAATTTAGATGAGAATCAGATTCATTACCTAAGGGATTATGCATATTGGAGAGTGGGAACATGTTTAGCAACAAGTAACAGATCATGTTCCTCTTTCTTTTAAGCAGGAATCATGTGAAACTCCCACTAGGTAGCTGCTACAGCGTGCGAAGACTTGCATTGAAACTGAGTTTCCAATATGTCAATAACTTTTCAAGCCCATAGTAAGAAACTCCCTAAAGCTTTGCAGTCTAAATAATTCCCAGCCTCAAAGAGTTTCAGTGAGGAGCAGATCTTGAGAGAGATTAATTCTAGGGTGGTATTGGCCTCCTTCAGCTTCAGACATTTCAGTGTAGTTTTCTACACGTGAGCACCTCAACTGAACTCCTGCAGTCAATGGAGGGGCAAAGTAGACAGTTTTCAGGTGCAATTTCTCTGACCTGTTTTAGATATCTGCCTTGGGATGGGATGAATAGTGCCCCAGAAGCAACTTCTTTTGCTCTAAAGTGAATATCAAAGGACTAGCTCAGACAGGGAGGTTTACTTTGTAGATATCTAAAGATAGAAGACAAAACCCACAAAACTTGTAGTCTGCAGAACATTAGAACTAAATTGAGATGGATAATGTCCTTTAAAACTATTGCTTTGAAATGGTCAGAAATCCCCTTCTAAGGAGAATTGTGTGAGTTCCTGTAGCAAATGAAAGCAGAACAGAGCTTGGCTGCTGGATGACACTCTCCTGGGCTGTGATTTTGCAAGCTACAGTGACACCTTGGCAGGTAACAAGCTTGTCATTGTGCTTTTTTCACCCTCAGATTCTGAATTTGCCAGGAGGGCTCTTCTCAGGGTCTGTGATTCCATTTTTGTGGCACTTGTCTGAATATAGCCCTTACTTTCTTCACGAGCATTTATCTTGTCAATGGTTAGGGAAATCTCTTACCCTCCCTATCCCCTTCCTCTTCACCTTGCAGTGCCAGCTACGGCTTCTGGCTGCTTTCACACTGATTTCTGACAGGGCCATCTCATTTAGTCATGACTGCAAAGCTGCTGCATTAATATCAGTGACAAACAGATGTTGGTGCAAGGCCTCCAGAAGGTGAAAAATATCCTGCAGCTACTTCATGGTGAGAGCAGAAAAGGCCTCTTTCTTCTGGTGTCATCCTGCTCCCTCCAACCCTTGGTGCTCAATGTGGTGTTGGGTATCCATCTGGACACACTCGTTTCTCTGTCACAGTGGGGTCAGGTCATTCCTTCTCAGCAAGAGGCTACCCTTGATCCTACATTGTTGTGAAAGGAAGGCAGGATAGGGCTTACTTACAGCATAATATGTTTTTCTACCGGTAAGCAAGCCCCTAAAGAGAAGGATTGTTGTGGGAAGATCAGATCTCACAGCTTCCCTTGAATGGGGCAAAAAAAAAAGAGCAATTCAGATGCTTTTACAGAGCTGCTTATGAATTAACTAAAATTCATACTTTGAATTGTATTTAATGTTGCATATAGAGTTTTATTATATACATCCAAAAGTCAGGACCCCTCTGCAGGTACATAGCTGTTACTCTTGCCTGGTCAAGGGCATTAGTTAGTCACCCTATTTCACCTCCAGTGTTTTCAGGTTGTAAATAATATTAATGACACAGGTCCCTTCCTCAACAGAAATCTCTTGAGGTGCTAACCCTCAGTTTATGTGTTTCTCTTTACAAGCTGCCTTACATCTGTGCCTCTTTTCTTGTAATAAACGCTTTGCATGTGATTTTCTTCTCGTTTACACAATTTGATGAAGTACTGAATATCCATACCTAACAATAAAAAAAGCTATTGCCCAGATCATGCTGAAATTTCTGAGTCAATTTCTCACCCTCTCCCTCTCTACATCCCAGCAATGTCACGTATTTCAACTTAGTCAGTATAATACACACAGTACTATGTTGATTTGCTTTTCCTGCCTAACTTGGGTAGGTTGTTTCTGTTTGTATTTATTGACCTGCAGGCTTTACCTATTTCTCTGATTTTAAGTTCTGGATGACTTACAATGAGTTTTAAACTACATAAAGCACAGAGAAACTTTTTTACCAAAATGTATCAGCAAGATAGCATTGACTCCATCCACTCATAACCTCTTTGGTTACAGGCAGGAACTGATGGCCTTACTGCTGGTCGCACACATGATGAGAAATACATGAGACTCATTTTTGAAGTTTTTAAAGTTTTCTGAGAGATGGGTCTATGCTTGAACATTTGTTTCTGCTTCACTAGGGAAAAAAGATGCTAGATAAAGCTGCTGGCAAAAACTTGGCAACAGACTTTTTAGTAGTGCCTGTAGCAATAGAACGAGGTTTTAAAGTAAACAAGGACGGATTCAGACTAGACATAAGGACAATTTTTTTTTACAATGAAGGTAGTGGAACACTGGCACAGGTTGCCCAGAGAAATGATAGATGCCCCATCCCTAGAAATATTCAGAGTCAGGTTGGACAGGGCTATGAGCAATTTGGTCTAGTTGAAGATATCCCTTCTCATCGCAGGGGAGTTGGATTAGATGATCTTTAAAGGTCCTTTCCAACCCAAACTGTTCTATGATTCTGTGATTTTATGAAAAGGTATCAGGCTTCCTCCTAAGCCTTTGCTTTTGCCATTTATTGGGGTACTTTGAGTGGTTTTCTGCCTCTCTTCCCCAGTGATAGATTCCAGATTTTGAGCTGTCTTCTTGTCATACATTCCTGGGGTGGGTGGATGAACAGAACAGAAGCCTGAGTTAGTTTTGCTTCATTTAGTTTTCAGCTTGTATACAACTTTCTTATTTTTGTAATTGAGCCATCTTTACGGATTCTGCTGCTCTCATGACACTTCAGGGAAGCTGTTGAATTCCCTTAACATTAATTTGCTCATGAAAGGAAGAAAAAAAAAAAAGGCAAAAAGATTTCCTGGTGTTTTTTTATGCAAACTGTGCTGTCTTTCTGGCCTGCACCAATTGGAAAGCATTTGCAAATGCTCCTGTCTCAGTTGCTGAAAACTGCCTCCCCATATGTTTTCCTGATTAAGAAATTCAGTCCACCAAATGGCAGAGTTTGCTCAGCTGGAGTTGACTGTTTGGTTGGGATTAATAAGCAGTGTTCCACTTCCCATACATCTTCCTGTTTAGAATAAAAGAAAACAAATTACTTTGGGGCTTTCTTGCTTATTTGTTCTCACACAAAAAGTATATTCTGGGAGCTTTTACAGCGCGTCTGCCTCTAGAAACGCAACATGCAAGCAACTTGCAGGCTGTCTCCGTTGGCCATCAGTGCCTAACAAGGCCAGTGCCTGTGCAGCACGAAAGCCAGCTGGTTAAGCTGTGAATGCTGAGGGAGAGAGAAATAACTGACTGATCTGGGTTACACAAACTCTTATGGGGATTTATTGGTAGATTTTCTTTAGCAAAGACAAGAAGTGGCAAATTTAGTGCTTGGATTGATTGCTCAGGAAGCTGAAAATCCTTCGAGAAGAGGACAAGCACTGTCCAGGCCAAGCAAAGTCATCATTTCTCATGCTGTCTTATTATGTGTGCCTATTTCTTTTTTAACTTTTCCCATATGTCAGCTGCTTTATGGACTCCAAAAGTCTCTTCTTCTGACTCTATTCAAGTTTGAAATTGTCACTGAGTTTGACAAAAGGGTCACACAAGTTTCTGAAAGAGCAATAAACAGCCAGAGCTTTTAGGCACTGACATCTGCAGTTGGATATTAAAAGAGCTTCTAGTTCTTGAATGTCCCAAATCCAACCTAAACTCCACAGCTTCGGGGTGCCTAACACTAATAGGACTCCTATCAAGGATATAAACTTCCAAAAACTCTGATTTTTAGGACCTCCGACCTCATCAGGTCCACCAACTGTAATTGGTACATGATCAAAGTTTTAAAAGATGATGGCTTGATAAATATTTCTGATGTTTTACCCTCACTACTTTATTCTGAAGTTCCTCCTTTTCATCTTTATGTGTTGATCTTTTTATTTGCTGAATAACTTTGCCACGTTATTACATACATGTGTGTATGTACATGTGCAAATATACAACCCACATTTTTCTGTCAGGGCCTAGTGTTGCATTTCAGATAACAGATGATTCTTCTATCTAATTTTTTACTCTTTCCTGCTGGTAAAGTTTCTGAAAAGATCATTCTCATCAAATGAAAGTTTCTGAGGTTGACTTCTGCTCAAAGGTGGAGTTTTTCACTCCTAGATTGGAGAGTAAATTCTTTTCAGGACATTCTCACATGTGGAAAAATAAGGAAAGAAAATACTGTTCTGTTGTCTAAATAAGCTAGATCTACCTTCTTTTCTTTTCTGAACAGATTACATGGACTTGACTAAATGTTTGCTTAAGTGTGGGGTTTGAGATGAGAACAAAGCTCTGAATCCTCACAGCAAAAAAAAAAAAGGCCTAACTTGTAAGTAGAGGCTGATCTGAAAGAACTTTTTCTTCCTAACATCCAAATGCCTTTGCACTTTTAAAGAATTTATTTTAGGATCTGTGTTTTTCAGTGGAATCTAGCCTTTGGCTGTATAACCATGTTTGATCAGGATTTAGTGCCATACAAAAGACAATAGCTTGTAAACCCTTGCAAAGTGTAGATCTCACTGAATGTGGAGATGTCTTCCTAAAAGACACTTTAACTGGCCCGAATCATTTACGAAAGCATCTTTGTGAAACATCTCTTTCAAAAATATGCCTAGTGAATGCAATATTACAAAGTGCTCCTTTAACACCAGAACATCCAAAGAGCTGTGGTGGGTACAGACAGGAGCTGCCAGTGCAGTACCTGATCTCTGTTGTATGGAGATGCGGGTACAGGATAGACACGTGGTGCAGTTCCTCTGGACTGCTTCCCAGCTTGCAGCAATCTACTATTCTGAGACTACTTGAGCCAGAGGTGGTATCTTTGCATTTAATAGTCCTTGATGGATTTTTCTGCAGCTGTCTGGTCCTATTTCTGGCTTGTATTTATGCAAAAGAACAGTCATAGTGTCTCATTATACACTGGCCAAGAGAAACAGAAAATAACTCCCAACCTCCAAAGTTATAAGGTTTCCAGACTTTTCCATTTCCAGTTCCCATTATAATTCTAGTGTTTAACCAGCCACTTTAGAGCACTCATATTCTTTGCCAAGCAGCCGTGCAAAGCTGACAGGTTTCATTCTTTTGACTTGAGAAACGCTTATGTTTTGTTGTGCCTCTTTATTGAAGGTAGTGTTACATGGGTGTTTCCTAATATCAGCTGTGTTCAGGAATCTCTGTTGTACAATCAAAGGATAATTTCCCCTTAAGAGTTACACTGGTCTTTTGAAAGGCTATAATATTTCCTGTTTCATCTGTCTGTAGCCTGTGGCGTTCTACAGGGGGAGAAAAAGCAGCAGCAGCGGTAGAGCCAGGTAAATCCTGAATATATGGGCTGTTTGACAGACAGTGAGGGTTTTGTGCTGTTGCCCTTATGTAGAAGTGAGCGGTGAAGCTCTGCTGTTGCAGTGTTGAATGACCTGGAACTATCTTCTGCAGGATATTTCAATAAAAGACACAGGTGAACACGATGAATGTTTTCAATGAAGTACAATACAATCCTCTGACTAGTGCCTTGGATAGTTAAATGAATACATATTTCTCTCCTATCAGGGCAAATAATCTTCATTTTGACCAGCAGCTCCCTCTGCTCTAAAGGCATTTTCAATCTTTTTTTCTCTTGAATTTTCTAATTGAGTAACAGAGATTAATTAAACTTAAGTGTATAATAACCCAGTATGTTGCCTTTGGCACTAAAGCCACTTAAGAAATTCTTATCCTCATCTTCTTGTTTCCTCTGCAGTCTGCTGCCCTGCTTTGTTATGCCGTTTATAGGCCTTGTTGTGTATACAGTCACTCAAACAATTCAGATAAAAAGAAAAGGAAACAAGACTTTTAAATCAACTTCATTTAATTCATTTGTTTAATTCACGGTCATGCAGATGGTGGTATTGGCCCAACTCAATGAAAAGAGTGGAGCAGGGATCCAGCAGGACTGAGTGCCTGGAAGTACAAGGTCTTATGGCACTTTTTCTGCCAAAGTATTGTGCAATGACAACTTTGGAACAATTATTATGAGTTTGGGATTTTTTTTTAGCTTGAATTTTCCTGCTTCTACTTCAAGCCTGAGCATGTGCCTAAAAGTTCATTCATTTTCTCCAAGTTTATCTGTTGGACTGGCAAAAAATAAAATCTCACCCCACAAATGTTGCCTCTTTCCAAGCACATTTTCACTTTGCGTGATTGTTTGTTGTTTTTCTCAGAATGCTAGAAAAACCTGAAGGCAACAAAGCTTTGAAATGTTCATGCGTGTGGAGTTTTAAGCCAGTACTTCGCACCATTAATACCGGATGAAGATTAATTTGTGGAAGTATAAACTGAGGATACTTTAAAAGTGTGAGAAAGATCTTCAGTTCCTGGTGACTAACTTGAGACAGGCTCCAATCTTGTTTTATGGCAATGAATGCTTCTCATTATCAATCCCTTTGGAAGCATCTCAGCTGGAGCAGGAAAACCCTGAGGCCCTATAAACAACCAAACACTTTTGCAAATCTTGGCTTTCCTTTGGATCCTTCCTCATGACAGCATTTTCCTTTCTACAGTCTCCTACACCATAGAAACATCTTCTCCCTATTGCTATTCACCTTCAGGGAAAAAAACCTGTCTTTTATCTTCTCTTGTAAGGTAGTCACAAATAATGCTGTTTAGAGTCTCTAGACACTACTGGAATATGCATAAACAAAATCAGGAGGAATCGGAACTATGGATTTACTGAACAAAAGCATTTCAGGAATAAGATGAGTTGTAGAAAGAGGACAGCTACCTAATCCAGTTGGAGTTTTTTTAACTGATCTGTTATAGTAGAAATAAATACATTTCCAAAGTCTTCTTTAGAAGTAGACATCTTATTTTGTAGTAGACACCGTTGTTTCTTTGCAGGACTATTTCTTCTGGTCACAAAATAACAGAAGCAGAAGTTGAGACACATATAGATATTTTTTTACAAAACGTTTGCAAGGTGTTCTGTCAAATTTGTGAATGTCCTCATAGCAGGAATGTCCTCCATGCTTTCTTTCACCAGTGACAGTCATGGGGTGGCAGATGGAACCAAGCACGATAATACCCAAGTGACTCAAATCCACCTGGATGATCTTACCTTGGGACTCCAAGAACATTAGTGATATAAATAATAGTTAATAATCATATAATGGGAATGTTACTAAGGACCTATTTATAATTAACATTTGAAGTATTTCTACACAACTTTTTGGTGGTGCCACCATATGTATCGCAGCACTTAGAATCATAGATTCATAGAAAACAACTTTAAGATCGAGTCCAATCACTTACCTCACACTGCAAAGCCCATCACTATCCTTCCCCACACAAAGTTGTACTATCTGGAGCAGTCTATTTTGTTTATAGTAGTGATTGCACTTTGACAGGCATTCCAGACATTTACACTTGCCCAGGGGGTGTGAGCTCTCAAAGGAAGTGTCCTTGTCTTCTTTGTTTGAATAAAAGGCTATGATTTTTTACCAAATGTCTTAGTCTGTGTGGGGTCTGACAAGAAAATGGAGCAGCTTTTGATGTTCTGTAAGGAGAGATGACTTGATGGAAAATCCCAGAGGCAAATACCTCAAAGTGTTGTGAAGAATTCCAGGTAAGGTCTATATTTTGCATGGGTGCACCATAGCCTCCCCAGCAATTTGTACTTGGACAAAGGACCACTAGTATTAAGCCCTCAGGCTCACAAGTGAAGGATTTGTGGAGAAAAAACAAAGAAGAAAAAAAACCCAAAACCACAACCCAAGCTAATTTTTTTGTTTTATGTGATGGTTTTCTATAAAAGACTTGAGAGTGGACAGAGAAGGTGAAAGCACTGCAGATGAATGCAAAGTGGATCCTACCATTAGAGCAGCTGCATAGCAGAAGATAGAGTTTTCAGCTCTGCTCCTAGTTCAGCAGCCCCTGAGTGCATTGATTCAATTTGCAGTGGAAAATGATGCAATTGTTTTACTAGTTCCACAAAGATAAATGTCTGTATTTCATCAGAACAAACATATAAATGAGCAGCAGCTCTATAATCTATCCTTGATGGCATTGGAACTGAACGCATTTGGCTCTGGAATTATGGGCTTAGCTAAACTGGCAAGTGTCTCATTTTAACAGAAACAACTTTAACAGGAGAATTTAATAAGCCAATGGAAAGTTTCACATTCCTCATACTAAATCTAATACATATTTTAACTCTGTTTTGCTTTCTGGAGGATGGTACATTTCTCTATGTTAAGGATGAGCATTGTAAGCTTCCTTGGAGCCAAAGGCATCTGCATGAGTTGGCTTTACGATGGTCCTTTGTCATAACACAATTCCAGATGTTGCCATTCTCCCAGCTCACAGCGTGATATGCACTCTCCCCTTCAGATGTGGCTTTGGTGGCTCTTTTTTATTAATATTTCTTGATAACTATAGGACAGTGGGCTGGCAGCCATCCATCCAGAGGACTTTAGGAAGCTGAGGTTGATTTATAAATGTGCTGTGTTTAAGTATATCATGTAAAAGGGGGGATGGACATTAATATATTTTGTTCATTAGTTCTCACATAAGAATGATCAGTATCAGAATGATCTTTGCACAATGAGAAAACTTGCAGCCAGATGAATACCAAACTTCTTTGCTTGGCCCAACAATCCACTCCAAGGTGAGATGGTGGCAGACAAACATTTCCAAGGGAATCAGAGTTTGCAGGGAAAAATTTGAGTAAGCATTTGTCTCTAGAAATGAGTGTATTGAAGAGGAAAATTTATCAAATCACAGTTACATGATTGCAGATCAGGAGAGGAAAGAGAAAGGCAGGACAGATCTTACCTTACTTTTCATAAGAAAATGAAGAGAAGGAGGAGGAGGCAATGCTGTTGGAGGTCTGCAGCCCCTGCTGCTCTCCAGATAAATCTGGCCATTCTACATGCTCAGCATCACTTCTTCATAATTTGTATGTTTACTGAATGAAAATAGATGTATAAAACAAGGTCTGCATGAAAAACAGAGGCTGTAGTTTCTTTCTCTCTTATTGCTGCCACTTTTAAGAAAGTCTTCAGATGATCACCATGTCTTTGGCTGCACAGGCAGCTGTCTTGCTTCTCTGACATGTCATACCTTTTGCAGAGGAGGACTGGTACTAAAATAATAGCAAACCTTCCCATTATCTTTGTGCATGTAGCAATTAGGAGACCATAGATGACTTCACTGTTCTTTGAGACTCACCAAACTATGCTGTGTGAGTTACTGACACTATGTGAAATAGTTGGTAAGCTGTTAATTTACAGCTGCTGTAGTATAAAGACAGGTAATAAATCACTGCAGTAGACTTTCTCCTTTCAACATCATGATTTGCCCAGGAATAAGTTTGGTGGTGATAACTGAGACATGGAGAGCAAGGGGGTATCACTCATAAAGCAAACTTCTTTATAAAGTTGAACAAGGGCAAGGTCTGAGAAGACATCTCTGAACAATGCCATCAGGTCTACATAAACACAAGCCCACATAGTACAGAAATCGGTGCACATGCCAGATGTCTGCTTTGTCACTAGTCTTAGCAGAATAGCCAAGGACTTTGTGAAAAACAACTCTTCCCTGGAGCTATATTTTGCAGTGTTTGGCTCCCCTTGGTTTCTGAAACAATCCCACACCAGTGCCTAAATAGAAACACACTGACCATAATATTCAAAGTCACTAACTTCCAGCGTGAAGCTCATACCAAGATTTTCAAAAGAGTTAAAGAGCAGTGGGAATTTTTGGCCTACATGTGTTGTGATATAGTAGCATGCATTTTCAAGCTTAAGGAAAATAAGTTTGTTATAAAATCCCATCCCAAGTGGGTGCATTACTTTAGGACAAAATGTCGTTCTATCACTCCCTCTCCTAAGCTGCTCAGCGGAGAGAGAAATATAATGTAAGGTTTGTGGGTAGAGATAAAGACAGGGATATCACTCAGCAATTAGTCACAGGCAAAAGAGACTCAACTTGGGGGGAAATGGTTTGATTTATTAGAGAAAAATCAAAATACAGAGGGGAAAATGAGAAATAAAACACCTCCCTCCACTTCTCCCTCCTCCAGGACTCTCTTTCCTTCCCCTCCAGTGGCACAGGGGATGAGGGTTACAGATAGTCTGTTTGTAGGTTCATCTCTTCTCCCCAGTGGCCTCCATGGACTGCAGGGGCATAGCTACCTCACCATGGTCCTCATCATACGTCACAGGGGAGTCTTTCTTCCAGGATCTGGGAACCTCCTTCACCTCCTTCTCCACTCATCTTGGTGTCTACTGAGATGTTGCTCTCACATTCTCACTCTCTTCTGTTGCTGCTGCCATTCAGCAACTTCCCAGCAACTTCTTCCCCTTCTCAAATACGTTATTCACAGGAGTAACCTCAGTCACTGATTGCCCAGGCCTGGGTCAGCTGCAGATCCCTCTTAAAGCCAACTGGTACTGGCCCCATCAGATACAGTGAAAGCTTCTAGCTGCTCTTTCTTTAAAGAAGCCACCCCCGTAGCCTCTCACTACCAAAACCTGACCACACAAACCTACTACACACCTACAGAAATGTTTCCAGGGCCTAAGTTTTAATGTAGAAAATTATGGGAAAGCGTCAGGCAGCAGCACCTCTGTCCTCATCCATTGTGTAGATAAGTAGGAGCCATCCTTCCCCAAAACGTTTCTCACTTCAGTCTTTCACTCAATTTTTCAGTGATTGTCATTTCCTATACTGTTAGATGCTACCTTGTGCAGCATGGCCTGCAGACAGTGCAGCAACATGGGTGCCAAGCACTGAAAACACTCCAGGAGAAACGAGCAAGTAAAATGGGGAGAGTGGAGAGGATGGTATGAAGGGTAAATCTCTGTGCAGCAGTTAAGGTTAATTATTGAGGTCATCATGGGTGAACTCTGAGCCCCAAGAGTTACTTATTAAATGAAGACAGAATATTTTCTTCTTTTATAAGATGGGACAGAGGCCTTTTCACTCTGGATATGTTGAAGAAGCACATTTTGACCTTAACTGACAGCATCTGCTTCTGTTTTGACTGTATTGATGAATAAGATAACAGCAACGTGGTGGTGTACAGAGCCCTGGGGAATATTTATAAGGCACATTAGTATGGCAACGCAAGCTAAAACAGCTATTGACAAGCATGAAGTTCAGAAGCTGTGATTTTGCCCATAGCCATGACTGCTTCCTCTGCCTGGAAAACCCTTGTCAAGACCAATCATTACAACGTAAGGAGGCAAGAACAAGGTGCCATTTCCATGAAACAAGCCTAGCAGTATGGCAAAGGACAGACAAGGGCTTTGGTGGACTTAATGTTCACTCATTGGAAATATATGCAGCAGGGAAGAGACATTTCATGGCTGGATTCCTTCTCATGGGAGAGAGATCTCCTGGAGCTTTGGTAGTTCATCACACGTAGCAAACTTCAGGTGAATTGAATAGGATACTTCTTGCTTTCTGTACTTCTGTAGTTTTTATTAAATGCTTTTCTAGTATACTAGAGAGTCACAACTGTTGTGTGAAATCGTATAGGATGCTTGAAAAAGTCCTGGAGTAAGGTTTTCTTTATTAAAATAGTGCTTAGCATAATTTCTATAGAGATCTGATTACACCTCAATAAACTTCCAAAAAGGGAATATTAGGCTTTTAATCAAGACAAAAGTACTATCATTGGTCCTGCGACTTAAGACTCTACTGTCAGATACACTACAGCCATATATTCTGCTTAAAAAGTTTCTAGGGCACAAAACTCAAGGAAAAGTATGTATATCTCCACTATTTAATTGAATAGGGGTTCACGCTTAATTTTTCTATTCCTCAGTTTCCCCATCTGTAAAATGAAGATAACATTTCACCACACCACAAGGATGTATTTCTTGTCACATTTAATTACTTCTCCAGTGATTCATGTGGAATTTTGTTTTGTTGAAGCAAAAACCTGTGAGTGAGAAACACCACAGCACATTACAGCAAGTCTTTATTTGTGTCTTACAAATTCTGCAAGTTAGCAAGTGAGAGCAGATGCCTAAAAGAGTCCCTCTGCTCTGCAAAATGTAGTGTCAATTGTTTTGGCAAGCATGACTGACTTTTAATTGTTTAGGGTAATTCCCCTCTGTCTGTTTGTATGTTTTCTCTGGTATTTTCTAAGGAGAATCTCGTATTATAATGAACAAGCTTGAGGGTAAGGCACTTGGATTCTACTTTCACCAACAAGTTCCCTGCAAACCCCTGACTAAATCACTTAATCTCTGCATTTTCTTCCTACACAAAGAAAGAAAAAAAAAAGAAGGAAAAAGTATTATAGTCTTTAGGAGTACTGGTACAATATACACGTTATACCAATATTAACTCCAAAGTGAAAGAAACCAGGGCAATCTTCCACCTTACATTTGGAGATTCATTCAGTTTTAAGGTACCAACTGCACTGTGGAATAAAGCAATTTGACAACTATCATAGCACAGAGATTTTTGTGATTGTTAATAACATCTTCTCACATTAATGCATGGAAAAGTAAATGAAAACTCGTTGTACCAGATAATTTTCTCATTTTGTGATCTCACTCCCTCATTTTCACCCTTCTTCTTCTTGTGTTTATTTAATATCTTCTCTGATCCAGACAGTGTATGCTGTTTACAGGACATTTTTTTAAACTATTTCCTTGTCCAGCATATAGAGTAAGAAAACCTTGATTCCAGATTGCTCTTCTTGGTAGCTACTGGAAGGTGAAGAACAGAAAAAAACAGAAAACAACAACAAATAAAATCTTAGAACTTGAAAGAACGTGAGAAGATCACTTTTAAAATTTCATATCAGAAAATACTTGCTGACAGACCAGGGAGAGAAACAAGTTAGAGAGGGAAACTAAATAGCAAATTATGAGTTGTCAGAGAATATGGTGTATTCAAGGGTCAGCTTTATCATTCTTATAACAAAGAGTATAAATCTTCCACTATATCTGCACATTTCCTCTGCCAACTATACCAACCTGATAGTATAGACCTTTTTTTAAAGAATTTATCCACTTACTTCAAAAAAAGCATTGCTGTATGCCACAGTATATTATGAAGCACACAGTCACTACACACAATTGTTTCACTAATCCTCTAGAAGATAACAAGCAACTTGGTCTGACTATGGCTCTGAAATTCTGTCTGGCAGCAACCTGATCTATTTTTACTCAATGTTCAAACACTGCCTGTGCATCATGGCCATAATTTCATGTCGGTTTTGAATCAAATTCCCATTGGCTTCAGCAGGAACTGATCAGGCAACAAGTGAGGAAGGATTAACAAAGGATTTGTCAGAGATTAGTAATAGATCAGTCCACGTTGGCCAGTGGTTTTGAAAGGTTTAAGTTAGCAAGAATGAGGGAGGATGGTAGAGAGCGAATTTAACAACATGGGCAACATGCTGTCTGAGCATATCAATGGTAACAGATAGTGTAATCTCATTTGCTGGGTTAACTAACATAGGGAAAGTTGCTGAGAGATACCACTGAGAAGAGGGATAGAAAAAAAAAAAAAAGGTGTTACTAATGGATTCCACTGAAATTACAGCAATGATTAGACACACCAGCCCTCAGGGGAGCATGTCTCTGAGGTGTAGACACAAATATAGACATAGTGTCCCCAAAAGAGTCTTCAATCTAAGACAGGTTGAGATAGAAGGGAGCAAACACATAAAGGTTGTCTCAAGATCTAACAAACAGTGTGAACAGGAACTCTCTACCTCTTACGCTTCTTCAAGCTAAGGCACTCATAATCAAGAAAACCAGAAGAGTGTATAATTGACATCTATTTTGTCACAAGGGCTATTGCTTTTTACTGAGCAACTTCTTTTCTGAACTGCAACATATATCTGTGGTGGAGAATCTCTCATACAATGCCAAGGATTGGCCTTTTGTTTACTCCATTAAAGCTTGTAGCAAGTTCTTATCTATTCTCACTGTTCTATGAATTTAAATATTTTTAGTCTGAATTTATCTAGCTTCTTCTTTCAGGGAGTAAATTTTGCTGTCTCTTCTTTTGATAATTTCTCTGCTAGTAGATGTATCTCACTCCATACCATGGATATTTCTTTGTGATAGAAGTTAATCCTGTAATGAAAGAACAGAACTTTGAAGTTGGCATGGAAACAGGAACTATTTATCAAGAACTCTTCCAGTGCTCAGCTCTGTTTTTTCTTTTTTCTTTTTTTTTTTTTTTTTTTGATATGGAAGGAATTAATTGATTTAAGTGTGCCCGAGAAACATGACAAAGGTCTTATTTAGCCAGTTGTGTGGTTCAGTATTTCAGATTGCCAAACCTTCTGCTTCCTGAGGGAGTAAACAACTTTNTTTTAAAATTTCATATCAGAAAATACTTGCTGACAGACCAGGGAGAGAAACAAGTTAGAGAGGGAAACTAAATAGCAAATTATGAGTTGTCAGAGAATATGGTGTATTCAAGGGTCAGCTTTATCATTCTTATAACAAAGAGTATAAATCTTCCACTATATCTGCACATTTCCTCTGTCAACTATACCAACCTGATAGTATAGACCTTTTTTTAAAGAATTTATCCACTTACTTCAAAAAAAGCATTGCTGTATGCCACAGTATATTATGAAGCACACAGTCACTACACACAATTGTTTCACTAATCCTCTAGAAGATAACAAGCAACTTGGTCTGACTATGGCTCTGAAATTCTGTCTGGCAGCAACCTGATCTATTTTTACTCAATGTTCAAACACTGCCTGTGCATCATGGCCATAATTTCATGTCGGTTTTGAATCAAATTCCCATTGGCTTCAGCAGGAACTGATCAGGCAACAAGTGAGGAAGGATTAACAAAGGATTTGTCAGAGATTAGTAATAGATCAGTCCACGTTGGCCAGTGGTTTTGAAAGGTTTAAGTTAGCAAGAATGAGGGAGGATGGTAGAGAGCGAATTTAACAACATGGGCAACATGCTGTCTGAGCATATCAATGGTAACAGATAGTGTAATCTCATTTGCTGGGTTAACTAACATAGGGAAAGTTGCTGAGAGATACCACTGAGAAGAGGGATAGAAAAAAAAAAAAAAGGTGTTACTAATGGATTCCACTGAAATTACAGCAATGATTAGACACACCAGCCCTCAGGGGAGCATGTCTCTGAGGTGTAGACACAAATATAGACATAGTGTCCCCAAAAGAGTCTTCAATCTAAGACAGGTTGAGATAGAAGGGAGCAAACACATAAAGGTTGTCTCAAGATCTAACAAACAGTGTGAACAGGAACTCTCTACCTCTTACGCTTCTTCAAGCTAAGGCACTCATAATCAAGAAAACCAGAAGAGTGTATAATTGACATCTATTTTGTCACAAGGGCTATTGCTTTTTACTGAGCAACTTCTTTTCTGAACTGCAACATATATCTGTGGTGGAGAATCTCTCTAACAATGCCAAGGATTGGCCTTTTGTTTACTCCATTAAAGCTTGTAGCAAGTTCTTATCTATTCTCACTGTTCTATGAATTTAAATATTTTTAGTCTGAATTTATCTAGCTTCTTCTTTCAGGGAGTAAATTTTGCTGTCTCTTCTTTTGATAATTTCTCTGCTAGTAGATGTATCTCACTCCATACCATGGATATTTCTTTGTGATAGAAGTTAATCCTGTAATGAAAGAACAGAACTTTGAAGTTGGCATGGAAACAGGAACTATTTATCAAGAACTCTTCCAGTGCTCAGCTCTGTTTTTTCTTTTTTCTTTTTTTTTTTTTTTTTTTTGATATGGAAGGAATTAATTGATTTAAGTGTGCCTGAGAAACATGACAAAGGTCTTATTTAGCCAGTTGTGTGGTTCAGTATTTCAGATTGCCAAACCTTCTGCTTCCTGAGGGAGTAAACAACTTTGTAGGTCCAGATTCTTCTGACTTAACTGTAATTAAGTTTCTATGTCTGGTGTTCATTTTGGCTGTCTTTGAGAACACGTTGCTGATAAGTGTATATTATACTGGATGCCAATTTGGGTTCAAGTGTTCATAGGTTAAGTCAAAGATATCATTCTCAAAATGAGATTATGGAAGATGTAGGAGACGGATTTTCTTTAGCTGTGGTCAAAACCTTGAAACCTTAATCCTATTTTTTCCTTCCTTGCCCAAGTTCTTTCAGTTGAGTTGATTTTCATTAAAGTACCATCAGTTTAGTAAACTGCCTTGGGATCTTTCAATACAAACATGCCAAACACAGTCAGTACTGTCCCTCATCTCATAGTTCTGTAAATGGTGAAAGCTTGTGGACTCTGCCCAAATGAAAATGAATAGATTGATTTAGTGCATTTGGACACCTAGAAGAAGTTGCCATTCCTAGAGGTGATTTACGTTTGCATTTGTTTTTTCTTCTCAGAGCTATGGAACATGTTTGACAGACTTTGTAAGAACCCCCTAAGAAATTGTTTGCTTTGGCTATTACGATGCTTCATCCTTCCCACATTGCGAGTCTATGAATTCTTTACTAGAGGGTATGTATTCAAGTTTTTTTGTATTCTATCAGGATAATCCAAGTTGACAAGTACTCAGGGAGATGATAAATCTAGACTTGAGGTCTTTTTCACGGTATATAAAGAATGAGCTAGAACAGTTTTCTTGGGGAGGAGTAAATGCCAGTGGTAATTTTTTCAAGCATCAGGCAGTGCTGTAGTCACGTCATTGCCATGAAAAACAGTATAAAAGAGTCACATGTCTAATAACTTCTACACTACAGCTCTTAAAAAACTTACCTATGGCTCAGTGGTTTAACGATATAGCTTTATCTTAACTGAAAAGAGTTCGGGCCTGTATATCCTATATTTGTGCCTAATTTCAGGGTTTAAGGCTTAAAAGCATCGAGAAGCATGCAAGTGAGATCTAGAGTAAAAGTCTAACAAAAGGATATTATCAAAGTTTCTTTCAAACAAATGATCAGAATTAGACTCTTATGGGCCTGACACTTTCAAGAAAGTTGCCATGAAACTTTAGTATCTCATTTCTTGTTTACAGAAAATTGCAGCGGTTGGAATGGACCTTTCAAGATCATCTAGTCCAACCCACCTGATCAAGCAGGTTCACCAAGATCAGGTCACACAGGGGTTGTGGAGGCTCCTTCCTTGGAGGTCTTCAAGACCCACCTAGACTTGTTCCTGTGTGACCTGATCTAGGTGAACCTGCTTCTGCAGGGGGGTTGGACTGGATGATCTCTAGAGGTCCCAACCCTACCATTCTATGATTCTATGGTTCTATGAATGTGCTCACTCGGGTTTTGAAAATCTCCCAAGAAGGGGCCTCCACACCCTCCCTGGGCAGCCTGGGCCAGGATTCCGTCACCTCAACAGGAAAAAGGGTTTTTTCTTATGTTCAAGCAGAACTTTTTGTGTTCCAGCCTTTGTCCATTACACTTTGTCCTATCGCTGGACACTACAGAAAAAAAGTGTTGCCACGTCTTCCCTGCCATGTCATATACCTGTGTTTTCTTCCTTCTCTATAAATTTCTCTTTACAGTTGTTTGGCTGTAAAACATCTCTCTTCCATTCTCCTTCATCCTTTATCTCTTTTGACAAATTCTTTTCACACCACCTGATGTTTAAACCTCTTGTGGTGTTCAAAGCCTCTGCCTGCCTTCCCCAAATACTTCAAACATCTGTCCTTCTCCAAACTCTCCCTGAAGACCCACTTCTATCATTGTGCCCATAAGAAATGGATTGAAATCAGCCAGAGAGAAGGCAAATAGGACCAGCTGATATTTCCAAAGCTGAAGGGACTGACATGCAGAGATTTAGCTTAGATAAACTCCTGCTTTTATGACTATGACCTTCTCCACACAGCTCCCTTGTGTTATGTGCTTGAAAAAGTTCTGCTTCTGTTTTTCCTATGCAAAAAGTCTCTGAAACTGAGCCACAGGTTTCTTTACCTTTTTCTACCTTGAGAGAAGAATCTTTTTTCACTCCATCAGAATGTGTCCCTGTGAATATGTGAAGCTGAAACACTTCAGTTTTGAGCCTGAGCTTCTCCTTCTGACTGTGACACCAAATGAATAACTTTGCAATATATGAACAACATATACATTGTATCAGTCTCAAAAGCCATTGATTTTTCCTTTTACATTTCCTCTCTCCTTAAAACCATATTGTGCTTGCAAAGCCACACTTGGGAGATGCCACCAGCTATTGTGCTTTCACATCCCAATGGAGCTCCCATTGATCTGGATGGGAGTTTGGTGTGGGATTCCAGCACAAGATGCACAGGAGGAGAGATAAAAGGACACTCGATAAGAGTTCACATATCTGATAAGAGTTCTGCAGCATAGACAGGAGAGCAGCATTTTCACCTTAATTATCAGTCACCTTCTTTTGAGGTTCAATGAAGGATGCTCCATTTTAACAGAATATCAACCCAGGCACCTAGGAACTGCCTGAAGTCCCACAGAAGATGGCACTGATTGTATCTTTAAAGTATGCATTTCCCATCCGTTGTGAATTTTAAATACAGCATCCTGAGCAGTACTCAGCAAGCAAGGGAATATTGAAAAACCCAGTGATCAAACACAGTCCTTGGTGATAATCTCCAGCAAGATGGTTCAGTGCTGAACAACAAATCAAGGAGAGTCTTTGGAAAGGATTTACTTTTTTAGTATGTGCCTTAAAAATAAATTCCAATATTTCAGTTTGTATGACAGAAACATGGGGAGGGGTTGTTGTAAGGCAATGATAACAATAGGCTTATTAATACTAAAAACCAAGCTATATAATTATAATGAAACTGTTGAGTCTCATTTTTTTTTATATATAAATGGCAGTATGGAAACAGGGAGCCATTCACCCTGAAAACTGCAGAAGCTATGAAATCCTTATTTGAAGAATTTCAATCTCGTTTTCCTATAGCATTCAGTACTCAAAGTTAGAAAAGAAGCTTCCCCCCTCCTCTCCTTTTCTTTCTCAGTATAACAATGCATTTTAAACTTCTTCCAAAATTGCAAAGCTATTTCACAGTTTCATAGAGAGGAAATGGCTTGAGGGAACCATTTGCTTTTTTATGCCTGGAACATCAAAATAAAATACCAAATGGGAAAATGAATTCTGTTGTATAAAGGAGGAGAGCAAGACAGAAAAGGCATGTGAAGCCCACATGGGATTGTAGAGCCTAGCCAGGGACCTCAGAGTTTGGCTTTGATATGTTGAGGCTGCCTGAGCATGGCAGGAGAGCTTGTGGGAACTTTTAGGTCATCTTTCTGTCTCTACTGTCGTAAAATAGACAAATCCATTCACGTCTTTATGAATTTGTTACCCTTTTGTATTTTTCATGAGTGATGAACTCTGCTTAAAAAAATAAAACTTCAGGAAATGCTCAACTTTACTAAGAACTTTCAGAGGTTCATTGGTCCAAATGAAAAAACAGCTAACAAGTTTTTCTCTTGGTGGCTTCATTGGAAATAAGTATATGTTTAGATGTCTCAAGAATGAAGACATTCTCAGGGAAGAGAAAATGAAATAAAAATGGAAATTAATTTCAGAATTAATGAAAAGTTTGATGAAGCATTCACTGGTGACCTGTTAATCATCCATTAATCAGTGGGGAAGACTCAGAGCTTGGCTCTATCTTCAAACTGGACTGCTGCATATTGTCTAGATTGCAATTTTGATCAGAAATTAGGCTGTTCTTGTGTTGTCTTGCTTAGACAGAGGCTTTGGTGAAATCTGAATGCTCTTCTTCTCCAAGAGTAGTTTAACTCACACGTAGTTTAACACTCTTGAGTCTCAACCTTCAAAGTGACCTTGAGCAAAGAACTTTTTGTCTCTCTACTTCTGCTTGCTCTTCTGTTCAGATTGTAGGAGAACCCTCTCACCTCTGAGCACTGAGAATTATAGTCAAGGGCGATACTTGACATTGAGAACCATCAATGAACCTGTAAGTGCCCTCTCCTGGGCCAACTGGAGAGAGTTGCTCAAAACCTTACCGGATTCTCCTAGCAATCTTCACCTCTTGATAGCCAAAGTATTCCTGGTCAAGAGAAAGAAATGTTCCCCCTAAGGTGTAATACCTCTTATCTGCAGATTATTTTGCTACATTTCCAAAGGTCTTGAAAAGTCTCTGGGTTTTTATCATTTATCCCAAGAGATAACACTGGTTAACTTTACCACAAACTCATGGTGCTATGGAAATGTAGGATAGAATTATAGAGCTGAAACCAGAAGGGCTACTATAGTGAAAGGAGATCAGGTATTTACAACTTCTTAAGTAGCGATGAAAAGTTCTGACTGAGCTTTTTTCCATGTGGCTTCTCATCTTGTAGGGAAAGAAAATATACATGACATAAATTTAGACACATCTATGAGGCTTGTTTTTCCTTTGAGGGCACAACTATAGTCTACACAGGGACAGATCCACCAGTGTTGCCATAACTACAAATCTGTTTTATGAAGACATATGTTTATACTGGCAAGTGATTTTGACCATTCCATTTAGCACTAGTTCCCTGAATGATGTTTTTTTATGCTAGTGACAGAAGTGATTTGAGGTGTTGTAACTACATCATGGCAACAGGTCTTGGTGGTATAGATTGATAACATCAAAGCATGCCCTACTTATATATAAACACATATTCCTGTTTGTGCATATTTCTGTACATAAAACATCGTATACAAAGCTTATTTATACATATATCATGATATAAATATCTATGCCAACATGCATTAGAGAATGACATATCCAGTGTTCAGTGCCTTCCCTTGCCATTGAAACTCTCTGCTCAACATCCATGTTTTACAAAAAAATCCAGTTAGAAAGAGCAAGGACTTTTCACTATGCATCTAGAAATGTCCTTCAAATGTGCTTGAATATAGGCCATCAGATCTTCAAAAGGACCAGGCCATAGCACTATGTCCCAGAACATAATGATTGTCACAGTGTGATTCCCCTGAACAGAACAGACCTCCTCATAACATGTAGCTTGAGAAGACAAAGGACACCCGGAAACAGACAAATTGTGTTTCCCTGAAACAAGTGACATCTAAAGAAATATTTCCTTTTTTTCTAAGTAAATGAAGAAATAATTATAAACTCCCCCAAATACTACATTTAAATTGAACAGATATGGTTTTAAAGAGTTGCATAGATTTAATGTTATTTAAGCTTTCTGTTAAATTTATTTAAGAGTACAAATGAACAGGACCAAAAAAATCTGGAAGCTCATTAAATTTTTGGTTTTTTCCCAGTGAGTTCTTGATCTCATAGGCATCCTAAATTATGTTTTCTGACTCCATCTCCTACTGACTTACTGAGAAAACTGTCTTCAGAAACCCTGGCCTAATTTGCCATTTGTTGATACTACAATATCAGTGCCTGAAAAAAAATAAGATAATTTTAATAACATAATCTGCTGTGGATTCTGTGTGTAATAGTATATTTTCCTATTTTTGGACTGCAACAGTGAGAAGGAATCATTCCCATTAGTGAATTGAACCCAAATTCCAAAAACTTAAGTAGTTGTGTCAGTAAAGTTACTAAGGGCCATGTTTTGGGTGGGCTAATTTCTGAGTTTGGAAAAAAAAAAAGGACTAGGAAGGGGAACAGATAAAAGGAGACAGGATATTTTAAAGAGAAAGTAATCAAGGGAGAAACCGATTGAGTTTCAGGATTGTGGTATCTGAGTTAACTGGGAAACAGCAAATTGCCAAGATATTGTTTATACATATTTTCCGCCAGATAAATGAAGAAAAATGGAAATAGAAGACTTGCAGTGCAGCGTGTATCCTGGCTCCACATTGCCAGGGGGAGATTGACCTTGAAATCTGCTACCACGCCATAAAGAGGATCAATATTGATTCTTGCGTTCAAGGTGAAAGGATGTTTTTCAGTTTGGTATCATGATTTCAAATAGCTGCAGTTCTTCAGAAACATTTAGGGGTACCTATTTCCAAGAAGACTGATGTGACCAAATTAAATAAAGGAAAATAACCCATTTCTACACACTTTCCAATTTTTTTGCTCCTCCACACACAAGCATTCACTTGCAGTCCTTCTAAACTACATTCAGATGTTCAAGTTTAGCTGTGTCCCAAAAGTGAACTATTTTGCAGACATATTTTCACTGGCTTATAGAAGACATGACTATTATTTATAATTTCATGGTCTAGTTCAGAACTGAAACTGGCTGGAGACATTTTTTTGCATCCACTAGCTTGCTTTGGTGAAATTCAGTTGAGTAATAGCAAATTAGAATAACAAAACTTATGGCTGAGGGATTCATCACATGTTCAATATCCCAAATGAGCTACCAGATAAAAGTCAGTGTTAGTTCATTCTTCAGTTAAATAAACCAAGGAAGAATGAGAAAAAATGGGTCTGTATACCTAGTGGGTTTTAGCATTTTTAAATGTGGATTTTGTTATATCTTCCCATCCCTTTTCTCTGCTCTTTCCCTCTCTGCCCTCCAAAAGAAAACACATCTAGTTGCCTTAGGAAGATATGATGTATCAAATTTACAAAATAAACCAGAGCCAAATTTCCTGCCAGGTATGGCTGGGGAAACTCTATTGGAAACCAGATACCATCACAACTTTCAAGTCTGTATCCAAAATATACACACTAAGACAGGTGAGGAGGCACCCTTCATCAAGTCAGGAAAGGAGCATAAAGCCAAAGCTTTATCTGGTTTTGCATTTCTTAAATGGAATAATGCCACTGGTTCATATTCCTACATCAGTTATATCTTCCTCCAGGCTAGCAGGGAACAGCACAGAAACACTCAGCTGTATTTTATCTTCTCAGCCTACTCTGATGATTCTTCTTCCCTGCTTAAATCTCTGTATCAGCAGAGGAGCAGTCTACAGTCTGTGCTGATTTCAGCAGCTTTGCTTTAAAGGCTGTTTCATGACATGGAAGTGAATATCAGAATCCACAAGTGAGATGTAATTGGGATACATACATGAACATACCATTGCTTGCTCTGAGCAGATACATGCAGATAAGTTCATTATCCATGTTAACCAGGCTGATTTCTGCAGCTACTCCTGCCATTCTGCAGTGTCAAATGTGTAAAAAGCAGCAGTGCAAGCAGCTCAGGCAATGTCTGTGTCAGTGCTCCTGCCACATTCTGCAAATCCCTTCTTGCAAATCCCTTCTTTAAGCAAGTGGATAGAAGGCTCATTAGGCTGACTGCAGAACTCAGAGCGGAGAAGGAGAAGACCCATCTAGATGCACTGCAGCAATTCTGGGCACGGGGTTGCAAACCCTGGGCTCTCTGCCCTGTTCGGCTGTTGACCTGGCTCTGGTCAAATCACTTGAGTCCTTAGTGCATAGATTTTGTATCACTGCTCTTAATTCTCAGGCCAGGCAAATCAAAAGTCCATCTAGCCTTGTGCCTGTCTCTGACAGTAGCCACTTGTCAGCACTTAGAGAGGTGTCTGAAAACAGGGCACAAATGTCTTTGTATTTCCCAAACACTCTTCCAGCCCTTTGTCTGGTCAGATTATAAATTCCTCAGGGCAGACACAACATCATACGCTGTGCTTCTACAACAGATCCCCAGTCATATTTGAGGTAGTGCTCATATCATAGAAAAGAATGATAATTGGTTCACTATGACCAGTGACTGGAATTGGGTTCACAGCTATGTATTTGTTGCTGCTTTCAGAGAGGAGGGACAGTCACTTCCATGCTATGGACAGCTTACTCCTCTGTCCCTATCACAGGGATTCACACATACACTGCTAGCAAGGACCCACTGAGGGTCTAAAAGTGTTACAGATGCTAAGTGTGTAACAGGAAAGTCAATTATCAGCTAGTAGATTCCAGTGTTACCTTCCCAGGCACAGAATTATAGCCTGCCACTTGCCTTTTGCAGGTCATCTTTCACAGAGTTACAGACCCGCATTAAAATGACTTGCGACTAACGACAGAGCAGGGCTTAGTGCCTCTTTATCACTCTGCAGTGAAAGGAAGGTCTTCTCTTTAATATTGCAGAAAAAGCTTTGCAATTGAGTCCTCAGACTGCCTATGGAAGATTTACATGGTTAAAAAGAATGACATGGTTTATGTTTTGACACAATTCAGCTCCCTGTTTGTGTTATTCATGGGCCAGACAAAAATCTATGTATGCTTTTTCTTTTTTTTTTTTCATTTTACACACACTGTAGTCAATGTTTACTTTAGTCCATTACCTACTTGGACTAACCTTTTCAGCATAAATTCTCCATTAAAACATTTGAAGAACCAGGGGTTTCTATGATGCATTTTAAAAAGTAGGTCAGTGGTGCAGCTTCTGTAGGATATGGACTTTAAAAAATAATGAAAGGATAAATATGATCACCAAAAAAAAAGAGGACACAGAGAAATACATGCTCTGAGTATTCTCCCCTGGAAGAAGATGGCTTAACTGGGATGTCTGCAGCAGTTTCTATGCTGTTACAGAAAAACAACCAACAAAGAGGGCTAGGGACTTATCCATAGTCTGAAGATCAAGAAGTTCACATACTCATTGCCATCCTCTCTAGAGCTGATTTGGTTTGGCAAGATCCAGCAGAAATGGAGGTCCAATGGCGAAGCAGTACCAGCAATCAGAAAACCGGTACTGCAGCTCAGTCCCTGCCCTCTGTCTGTGTAAGACTATAGATATGCCTTGTGATACCTGGGACAAGACTTGTATTCATCTAGATTATGAAAGTTAGGGCCTGGGCCATGCTCTGTGTTGGTGCAAGTCAGCATCATCTATTGACTCACTGACTCAGTGGATTTGTACTGACATCCAGCAAGTGTGAAAGCGTCATCCAATTTAGTTTACAGCCCTCAGGGAGGGTTGCACATCATGAGTTAGTTACAACAGCCCTGAAGAAGCCAAAAAGTACTAAAAAGTGTTCATCTCTGAGTCACAATTTCCTCCATGCCTGGCTCTTTTCTACAGCTAAAGCAACAAATAATCAACATTTCATGTGCCACCTGTACATTACCAATGAGTGTTGAAGGAGAGCTCAAGTTCTGTTCAGGCATGCTCTCCCCAGCCTGAAGCAAGAAGAATGAAGTAGTGCAGCTGTGTAATAAGTCTAGGATTCACCTAATATTCCAAAAATAGAGGACAGAAATATTGTGTCGAGCAGACCTAAAGCAGCCATATAAAACTTCTTAGGGACAAAACCAAAATGTATGTACTAGTGGTTGATTAAAATGCCCCCATTCTTTTTGAGGTTTTAAACATTTTTAAAAAGAATATTATGAATAACCTAAAGCACATTAATAATCAAAGACCTTTTCCTTCTTTGGAAGGAAAGCTTGAAATCCTTTTGTTTAGAAACAAGAACAACAAACTCATAGGCCTGTTGAACATATATTACTAGCATTGTCTGCTGTTGTTTTTTGTTTGATTGTCACCTATAAGTATATGGATCAAAACTCAAACCAGACTTTTGAAGAAAAACAACCAAATCTTCAAGATTTGGCAAATCTACAAAAATTTCTAAAGACCAATCATTTTTTATCTGGTGAAGAACTGAAAATTCATCCATTGGACAAATGGAAGGCTTTGTGTATCATATGTCCATTAAAAAAAAAATGAATGAATTTTGAGATAGTGTGGATATTTCATACACAACTCACAATAACAAGGACTTTTTCAGAGAATTTACTGGCTTGTTGATAAGTGTTTGTACAGAGTTGCCAAAGTTAGTCAGATTGCTGTATGACACTTCTCCACAAATTTCCATTTGTAAAGATTTTAGAATCATAGAATCATAGAATGGTAGGGTTGGAAGGGATCTTTAGAGATCATCTAGTCTAACCCTCCTGCAGAAGTAAGTCAAACTAGATCAGGTTGCACAGGAACGTGTCCAGGCAGGTCTTGAAGACCTCCAAGGAAGGAGCCTCCACACTCTCCCTGGGCAGCCTGGGCCAGGGCTCCCTCACCTTACATTGAAAGAGTTTTTTCTTATATTTAAGGGGAACTTTTTGTATTCCAGCTTCATGTCATTACCCCTTGTCCTGTTGCTAGCTACAACAGAGAAAAGGGATGCCCCAACCTCCTGACAGTCACCAAGATATCTTCAGGATCTTCTGAAATGAAATTCACTCCAGGTTATGTAAATTGTTATAACCATTGCTTTCTCAAAACTAAAACTGTGTTCTTAAACTTCTGNGTTTGATTGTCACCTATAAGTATATGGATCAAAACTCAAACCAGACTTTTGAAGAAAAACAACCAAATCTTCAAGATTTGGCAAATCTACAAAAATTTCTAAAGACCAATCATTTTTTATCTGGTGAAGAACTGAAAATTCATCCATTGGACAAATGGAAGGCTTTGTGTATCATATGTCCATTAAAAAAAAAATGAATGAATTTTGAGATAGTGTGGATATTTCATACACAACTCACAATAACAAGGACTTTTTCAGAGAATTTACTGGCTTGTTGATAAGTGTTTGTACAGAGTTGCCAAAGTTAGTCAGATTGCTGTATGACACTTCTCCACAAATTTCCATTTGTAAAGATTTTAGAATCATAGAATCATAGAATGGTAGGGTTGGAAGGGATCTTTAGAGATCATCTAGTCTAACCCTCCTGCAGAAGTAAGTCAAACTAGATCAGGTTGCACAGGAACGTGTCCAGGCAGGTCTTGAAGACCTCCAAGGAAGGAGCCTCCACACTCTCCCTGGGCAGCCTGGGCCAGGGCTCCCTCACCTTACATTGAAAGAGTTTTTTCTTATATTTAAGGGGAACTTTTTGTATTCCAGCTTCATGTCATTACCCCTTGTCCTGTTGCTAGCTACAACAGAGAAAAGGGATGCCCCAACCTCCTGACAGTCACCAAGATATCTTCAGGATCTTCTGAAATGAAATTCACTCCAGGTTATGTAAATTGTTATAACCATTGCTTTCTCAAAACTAAAACTGTGTTCTTAAACTTCTGAATGTTTTTCTTTTAATTCCTTGGAGGTATTAATCTTGTTCCTTGATTAAGTACCAAAATAAGAATGATCTCTTTGTCTAGTCTTGGGGGTTTTGGGGTTTTTTTGCTTTGTTTTGGTTTGGTTTGGTTTTTTTATTGCAGCCATTATTTTATATTATTGGGAAAGAATAGAAATGAAAGAAAAGAAAAAACCCCAAACAAACAGTACAAAGCCAAATCAATTGCATGCTACAGCATTTACAGGCTGGTCTTAATTCAGATCAGTATTGGCAATATGTTATTTAGGAAGTACTTTCTGGACTCACTGACTTCGGGGATTAAATTTTAAAATCCTATCAATGGGCCATGTAACAGGAATCATGAAGAAAATGTAGCCATAACAGAATTGAACGTGTGCATGTAATCTGTCTTCAATCTGGAGGTATTTTATTTATGTACTTGCTCTTAAATGTCCAATTAGTGAGTCCCTAGTGATTAAGATTACTGTAATACATGCCGAGAACGTAGTTTATAGTGCAATCCTACCCTAATGTTTAGAGTTCTGAACCCATGAAGGTATCTTCCCTCTCTGCCAGCACGCTATTCAAAACATGTGCCCCTCCATGTTGATCTGGGAACCACTGAACTCCTGTTCTCATTACAATGCTTGGTTGCCATGAACTGCCTTCTGATGTGGGGAAAAAAAAGGTCACCTTTATAAATTTAAAATATTAACAATGGATTGATAATTAATTTAACCAAGATGATAGTTTTCCCTTTCCTTCCTTCCATTTTGCCTGACTACAAGTCTGTGCACTTAATCTTCTGGTTACAAGTAAGTGGTGGATGGACACCATCCCTTCCTTAGCCTGGAAGACATATTCACATCCACCTCTGAAGCAATCACAATATTTTATTAATGAATGAGGAGTTCTCTTTAAAAGGAGTGCAAAGCCAGTTGCCTTTCCTCACAATTCTTCTCTTCATCAGACAAGTAGCTCACTAGACTTCAAGGGGGAAGAGATGAGTCCATCCAACTGCAGCTATATTTTCTCTAAGTGACACATTTACAACCACTTACTTCCAAGCCAAAGAAGATCTAATGACATGAAAAGCTTAGGTTGATCCTCCTGTCAGGACAGGAGAAGAAGGAAACTCCATCTCCTGCCTGGGCAAATGTCAGAGAAAAGTGGAGGATGAGTCAAGCCTGGTGAAGGAAAATGAGTGAGGCTTCAACTCAGGAATGACAGATAGGTGAAGAGAGCTTTCAGTCAGTTCAGGAATAGGAATTAATCCAGTCATCTGGTGTAGTGATATAAACATCTAAGGAAGCAAAGAAGGCAGAGAACTGGATTCTGATATGACCAAAGTCTGCCAGAGTCTGCACCCTGCTTTGGTATGGAGACTGCATCAGAAAGTAGGCTCAGAAGTTGAGCTATAATCTGCTCTTGTGCAATCAGTTAGGCCACCTCTAGGAAAATCCCATGGAAAGACCTGGGTCAGTGTTAGACTTAATCCTTTGCCAGTTTTCTGCATGCTTTCTAAGGCTTTCACGTCATACTTTTGCAGCACGGCCCAGATGTTATATCCATCCACCTCTCCTTCTACACTGACCATTGGCCAAAGACAGGAAAACAGTGTCAAGTAACCTTCCACTGTTAATCCAGAGTTATTATAGCCATTATCTTGTGTAACGTGAAAAATAGTCAGTCTAAGTTACTATTTAGCATCTTTACCTTGGTCATATGTCAACTTCCTTCTCCCTAGAAAGCACTCTTTGGTAAGTTCTTATAATGACTAATAAAAAAAAAAAAGTAAGCTTTTTCATCCTCATTGAGACTTGCATTGTGAAAAGACAGGAGAGCCAATTTGCCCTCGGTCATTTAATAACTCATTGCAGTGCTGAAGTGGGTCAGCTAATGTTATCGCTGAACATTGTGATGGACAGGAAAGTTAGTGCTGCCTTTATGTCCCACAGGCTTTTGGGAGACAAAAGCAAATAAGCTGAAAAAATAAAATAATATGCTGATGAAAATCCTTTTTATTTTTTTAGCTGAGGGTCACTACATCTGGCAGATATTGTAAAGGCTTTTACTTTTTTGTCTTCTTGAGAAGTACAGTGAATTTTGCTTGGAGGAAGCCAAATGAATCCAGGACATTCTGATTAGAACAAATAAAATGAGCTTTGGATATCCTTGAAAAGAAATTTGCCCCGGCTCTTAGTTGCAAAGGGTACAAAAATCTATCAGACCTGTGCAAGTTAAAGCCTGAAGAGCAAGGCTGCAACCACTTCCAAGCTATTTAAACACCCTAAATTATTTACAATTATTTTGATGGTTGTTTCTGTGGTAGAAGTGTGAAGCCTTTGCTGGAGTCACTCAGCATTCACAGCAGCACAACAAGGATCCATAACCTGTCGTATCTGCAGCGTGACAGGATGTAAAACACCAATGCCTGTCCAGATAAAACAAGGTCAGATTATTAAAATACAAATCAATCTGTTAGTGTTTAATGTGCTGCTCACTGTGACTCGCATACATGACTTACCAAGAGAAGCACATCGTATAAAAGCAGGTGGTGTGTGGAAGTCATTTTAGATAAAGGCAACCCATCAAGAACGAGATGGTAAAGGAGTCTTCACTTTCTTAGGGGATGGCAGAAAAATGAAATTTGATTGACCTTCCTGGGAAGAACTTGAGTAAAAATACAATCCAGTAATTAACTATTTATTAAAAAATTCTCCTCCTCATTTTTATAGCTCTATTTACATGATAAAAAATAGCCACTTAATCCTCCTATGCACTTTTCAAAGTGATTAAGTAAGTCCTGTCCCTGTTTTGTAGGTGGGGAAACAAAGGAAGGGAAAAAAATATTCTCATGGCAACAGAGGGAAATGGTGCAAGAACTGGAGTCTGGCTGTAGGAATTTCATTTCCCCTTCATGTTGCTCTTGCATGTACAGGATGTTCCCTTAGTGGTGATTTCTGAGCTCTGTTTTTCTTTCATTCTTTCTTCTCTCCGTCTTAAGTGACCTGATTTTATCTTTCTTAACATGAAGAGAGAGGCAAAATAGCATCTCTTGTTTGTGTGCATATGGAGGCTTAGAGAGGCACTGCAAATGTGGGGCATCTGTGGTTGTAACCCTTCCCTGCCCATAATATCTCTTTCCAAAATGTGTGCTGCCTTATCTGCCTGGCAAACTCATCTAAGGAATTTTTCAGAAGGGGAAGGCAAACTGATTGTGTGTAAGCTCATCCTACACCAGGGATTTTCTTAGAAGCAGTTTTATAAATTCTAATAAATTAACTCCATAAGTTCAAGAAAAATCAGAGTATCTTTTTCTGTCACATCTACAGTCAACTCATTTTCTCTCTCCCCCTTCAAGTGATTATTTCACCCTGAAGAAGGATTTTCCATGATCAAATCACTGTTCCTCACTGCTCTTTGTAGCAAGGTGTAAACACCATTCTGGCAGCTGTAAAGATTCGGGGAGTCTTTATTCTGCAACTGTGAGCAGTGAGGACGAGCAAAAGAGGCTGTTATGCACTCTTGTCCTCGTGCAAATGAGGAATTTTCACTCAGCCCATGTGCATTTCATTCTCTATGACACCTGTCAGAGAGAGGTGGCACTTGGTGCGGAGATTCACTTACATATGTACATGTGCTTCACTATCTTTTTAGATTACCCTTCATGTAGGGATCCAGCTAGCTTGATGAAGTGTAAGCTCAAAGGAGTTTTCTGGGCATAATGTGCATTATCAACCAGTTCATCACCAGGTCATTTTTGCCAGATACATTCTCAACTCCCCTTCTGTTTTACCAAGTGTCCTATCAAAGATTGCAGACTCTACTTGGAGAGGCATCACGCAAGGGAAAGGTGTCAGATCCACGTTCCCTGCCAAAGTGCTTTTGAACTTATCTGTTCTGCAGAGCTAGTGGGACAGAGCTCTGGGTTGCTTCAGTTTTAAAGATAGCACTGGATCTCTTTACTTTGAACAGGCATATGAGTGTTTGGGAAGTTACCATGAGTCTGATCAAGTCTGGGAATCAAGTGACTCCCAGGTGTCTGTGCTTGGAGCTGAATGTGAAGAAAACTCTGAGCAGAACTTGCCAGCGCAGCCCTCATGCAAAGCACAGAAGCCTTGTTTTTCTTTCCCCTTGTGTTAGTTTGCTGTTGAAAGCAATACATTAAACAGGTAGCTTGGGGTTTCCTTGTCTTTATAAAGGATTTGGATGGATCTTCAAAAGTATCAAGTCTTGAAACTGCCTCTCTGAAGCTAGATCTTATGCTTGCAATACAATTAATGTGCAGTTGGTCTTTCCATGAAGAAATCTTTCCTAATCTCAAATCTAAATCTCCCCTGGCACAACTTGAGTTGTAGAGAGTGAGAAGGTCTCTCCTCAACCTCCTTTTCTCCAGAATAAACAATCCCAGTTCCCTCAGACTCTTCTCATAGGACTTGTGCTCTGGACTCTTCCTCAGCTCCATTGCTCCTCTTTGATCTAGCTCCAGCACCTCAATTTCAATGTCAACCAGGGCTCTTTATGTGAGGCATTAGGCAGACCCCTGTTTATGAGGTTGCACTTTTGAATCTTCAGACAGCAAAAGAGAAAAACCTTAGAGATCTGACATCCAGACCTGAGATATATTCCTTCTAATGCTTGCTGTGGGTCAAAATACAGGATCTGCTCCCCATGCTGCAAGCCAGAGAGAGTAAATGAGCTCTGTGCTGGTCACAGATTTTCATCCTGCCTCTGCAGTGTTTTGTTGTCCAAGGACTGATTATTACCATGATCCAAGCAAGAAAAGGAAGTTGTCTGCAAACTCTGCATTCTCATCACAAACTAGCCTTAGGGTGAAATTGTAGCCAGTTTTAGACCAAACTGCAATACAGGTTTCCAGATTTAGGCATTCACTGCTATATGAGATGCCACAAGGTTAATTCCAAACGATGTGCATGAGATGGGCAAGAAGCTATGGGATACCTCAGGAGATCTCCTACTTAGTTAAGGGAGTGACTCTTTTGGAGTTTACTGTTGACCTCGTGAAAGCTGATTTTTGTTTCTCTGCATGTCAGTCCTGTATTAGATACATGGCATAAAACCCAACGTTCAGAGAGAATTAGAATTATTTTAGACTTTTTATAGTTTCAGAATAACTTCCTCATTATCCTCAGCCGCTGTGGGAAAGGCAAGGTGGAGTCTGTGTTCATGCAGTGATGGTTTTGTGAAGCTGATGGCTGGTGTTGAGTTAACACCCCTAGCCTTCCCAGACCGCTGTCTGGCACCTCATCCATCTGAAGACCTCTGCGCATGTAAGGTCTGTGATAAACAAAGGGGCTCTGTCTTGTGCCTCTGGGTTTCCAGTGGCTTATTAAAGATTGGATTGTTAAATGTTATCCTTTAACAGAGAGACTCCTGTGTCACTGGAAAAGAAAGAACAACACTTTCAAGTTACTTGTTTAAACCATGAAGCACTGATGTTTTGCTGTTTGACATGCCATTGTTTCTTGCTCTTTCTAACCAGTCCTGTTCTTCCATTCCTTGTGGTTAATTATTGCTCTCATTCTCTTTCTGGCATGTCTTCTCAGGCTCTGTTACTGGATCCGTAGGGGAGAAGTGACTGAGGGAACTAAGCACAGGACTAAGGAGCAGAGAATTAACTGTCCCCGTGGGAAGCTTGAGTTACCAGCTGCCACATAGGCACATTTTCATTCCTAACACTGAAGGAAAAGTTAACAAAGAACTTGTCACCTAGAGCAGAATACAGGGGAGTAGGCAAAAATTCTGCAAGTAATTTGTATTGCCTACTCATGACAGCACAGTGCATGCAGTTCATGTCTAATTATTACTTTTTATTATTCATTATTTGCATTACAGTAGCGTCCACAGGTACCAGATAGGTACAGATTCTGCTCCAGCACAGACTGGGTCAGCATTGGAACGTTTTAACAGTGTAACTATGTCAGCTGAGAATATAAATATCCTACTAAAAGAACTATATTGTTACAAGCCATGATACTGCATCACAGCAGACCTTCCTTCTACTTTTGCAGCTTATTCACCTTCCCACACAGGAAATACATAATGCAGGTGTAAACATTTTTCTGTTGTTTGAAGTATTTATGTTTGAATGCAGCTGCAGCAGTTTAATGCTGCTGTAGTTTCAGTCTACGTGTAAACACAAGACAGACCCTGTCCCACAAGGCATCATATCTCAATAGACAACAATTGGGAAAGGAATCAGAGATCTGTTGAATGGTGTTGCTGGACAAAGTGTATGTCTCATCCCTGGATCTGGACTGATGTTTACATGCTGCAGAAGGAGACATATAAGTCTTTACCCTAATTCTACATCAGTGTCACTGCAGGTCCATTGAAGTTAATGAAAAGCCAGGGTAATTCTAATTAGGTCCCACCAGTCTAAAGGTCTGGTTTGTTATCTTCTACGAACAGGAGGTAATATGTCAGAGGCTTCTCAAAAGTAGCTATCTGGCACGTTAGTTTTGCAGCCTGATCTGCCTTGATTTGTGTCTTGGGCATCTTCTTCCCAATCGCTAACTAAAGAGGAAATAAGATGGAATTCAGCTCCTGATAGAGTTTAATATAGTATCTGCCACACTGCCTACGGGCAAATTGGCTTCAACTTATGACAAGAGATGCTCAAGAAGGTGTGAGAATAAATGCTCCTGCAGAATTTTCTTCAGTGTTCAGTGTGACAAATAATAAAGCAGTCAACTTCGGTTGACTTTTTCACCAGAATTTTCATGCAATGGCTCTGAGATTGGCTGATGGGCAGAGCTGTAGCTCACTGTTCCTGCCACTGGGCTGGCAACTTTGTTATAGAACAGATTACTTACTCAAGATCTGTGCAGCATGTGGGCTTTGTTAGTGTTTCATCTATCCAAAACACTTTGTGCTTGAGATAAATTCTGTTGTTATCAGGATACTGTCTTTTAGTTTTGCACCAATGACATAGCACTTGTTTGCAGTAGGGGTAGAAGCACAGACAAGGGTCGAATAAAGCAGATAATCCTATATGTTCTCAGCAAAAAATGCCAGACTGGAACAGCAACCTCTAAGTTTTTCTGACTTTCTGTGATGTTTTGTTCAAACACAGGTATGAAAGCAGTGGTTCTGTGAAATATTTTTATGGATCTGTACGTTTTGAACAACCTGTCTGGATGTACAGGTGTATCAAAGCATATGGATCAGTTTGTTTTATTGCTTCTTGATTATGATCTCTACAGTCCTAATCAATAAACTGTAGGTTTAGGAAGCTATCTGATCCAGATTGTAGACTAAAGCAGAGATATACATGTCAGAGCTAAAGTGATATGTTGACTTGGTAGTTGGCAGTGGGTGACAAATATGAGTGAGGAATTTCTGCTATGGATTTGAAGCTGGGAAAGCAATGGGTTGAGCTATCAATGTGTGATATGGCATAGCACTGAGCTAAACTGCTTGTGTGGGGAGATGCCTGCATGTGGCATTTCAAAATATGTCAGGTATGCATGATCAAGATATGCTGCTGAACTGTAAGCAGTACAGGACACAAAGAAAAGCAAGAAGTCAGTGCAAGATGATTGTCACAATGTCATAAAAATAAAGAACTGACTGCAGATGGAAACTGGGATGATAACCTTCAGGCTGAACTGATGCAGTAGTAGAAACCTCCTGAAATTTCCAATATGCCAGACTGCTCAGTATTTTAGTTCAGGAAAGTAAAACTTATTTAGAAATATTTGAGCATCAGATTAATAACAAAAGTGTCCCTGGTCACGAGGAAAGGAGACACTTGCTTGAACAGCTGCTTGGAGCTAGTACATGGACAGCAGCATCCATTATTACCTGAACTGGAGCACTACCAAGGTAGACCTTGGCATCCCAGGAAAGACTAACATATGGAGGTAATTTGAAATAAATAGGAAACACATTAATGTATCCTACTTCCCAGTTAGTACTCTGTCTCTAGGCAAGACCTTCTTGTTGGTTTGTTTGATTTTTATTACCTCCTTGTTGATATTGTCAGCAAAGTGGACAATTAATGGTCCACTCAAGCTGTCTGATTATAAATGTTAGTTTATCTGGAAATGTTTGCACTAGGCAGAGGATTTAGGTTCCTTACTTCATTTGTTTTGTGTGGCATGTAATTAGGTGCCTAAAATATTCTGAAGTGCATTATAGGAATCCTCACTTACTGTGTCTGCGGTTACCTTCTATAAAAAGGGAAGAGCAAGAAAAGGACTGGAGGTGGCTCACTGCTAGGTTAAAAAGGACAGTATCTGATCTCTTTATAAAATGTCACTTTTCTTATGTCATCTATTGAATGTGCACTTCGCACTACTAAGTTTTGAACTGATGTCTACGGGCTAGTCTATCTCTAGACTGTGCAAGGATCAAAATCAAGCACCAGGCTACAAGATCAAAGAACTTTTTCCTTCAAATTTATTTTCAATATTAGCAGTAATTATGCTATTTTTCTCTTCCTTGAATAATCTGTGCTGTACCACAAGTTTGAGATGATTTTCATCTCATGCTGATTTAAGTCAGACGTTCTAATGGATTATGTGAGATACAATATGTATAGGGAGAGAGGTCCAGTATCTCTGCATGCTACTGGTGAGAAATATTTCTATATTTAAGACTCATTTGAGGGCCACATCATTTCCAAAATAAGCTGCTCAGATTCTCTGTACATAACCTGCGTACTCTCCAGGCAGACAGGGATCAGCTATTCGCTACAGAGCCTGAAATGCCTGAGGCTCTTGTCTCTGCTTATATCCATTAGAGGTAAACCAGGGCTGATTATAGGGAACAGTGTACTTCTGATCATGTCAATGAACATACCTAGCAAGTGTTCTAGGGGCAGATTCTCATCTCATTTGCATTGGTGCAAATCAAGAGTAATTGAGTTATTCCAGATTGAGAGCAGGCAAACTGCCCTAATAGGATTTTCTGTCTCAATAAAGATATTATTGAATTCAGTCAGTGACTCTGTTTTGTCACTGTTTCCCTCTGATTTTATGCTGATATACAGTGTTTATCTTTGGTTCAGAGCAAAACCCACCACATGTGCAAAGAGAATGTCATTTGGATAGGAAATGTAATTGAGTCCCAGTTCTGGCACTTGTTTGTGGATAGGGTTTGGAGTATTTGCTTTTAAAACCATTTCTAACAAGTCCTGTACTTGTCTGTTGGCTCTAATGAAAACCCAAACACGGGGGAAACCGGTAGCCCTCATGCACCATGATCACTCATCGCAGAAATGGGTGGAGAGAAAAGCAATACACGCAGCACAATGACATCAAACCGAGAGATAAAAGGCACTCATAAAAAAAAAAAACCAAAAAAACAAAAACCCAACAGCTTGAAAGATGATTTAAAAACAGAAAATTCTTCACATGACTTTTTAAGACAACATAAGCCCCCTTTTGTTTCCTGCCTATTTCAGCTTGTTCCTGGTCAAGAACGCCACAGCTAATAATTGTGTCAGAAAACCTTCCTGTCTGAAAATGATCTCTTCCTAATGGATAGATGATTCCATATGGTTTCATATGTCATAGACGGAGGGAGAACATATTGGACGACTGGCCACAGCTGGCAGTTTGTGTTAGTGCCATATGGATAAATGTGCGAGCTCTACTGCATTGTGTATTTCAAGTAAGCCATTTATCTAAACAGGTGCTGACCCACTGGGAATGCATTTTTATGGTCAAACTTGCAGCATGCAGTGATAGGAACCACTCTATTCTCCCCTCCCCTTTCTGCAGTGCAAATGCAAGACACTTAGGTATCATTTCACTCCATTCTGCTTTGCACTGTATAACTCCATTGACATCCATAAAAGCACACCTGGACAGACCCTTTGTGAGACCAGAATCCTGCTCTCTGAACTGTATGGATATTAGAAGACCAGGCTCTAAAATCCTCTTTGGGAACCAGACTGTGATATTCACTTCCAATAGATATTGCTATATCTTACTCAAGAGAATAAAATCACCCCATTTATGAGGCTATATAAATAGAGAATCAGACTTTCCACCTCCTCGAGCTACTGTGCTCCATCCTTGATTCCAGCTGAAACTTTCTACACTCCTTTTCTCTCCATGTCATAATTGCCTCTTTGTCTAAACATGCTTCATTTTGGAATTCCTCTCTCTTGCATTCCTAATATGTGTGGTTCAAGGTACTTGCTGACTGATTTACGCCGGGCTGGTGTGCCTCCCTTGGAAATGGAGCAGAGCACATTCCATCCACCTGTGTAATAAAACCAGCCGATGCAGGATGGGAGCACTCAAACCACAGCAGAAATAATCTTCACCTAAATTTTGTCTGTTATCTGTCTCTCCATCAACTCTCCTGACTGTGGTATTAAGATCATGCCTAGGGAGCAAACATTTGTGAAAAAAAAAAAGAGAACAGTTGTACTTATGCTGTTTGCTCTAGAGCTCTGTGTCACTGTCAGCACTAAATACTAGGGTGAAGGAAAATGCCTCATCTGCATTTCTGATCAAGTATTTTGAGAAGAGCATGGCCCTGTTAGTTTGGTCCTAACATTCAGAATCTTGTAATGTCATTTAAACGCTCTGGGCTCCTCCTAGAATCATAGAGTGGTTGTGGTTGGAAGGAACATTTAAACGTCATCTGGTCTAAGTGGCCTGTAATGAGCAGAGATGTCTTCCACTGGATCAGATTCCTCAAAGGTCTTTGCAATCTGACCTTGAATTGCTTCTAGGGTTGAAGAATCTGCCACCTCTCTGGGCAACCTATGCCAGCATTTCACCTCCCTCATCTGAAAAAAAAAATCTTCCTTAGATCTACTCGGATTCGATCCTCCCTGATTTTAAAAACTTTAACCCTTTTATCTGTTTCTACAGGCCCTAATAAAGAGTTTGCCCCCATCTTTCTCATAAGCTCTCTCTAAGTACGGAAAGGCTGCAATAAGATGTCCCTCATCTTCTTTATGAGCAGTATAAGTTTCTTGCCTTTATCAACTGGAGGTATCATTTTATAAGAGAGTACATAAAGTCAGTCTGGGGTTAAACCAATCTACAGTTCAAAGCTCAGAAAGTAATTTCATTAATGAGATATGAATTGGATTCCCCATTTGAAAGTATATCAACCCCATGGTATGCAAAGGGGCAGAGAGTTAGTTTGGGCAGGAAAATCAGGAATTCTGCAATGGTTAGAGGAATAAGCCTGACTGTCACCCCATGGTTTTTCCAGCTCAGCAGTTTCCCATGACTAATAGTTCATTTATAGTTCCTTGAGAAGTGAGAAAACAGTCTCAACTCAGCAGAAAGAGGATGGTGAAACTAATTTGTATTTCCCATTCTGAGATTCTGTGATCACTTGCCTAACTGCACCCACATCCAAAGTGCACGTTCCCTCACTTCAATTTATTTGTGGACATATATTCTAAACATTAGTTAAGCTTTCATAGCATAACAGTAATAAGGCAGCATAAATAGCAAGTTCTCAGCTGTGCTTGGTGCACACTGTGCTCGGGAGAGTAAAAAGAAAATCAGAAAGTGCACAGCAGAGATTAAGATGATTCTGAATTGCTATATATAAAACTGAGTCCCCTTTGTGCCTCTTATCTGCTGTTTTGAAGTACCATTACTTAAACTCATTGTTGGGGGAGGGGGAGTGGGGCAAGGAAGTGTTTCTAAAAGGATGTGAGAAGCCATTTCAAAAGACAACGCCTCTCCAGTAAATAAAGCACAAAAGTTTCAGGTCAGCACTGAAATGGTGGATGAGACAGAGTTTCACCCCATAGAAAACTTGTTCATGCAGGAGGCTTTCAAATCTAGTTGCTGAGATAAAGAAGATCAAAGTGTTTAAACACGTTGATCCACTACTGAGGAAAATTTAGTGCTGGCAACAGAGACCAGCTGCAGTATTGCTGGCATCTGAACTCGCAGCAGGGGACTAATTGCTCCTATAGATATAGGTTTGCATTACAAAAACAGGTCTGAAGGAACTGCATTCTCATTCACAGAATGATGGAGATCTATTGATAAGTAGTTAAATAAAGATCTACTGTAAGAATCATCCTTGGGAGGGACCAGGGCTCCTGCAGAGGGATGCATGAGAGTCCTCTGTTTTTATTTTACTTCTTGTGCAGGAAAAGATCTCATCAATTCGCTCAAGATGGTGGCATTATCTTCCAGCTCTTCTTGAGGTGTATTAAGTAATGAAATGATGAAGAGTGGCTAGAAGTCAATCCTTGATACTATTTGTACAATGTATTCTGCTGGAGGGTAGCCTGGAGAGGATGGCTATTGCCATCAGAGAGTTCTAAATTTTCTATCAAACCTGTTGTTTTTATACAAATTATTAACTGAATGGGGGATGGAGAATGACAGAATCACAGAATCTCAAGGGCTGAAAGAAATGTCGAAAGCTCATCCAGTCCAACCCCCCTGCCAGAGCAGGACCAGCTAAAGTAGGTCACACAGGAACTCATCCAAGTAGGTTTGGAATGTCTCCAGAGAAGGAGACTCCACAACCCATCTGGGCAGCCTCTTCCAGTGCTCCATCACCCTCACATTGAAGTTTTTCCTTATGTTTCTTTGCAATCTCTTATGTTCCAGCTTGTACCCATTGTCCCTTGTCCTATCACTGGTCATCACTGAGAACAGCCTGGCTCCATCCACCTGACACCCACTCTTTACTTATAATGAGACTGATTATAAAAACGATCCACTGAACACTCATAGCTGTGAAGACAATAACAAGTCTGGTGGAAAAGCATCTCCTTAAACAGGCTCCTTCTACAATGCCAGCACTGCACAGAGAGTGTATTCTTGTTTTATCAAACAATGAAGGAGAAAGAAGGTCTGAAGCAAGGGTTAGTGATGGGGTTTTTCCAAAGACACAGACATTGTTTCTGGCAGAGGTAGGAACTGAATAGGATGTTTTGCTTTTGGGTGTGCATATTAAGAGGTTTGAGTTCTTCTGTGTGGCTAATACCTGAATGCCTGGGTTTTTTCATATTCTAAGGGAAATTAAGAAAAATGCTTCAATTCTGATCAAGACCTTCCTCATAAAGTACAGTCCTTAGTATCTTTGTGTGTACTCAATGAAAAGCAAGTTGGCTCCATCACTTCAGTCTTTCCTGTTGAGAAGGAGAGACATTTTGCCTCTGGGAGGAAATCAAATACTCCTGTGCTGAGTCATACAGAACAGTAAAATATGCCAATCCAGCTCCAGTTCTTCAGCACTTTATTGTTTTTTTGCAGTTCTTTTGATAACAGCAAATTTCACAACATGTATGTATGTATATATATATATATATATATATATATAAAGGTAGATATATTTGTAAATGTCCAGCCACATAAGAAAAGTGTATGCTTTGATGTTTTTTAAAACCACCTCATTCTTAGGACTTTCTAGAAACATCTGAATTATTCACCCTGGGCTTCCAGAACAGGCTAAGGGCACAAGGAAGGGCATTCAGAGGCCAGAAACCTTTCTTGTCACCACAAATGACAGCTTTTTCATAGCTCTGCCCCTGATTGCTCCTTTGCAGCAGGGACCCTCGTTAAAACCATTCAAATGTGAATACACTACCTAAATGCAGGAGGTAAATTCTTCCAAGGTCTCCAGAGAGGGCATCACAGCACGCCTACGTTTGCCTCAGCATGATGGCTGACAGTACAGGTTACTAAGCATGCAGCAATGGGGTAGACTGTAGAGAAAAAACACAGTTATGAATGTGTTCTCTGATGGATTAGTGTGATGCATTTGGGATGTCCTAGGATATTTGACCTGGCTTCTCTTTGCTGATTTGGAAAGGTGAAGGTCTTTCTTAAGTACTATGTAGGATCTGACAGCTCAGAAGATGCCTCAGGTAGGTGGTGGCATCTCTCAGGGTCAGGAGCACCCTTGTTTTGTCCCAGAAGAACCGCTAGCCATTCCTGTTTGGACCTATTGTGTTTTTGGTTGTGATAACATTGAGCTGGAGGAAAAAGACTGTGGCAGAGGAATAAGGGGATTCCGTGTGAAGAAGTCCCACCTTGAGTGCATCCCTTTCTCAACACCCTCCCCTGGAAGCAAGTAAAAAATGATGAGGAACACATTGTCCCAGAAGCACTGATTTCAATTACAAATTAAGGAGTGGATTTAGTAGCACATTCAGGCACAAGCAATGCAGAACTATCTAACCAAATCTACCTGTTGGTCCGCTCCAGCAGCTAAATAACATTTTAATTTCAGAGAAGCATCTTTTAAAAACATGTTAAAAGAGTATTTCATATCAATTCCATGTATCATTAATTTGTTACAACGGTTATAATGGGAGCTTTTACTTTGTACATCTTGTTGATCATTGGTGTCTGACATTTTTTATGCTTTGTCTACTCTTAAGAAATTTGCAAACACAAGTGTTTCAGTGGATATTTTGTGAAGAATGTGTTATCTAAAGCAAACTGGATAAAAACATTGCAAGGAAGTTGCAATTTTCCTCAACATTTCCAAGCCAGAGTGTGTCAAAGCTCAGATGTGTAAATAACCTGCAAAATGATCAGACAGCATTTATAAGGCTGGAGAGTTCGTAGTCTACAAGAAACGTGGACTCCACATAGCTTAGTTCACAATAGCCAGCCTTTAATAGGGTCAAGTTTTCCATCCTTGAGCTCAATAGCTGTGCTCCTGTAAACTGCTCAGCTTACCTATCCCCTGGCAAAAAAAGAACAGACAGCAATTACCCTTCATTGCAAAGCATTTGGAGGGGTTTGGATTGTAGATCAACACTGGATAAAGGGAAAGACTATTGCTTCCATTTAACAGCTTGAACGAAAAGTGTGTTGATAGTGAGATTTTGTTTTATAGTTGGTCAAGTCTGTGCTGAAAGATTGGAAGCTGTTACAGGACAACAATTGGGCAACAATTACAGAAACATCAGTTATGAGCTGAGAAACAAACTATGATATTTTTCTAGGCAACACATAGGTTCTTTCTTCTACAAAGACATTTTTAGATACACAGTTCATATAGGCCAGGAGAAATATTTTTCCGTATGAAATGAACCTAACAGGAAAAATGGTTTTTTCCCACACAAAAAGGAGTATCTGAAAAACAATACCCAGAAGCCAAAAATGATATTTTTATTTTACAGTAGATTAAGAAAATATTAATTTTGGAGATGCTATTGCACAAAAGACATATTTTGATGCTTTGAATGTAGTGATATGGATTGTGGTCATTTCAAAGCATATTTTGTGGTAAGATCCAAAGAAAGAATTTACATGTTCAGGAAAGCTGGATTTCTAAACTGCTTTGCAAGCCTTCATTAGATGGGTATATTAATTTTAAACTCTGCAAGTATAAGACTGTGAGAGAGAAGCAGTTGCATTTTGGTGCAATTGTTCAGCCCATGTGAAATCCTATGAATCAAATTCCCACAGCAGAAGCAATTCAGTTGAGCTCACTTCACCTCAGGCTGATGAAAATGCCCTGTTTCTTTGTTCCAGTTGGCCCAAAGTGGATAGTCTGTCCTCAAGTTCTCCTGGCTTGATAAAATAAGTTATTTACTGTATTTGTTGTCATGGTCAGCTGTAATGTGTTGAATAGTGTTATGATGGAAACACTACTTAGCCTTGTCAAGGCAACTTTACAGATTGGCTGGAGGGGAGGTATTTATTTGCACTGAGTACATAACCTGGGGTGAGATTCATTGGCTGTTAACTGAGGAAACTGAAAACTACACATCTAATGAGTAGATATCTAATATGTAAATGTCTAAAGTTAACTGAGCTAAATCTGTGATGAACAAAGCACATACAAGCAAATGAGACTTAGATACTACATGGTTAAAAGTAGAACATGAAAGCCAACTTTTTTGCACAAAGCACATCTGGTGAACTTGCAACAAGTGAGGAAGAGGAACTTGGTATACAAACGGCATAGGATAGTGGTTCTTTGATGAACATTAAAGTGTAACTCTGCTGAAGCTCAACAAGACACATTCCACACCCTTTACTTCTGCTACCATTTACAAGAAATCAAATTTTTCAGCTGAAATGATTACACACTGAGAAAATTATCTTAATTCTGAGAAGCCTCCACTGTGTATCCTTTCCCAGTCTCCTCTATAAACTGCTTAAAAACTAACCTCATCCTTTAAAAAAAGCAACAACAACAAAACAACCCAAACCAGCAGAGATAAAATACTGTGAAATCACCCCTACAACACAATTGGAACAGATTGGGATGTGCAAAGCACTCACTCCACTGGAAGCCCTCCTGGCTGATGAGGTTCAAAATTGACTTGATGTGTGGGCTAAAAAGAAGAGATTCTTAGAGAAAGAGCAGATCTCCAGGATTAACGGCTTCTGTAGTTCCTTCCCCAGGGTTGCTCAGCCTTCACTCTCCATCCTCTCTTTAATAGTCCTCCCTTATTTCCTTTTTATCCAAAAGAGGAATGGATAACAAGCCTTACTTTTTCCCAACTGAATCAGTGAGTAGGCATGCTGGCCCTTCCAGGCAAGCCTTGTCACCTGTTATGGGTGGTTATGAAGGATCTCCTCATAGATTTCTAAGGTCTGTCATCTTGATGTATTTCCTGCCAAGGCCTAATTGTATGGATGATGACCATGATGATAACTATAACAATTTGCTTTTTCTGATGACAAATTGTCAGTGTATATGGCAATGAAACATTAGGCCAAAGCCAATAAATATTTCTATACAGGTTGTTGATTTGGTGTGAAAAGAAAAGATGTGTAGGTCTGGAGCATGTTTAGAGAACCATTGGATTATAGAATTGTTTTGATTGGAAAACACCTTTAAGTTCATTGAGTCCAATATGCTGCTGAGTCCACCACTAAGCCATGTCCCTCAATGCCACATCTTTTAAAGCCCTCCAGGGATGATGACTCTATCACCTTCTGGGCAGTCTGCTTCAGGACTTGATAACACTTTTGCTGAATTAATTTTTCACAGTCCCTCATTTATATCTCCCTTGGCACAACTTAAAGCCATTTCATTTTGTCCTGTTGCTTGCAGCTTGGGAGAAGAGACCAATTCCCTGCTCACCACAGCATCCTTTCAGGCAGTTGTAGAGAGCAATAAGGTTATGATGGTGGTTGAGCTTCAGTCATTGCAAAGAAATACATTGCCTTACAGAAAGATGTCCTTTGACTCTGCTGAACTCAGTGAGAGTCTCTTCTACTTTCATTTGTTGCCTTTTGGAACATGTCTATGATCTCTGAATACATCAGCCATGCCTTTCTGTTCTCCATAGGGGAACAAAATAATGAGAGCTTGTCCTGTGAGCAGGGTTTCATTTGGGAGGATGATTTTCAGCTCATTTCCACAGGCATTGTCTCCGCTTCTCTCCTTGCTTCAGGCAAGAGTCAGACACTAAACCCCCAGTTACCACTTACAGCAGAGGGTGGTAACAGAGAAAGAGATGAAGAGTCTCATAGAATCCTAGAATGGTAGGGGATTGGAAGGGATCTTTAGAGATCATCTAGTCCAACCCACTGCAGAAGCAGGGTTTTGAAGACCTCCAAGGAAGGAGCCTCCAAATCCTCACTGAGCAGCCTGGGCCAGGGCTCCCTCACCTGAATAGTACAATAGTTTTTTCTTATGTTTTGTTTGAGGATGGAGAGGACTACAGAACATGTCTAATTGCTTTGCGGGATCCTCAGATCAGGCTCAGTGATGGGGTTTAAAGTATTCCTGGCCAGAAATGGCCATAGTTCCATCCCTGGCCATAGTTAATTTGAACGTCTTTGTTGAGGGCATGTCCCTAATCTACCTCTTTCCTTCAGCCTTCCAGCAGCAACTAGACCATCTACAACCATTTCTTGTGCTGTTGAGGACAGTACTAATTACTGGCATCTCAGGGGGGGTTGTCTTCTTGCAAAGTGGACACTGTCATTAAGAATTCAATCAGTACCACGGTAATTCAGGTCCATCTCAGATGCTGTCCATCTAGGATTGATCTAGCAACACACTAGCCAGGAAAAGCTCTGCTATTTCTTTTTGGATATGTGATACAGTTGGAAATAATGTATCCAAAAAGCCCTCAAGCAAACAAAACCCAAAACAATCCAACCATCAAAAGTCTGGGTTAAAGAGCACAGGTGGCAAGATATGATTCTCTCCTTGTGTGTGGTCCCTGATGCAGATGCTTTGTTTTCACAACACTGATAATGAAAGCATTTTTATTTTTGGATACTCTTTAGAGTACAATCTGATACACCAAAATAAATCATTGCATTGTGTGCCTGTTAGGAATGAAAGCTGATGTACCAAATGTCGGGGTTGCTCGCTTTGATTAATCAATGGCTATTGCCAATTTTGCTAACAGTGTGGAGGAAAGAAACAGTAGCTAAGGAGGAAGTGATACAAAAATACAAATACAGAGATAAAGATTTGCTAAATTTATATGGATTCAGACATGATATTGCTTCAAGAATGACAAAATCTCCCTTGGACCTATGCTTTAGTAGAGAAAGTGTGCACCTATTTACACTTATTAAGTTAATTCAATAATAATCATATTTGAAAAAGCATTCATTTCTACTGCTGTGGAGAAAACTTCTGATCAAATCAAGGGCATTAGCTTCAAGGCTACTCTTCTTCCTATGAGACAGGAAGTATCTGTGTGATAAATTAACTATGGATGAATGCTAAGTCTTTAATGAGAAAAACCATGCTCTGTTGAATTCAGCCTTTCATGTGAAAGCTGTTTGGGACCTTACTGAAAAGAATGTGTTAATCAAGAGAAAAGTATAATTACTGTCTTGTCAACAGACACAAATGGGAATGCCTGGTGAAAATGAGGTTGAAATGAACTCCAAAAAACACACACAAAAAAAGAGTTTTTCTATAAAACTGTGCTTTACAGTGCACAGTGATTTATGACAATTGGAATCTCGCTATTTCTGCAATTAATATTGCTGGATGCCTCCTATTCAGGGGAATGTTAGTCATAATAATGCAAATGGAAGTATTATTGCAGCTATGCCTCAGAGTTTATATTTCATATTGAGCCAAAGGTTCAGTATCCTGCATCCTTCTCAATGGAACGTTCATATTGTATGGATAGATGAATGTGCACCAAAGGTAAAATAACTGAATTAATAACAACTAGAATAATGTGTCTGGCGCAGAGCTTCCTATTTTCTCATTTTACTGTAAAGTCCTGACTGTTCAGGCTTTTTAAACCAATAATAAATTATTGCAATACACTGCTAATTACACCTCACTGAAGTTGTGTATAGTATAAATTGCACTGACGATGGACTTAGATTAAGTTTCTTATGCTTATTTTTAGGAAGCCAAAGGCAATTCATTTCCAACTAAGCCATGTTTAAAAGTTTACAGTGAATAAAAAAGTAATTATTTCCTAAAATGAGAAGAATATCAGTGACAAACATTTTGTCCTATGTGTCCTTTTGCATTAAATGTATAAATGAGAAAGGCAGAAGCAAGAACACAGATTAATTTTGATATATCTAAAAAATATAATGAGTGCTTAGAAATTGCAAATATTTTCTAAATTGTCTTCTTGTTTGTTACCTCCCTCTGCTCTCCCTTACACAATTTCTCAGTTCATGATTAATTTCTTTAGGACCACTGATGCTTCTGGAACTATTTGGTCTTTTTTTTTTGTTCTTTCTTTTTCTTTTCTTCTTTTTTTTGGTTTTTAGGGTTTTTTTCCCATAAAGTTTGATTTTTATGAGGGATAAGAGGGAGGAAAGTACATAATTGTTTATAATCCTGATGGCTTTCATTAAAAAATACTCTTAGTTTCTGAGAATATTTCAGAGCTGGTTCTGAAACATCGATTAATATTTCAGAAAGTCAATAACCTATGTAAGGGAAGACCAGACTTTTCTCTGTAGCAGAAAAGTGGCTTTTATTTTTGTCCAAAGGGAATGTAACTACTGCATTAAAACTGTTTCTCAGGAATTGACAGTATAGGAAGTTATGCATGTGCACAGTGTGAGACCCTACTTTTTGGGGAAAAAAAGAGAGCCATCAGGGGACTGGAGCATCTTTCATATGAGGAAAGGCTGCAGGAACTGGGGCTGTTTAGTCTAGGGAAGAGGAGATTGAAGGGAGATCTTATTAACATTCACAAATATCTAAAGAGTGGATGTCAGGAGGCTGGGGCAGCACTTTCTCTATGGTAGCTAGCAACAGGACAAGGGGTAATGGGATAAAGCTGCAACACAAAAAGTTCCATTTAAATATAGGAAAAAGCTATTTCACTGTGAGGGTGACGGAGCCCTGGCACAGGCTGCCCAGAGGGATTGTGAAGTCTCCTTCCTTGGAGGTCTTCAAGACCAGCCTGGACATGTTCCTATGCAACTTGATGTAGGTGGACCTGCGTCTGCAGGGGTGTTGGACTTGATGATCTCTAGAGGTCCCTTCCAACCCTACTGTTCTATGATTCTATGATCACAAAGCAGTTACTGGAGCTTAAATGTCCAGCACACGACATCATTGTCCTCTTGATGGGAAAACAGACAAGTCCTTAAGTAGAAAACACATTTTAAACTTTGCAAATCTGGGTTCATATCCAGTACAAACTTCCTGTATAAGGTCAAGAAAATAGCTTTGGTTCAGGTCATCAAAAATATCTCAACACCCAACTGAGTGGAAAGGAAGTGTTCAAATAACATTCAGGATCATATCCAACAGATATAGCTATATGTCTTATTCTGTATCCTGTGGTCTACATTAAACAGTTATGTGCTCTGGATACCTGATCCTCACTTTTTCCGGCATCGTTTTACATCTGATTGGGCTCATTCTTTCAAAATGTCATTCAGGTCATAATATAGATACGTACATACTGACATGCAAACATAGCTTTAATTTTTCTTTTAAAGAAGAAATGAAAGCAGTTTGGTGGTCCATTGGATGGGTCATCCCAGAAATACACAGGCAGGCAGAGACTTCCAGTAGAGAGGTATAAATGCAAAAGCAACCTTAACTTCTCAATTTAAACCATGACTGCTAAAGTAGCAGAACTGACCACCTCCTCATTCTCTCTGTGGTGCAGCTTATTCACAAAATGTCTTTCCCAACCGTAGTGATTCTGTAACTCTATGAGAAGTGGTAATAACAGCACTTCCCTACCATGACAAATAGTTTAAAAATACATGTATTAAAAATCAGGAGAAGCATAGATTGTATTGCAATGGGGGATCATAAGTGTACCCAGGGTCCTGAGGGAGGAGTATCAACAATTTATTTTCACTTCTTCCTCATTTCCAGATCTCCCAGAAAATTATTTTAGTGAAGTGATGGCCTCTTCTGCTTTTGTTTTTCCTCTTATTGAAGTGAACACCAGCAAGAGAGAAGATTCATAAAATTAAATCAGATTGGCTTAAATAAGGACTCTGTGATGTTGATTAAAAACCATCCACAGGGCCATTAGCAAAGTGAAATAATAAATGAAAATTCATTGAATCACATGAGTTTTCTAGTGGAAGAACATCAGGGAGCAGTCTCGAGTCCAGTCTTCTTTAAACATCTTCATTCATTAGCAAAAAGACAGGGAAAGAGTACATGTTAATTAAAATCACAGATGATCCAAATTGGGAGATGGTGCATAAATCAGTGAAGAGAGGAAGATTAGAAACCTCAGGCAGGAAATGACAAAATGAGATGCAGCTTCAAAAAATGCATGTGAGGGAGAAATAATCTGTAAGAGGACACAATCAGCAGAAAGGGAGGTTGTCCAAAAAGCAGAATTAATGTAAGGCAGACAAAGGACATGGACTGTGGAGTAACAAGAAATGCAGTAGAGCAGCTATTGAAAGGTGAACTTTGCATCTTTTCAGTGGACAGCTTGGGTTCAAAATTAATTTACAATTGGCAAGATTAAAAGGTCAATGTAGTTTTGGATATATACACAGAAATCGGTTGCCAAGGAAAGGCATGGAAGCCTACCTCTGTAATGATGCGCTACCTCATCATTCAGGCTTCTTAATTTTATTTATTCCAATTCTACAAGACCTTGTGCACCAGAGCTCATGTGAAATAGATGTATATGAAGCAAAATGAGTCAGCTGGGAAAGTTGCTGGCCCTGGTAAACGTGTTTTTCAGTGAAATGACACATAGTTGCTGTGGTCTCTTCTCCACCTTCCCAATCACTATGGGACTTTTCTTCAGAAACGAGCTAAGAGGTTAATCAGCTAATGAGAGGTGTAAGAGAGGAGGAGCTCCCGCTTGTGGCTTGACAAATTTGTTACACATTACTTTTAAACTGGAGCTCTTCCATATTACAAGCAATCCAGATAAGACAAAATTTACTGCTATGAGAGGAAATGAGAAGCACCGATGTAAGATTTTTCTTTAACAAAAGTAATATATTTAAGAAATATACAGGGAAGGAACAACCACCATGTTAACTGGAAACCCTTGAAGTTATAGTAGAGGAACTGGCAAATTTCTCTTTTGACAAAGAGATGGGTATTTGCACAATTAGCAAAGGACAGGCTTTTAATTTGAAGTGCTGTGCCAAAAGCCTTAGTTTGTGTTTAACAAATCTATTTATTTCCATGGGATGACTAAACTCACCCTAGTAGAGTGCTGAGGTGATATTACACTAAGAACCATGTATGTATAGATGGCTCTTTTATGTGCTCCAACTTTTAGCTGGTTTTAATTCATTTGGGATAGCAAATAAGTTAAAAATCACTAAACAACACACTGATTTATTTTTCTTTCTATGTCTTTTTACAGGTAGACTGAGACACATGTCCAGGTTAAAACTCTATCCTACAAGAAGCATTTGATGGATTATTCCTAGATATTTTTAAGAAGGTGAATATAAAATGTAAGTAGTAATTCCAGTACCTGGGATGTTTTAATTGCATTTTCTTGTTTAAAATCAAGTTGCAATATTTGTAATGCATTTTCTGTGGATTTCTCTAATTGGAGTCACGAGGAATTTCACTAATTTCTTTAGAACATTTGTGTCATTGATCTGTGATTATTTTTATTATCTGAGAATGATAATTTGCATTACAGTCCCAGTCAAGGATTCATTTTTATTGTGCCAGGCACTCCAGAAACACAGACATTTTCTGCATGAAATTACTTAATTACTTAACATGAGTGGCCCCACAAGAAGCAGGTCTCCCAGCACTCTTGGGTATGTCCTATCAAGTTCCATGGACTAATACTTATCTAGTTTGTTCCCTAACTTGATCTTTCTCCACCAAGGATATGTTTTCCTTATTTTAGACTTTCCCACCAGTATGAGACGCTTGGTATTGCAGAGGACAAGTCTCATCACTGAAGACCAAAGTGAACAAGATACTGAGTACCTTTTCCATGTCCATTGTCACCTGATCCCCTGTCACATTCAGCATTAGCCTAGTATCATCATTATTATCCGCCCAATGTTAATATTGAAGTTATGTTTGTTAGATTATAGAGATTGAGGTCAGTGAAAGAAGAGAAAGGAACCAACACATTCAGAGTTGGAAGTATAGATTTATCAAAGGGAAAAAAGATGAACAAGATAACTTTGAGAGGAACTGAGGTAGCCAAAGGAGGGCAAAATATCAAAAATGAGAGACTGAATGGTTGACTATTTTGAGCAGCTGATAAAACAGGGGAGTAAACATGTGAAAACCAAGTTCTTAAGGTCTGGCAAAGTAGACTGATTCATTAGAGGTGGTAGGAGTGACTTCAGGGAATTGCAAGATATGAAAAGCAAATGGAAAATGATGTAATGGAGCTGGAGGTTGAGATTTGCAATGGTTATAAAGAGTATGTTGACCTTAGTTGGACATGGAGGAGAGGAAGATTGTAAACCATTTTTTTTGGAATTACTGTTTGTAGCTCAAAAGTCTGGTGGGTTTGTATTTTGAAAGGACAAGTGAAGAATAAGCAGTGTTGGAAGGAATAAGACAAAATGGAGAAAATGGGAGGTCCAAGAAGGGAGTAGGATGAAAACGTTACATCTCAGATGAAATATGAGGCAATTAGAGGAAAGTTTTGGAAAGAATCTTGCTATATTAGACAGTTTTCTCATGAATGAAGTTGGTAAGACTCTGGACAAGAGGCCTTAAAGACAGAGTTAAAATGATACATAGTTTTCAGAGACTGCATTTAGTAAAGAAAGCTAGGGTGGATTTAAAGTGATGAATAGATAGAACTGAAGAAGAGAACAAAATAGTAGTGGAGAAAGATGATCTGATCTGATTTACCTTCAAGATGCTTCAACAGGTGAAAAGAAATAGCTGGATGTGTAGATATTTTGTCAACGGATGCTGAGACCTAAATTAAGAGTTGACTAATCCAGTCTTCCTGCACAGGCAGCAGGAGAGTGTTGGATCTCTCTAAAATATTTAGTCCATACAACACTTGAATTGCTTGTAGAGAAGCCTATCTCTCTCTTCCTCTCTCTTTCCTTGCATATATATACTATACTGTTTAGGGCAACTAGACACCTGAATTATGCATGGCCATTGTCCAAAGTTAGACAAGATGATTGCAGGAATTAATGTCCCTAAGCCCTTATTTCTCATCTTTGATGTGGGGTCAAAGTTCTCCTTTGATATTTTATCTTCTCTGTTCAGATCTTAAGAGCTTTTCACCTGGAAGGTGTGTATATAGCACCTAGCACTAATAGATGAGGGCTGGGGCACCTACAGGCTCCTGATGTATAAAGAAGCAGGAAACGTTCACCTCAATCTGAAAAGTCTTGACATGAACAGTGAATGGAGAGAATGGAATGCCTATTAATGATAAAACTACAAGTCTGGTAGAGGGAGATCTAAAATTCATAGCTCAGAATATAAAGTGATAATTAAATGAAATTGATGCAGAATTATGCTGATTTGGAAGTGGAAATGTTTAGTGAACACCAGTGCTTTAATCACCAGCTCTGTATGGATACTAACATAAATAAGAGACAGTTCCCAAAGCATGATAACTCTGCCTGCAGGTTATGTCCACGAGTTTGTTCTTTACTCTTTGGGTAAAAAAACTCCTCGCTGTTGTAAGGTATTAGATTTCTTCTTTCTGTAGTAATAATGCACACTATGAATTCACTAGGAACCCAGAGACTGTCTCATATATACAGAAGATATATATACATATCTAGCTTACTCAAATGAAATATATAGTGTGTTGGGGTTTGTGTTGCTTGAGAGTATTAGGGCTGGTGTGAGCTGAAACGTTGTGCTTGTAGCCATGATTCACAAAGTTGAGCCCTGTAAAAGATTTCACTGCAAGATAAAGACTATGCTTCAAAAGAGATGACTTTTTGAAGAAAAAGAGATAAAAAATGTTAAGAAAAATAAGTGTTCTCAGAGTTTCATGTTAAGTGGTAAAATTATAATGAGGCAATAGCCTACAGGAAACTGAGTGGAGTGACAAAAAGGAGAGGAAAAGTTCCCCAAATTGCTGGGAGTCACTGAACCTGACACATTCTGTTTTATTAAACAGAAACGGTAAGTTCACAGGACATATCTAGACGACTTCTTACTGAAGGCAAATTCTTACTTGTCAACATAATCTGAAGATCCTTTTTTAAAAAAAGAAAAAAAAATTTGCTACCCAGTTTTTCTTAACTTTAATGTATTTAGTAACCTTTTTGCTGACAGATGATCTGATGAGTGACATGAGGCCAGAGGGTCAATAATAGACCCCCCAAATCGATTATCTTCTGTAGAATCATGGAATTTTTTCCCCAGTTATGTCCAACTGGGCAGTGGAGTCAGCCATGACAGCTGGGTGGCAATCGCATCTCTACCTCGAAGGGCTGCTCTCCCAAGTGTGCCATTCTGGCTAATCCAGTTCTATCTCTTAAATGGAGCTGCCAAAAGGCAATGCACACAGAAAATGAGTATGAACAGCACAAATAATAGAGCCTATTATTTTACTGTCTCTTTAAAAATGAATAAAATGCCTCAGGATAGATAGAGTATTTCTCAGGGTGCTTTTTCAGCCAACATCTTTGCTTTGGAGCAGCCAATAGTGGTCTGGCAGCAGGCTGATTTTTCAGAGTTGCTGCTCACTTGCAGCTCTCGATTGAAACTATTGTACATCCCTGATCAAACTATTTTTACTCAGATAAGGAAAGACAGCATTAGCTGCCTGGCATTAGTATGCCCAGCTTGAAAACACAGGTTGTCATTGTTGGTTTTCATGCCGTTCTGCTGCAAACACTTTTCTGCACTCTTTTCCACTGTATTTTCCTGTTAAACTCTATAAGACAACTCATCTATTTTGGGATGTTTACAAATGTTCTATATAGATAAATTTTTGTAGAAAATTCCCTTTGTCCATCTAATTAGGAACTGCTAGGTAATATGTGCATCTTTTCAAATTTCCTTAAGTCCACTGTTTTCTTTGCCTTGATCTACTTGTCACGGGATCTACACAGCACATCTCCTTGTTTACATTACAAATCCAAGATAAGCATCTTTACCAACTGTATGTTTATACAGCATATAACAACGTTGGGCTAGTTGATGAACTTAAAGCCTCCAGGTGCTACAGCTATAGAGATGGTGTATAATAATAGGGAGCCTCTCATACACCCGCAAGGCATCTTGTTCCAACCTACAATACACAGAGACATTCATTTAAAGGGTTGTGTTTATTCATATCAATCTGTCATACAATGTTAATTAAGCATTAATTGATACTTATTTCTCTGAGGCACCAGATCATCGTTTTTCTTGAATAACCCTTGAAGTCTGGCTCACAGTACTGGAGGAAGGTTTGCCTTTGTGACTACTGGAGCCATTCTTTGTTTATTTATTTACTCATTTACTTACTTTTGCTATCAAGTGCATCAGTCTCCATAATACTTCCCCCTCTCATTATTTGCCAGAGGAAGAATTTGCAAAATAATACGAAGGATGTAATTAGCAACTTGGCTGTGGGGTGTGTGGAGGGATGGGTGTAGAAACCAGTAGAACTGTTTGTATGTTGTCAGTTAATCGTTTTCTCCTTGTTTAAATTTGCAAGTGAATTGCAGATGTATTTCTTGGACCCATGAGATTCTGGGTTTCTTTTGCTTTTCTGCAGAAGGTTATTTCAGCTTAGGTTTTGTTCCTCCTGTTGTGACATGTAGGAAATGTGATCTCACACCTCCAAAGAGCTGATACACAACAGCAACTCCGTAACAAAGATCTCATCATTACAGTGCTTGGAAAAAGAGGCAACTTCATAGCATAGTGGAACTACCTTTAGCTGCAGATATGCAATATCTCAGAAATCTTCCCCTGGGGATACTTACTGTTCATCTCCTTGGAGTTTAATAATACACCAAAATATCATAGCATCTCCCTTCAGAAAACCATGTGCCATTTGGAGAGCATTAATAACAAACTTTACCCACAACCTGCACAGTGTAACACTGTTTACACATACCACCCACTTCCAAGAACAGGCTGATTCATCCAGTCGCTCTAGTACATTGCTGCTGCTTTCAGGATCTTACTGAGTGTCATTCAGGGTTTCCTCATGTATCTCTGCATGACCTCACAATGTACATTATAGGCAGATCTAACAGTGCCATGCATGAGGCCGACACAGCCAGTACATCAAAGTACTACGGCCCCAGCTTGTGACACTGTACCGTGCAGATGCCACAGTGGCAGCTATTGCATCCTCTGTTCCCTCTCCATCCCTATATGTCTTTCCCCTTACAGCAAATGTAATAACATTTGTAAATGTAACAGCTCCTATTAACACTGCAGAATTACACCAGAGCAAGCCTAAACCCCTTTGCATGTGGTCATAGCTCCTCAACATCCCTTTCTTTGCATCTCAATTTGAGTAGCATGGCCTTTGGGCTGCTGTTCCACCTTTGGAGGCTCTGTGCTTGTCATCCACAGTCATGGTATAGAAAGCTGACTTCACTGTGGACACCAGTGGCAAGCACGCATCCAGGGATTGTCATCCCAGTTTGCTTTTGCTCGTTCACTTTGGCCGAGACAAACTCATCTTGTTCATGGTAAAGCTTTCAAAAGCTCTGACTGTCTCAGACTAGACTTGTTTTAATTTACAGTTTCTAATTAGACATTGACTGATAGGATGGGGAGGACAGTGGGAAGAGGGAGAGAATTTTGCTTTGAGGCACATAAGCACCAGTTCCCTTTCTGCAAGAGAAAACAAAATGTTTCTGTATGAAAAAGCAGAGCTTTTTCATCTCATTTTAATGCTAATTTTTCAACTAAATGTGACTGTATCCTTGACTCTGCTGCTGGGGAAGTTTGGTTTTCTTGTGTGCATTCTCCCTGGGGTTAAGAAGCCACTGCACATCATAAGGCAAAACAAATAGAAAGGTGAGTAGAGGCATTCATCTCTCATGCAACGGGACAACCCAAAACACAGAGGTATGGAAAAATAAATGAAAGTGACTTATAGGATCTGTCTTCACCTGGTACAAGAAAGCACCCTTGAGCACTGCTGCTGCAAAGCTGTTCAGCATGTGTATAGCTCCTGTGAGGAGTCCTATTAAGTCCTAACATGAAGGACAGGTTTAAATAAGAAAGGCAATTTAAAATATACTTCAACAGGTGAGATCCTTCCCCTGACTCCATTTTGTAAAAACAGCCTAGTGTTACTAGTGATAATAATGGACAATCATAAATTTAGTAGGGTGAATGTGCCTTTGAAAGGGAGCAGTCACCTTTTCCACTATATTGTTAAATTAAGTCTAGTTTTGGTTTTTTTTTGCACTGAATGCCAAGCAGTCATGACTCTTATCTGGTCTAGGCAAAGAAGCAGGTTCTTTATTTTATCCCATTTAACCTATTAGCAGGAATGGACAGTCTGACTCAGCAGAAAATACTATCCCAAAGACTTCCTGTTAACAGTATATTAACTTACTGTGGCCTTATTGGGAAAGATAAGTACATTACATTTTAATACAAAGATCAACGCCTCTGAATTACAGCTCGAAAAGACAAGAAACACTAAGTGGCAGCCTCCACAAGGATCTTCCCAACCTAGCTGAAATAAGAAATACATGTGCCTGTGAGAACAGCAGCCCAAGTACAGAGAATTCAAAAGCTGGAGAAATGTTTTTCTGAGCTAGACATCTGGCTCAAGGAGGTTTGCTCATCCCTGCGTGATGGAAACAATTTGTTTCCTCCAAGGATTGCTAAATATAAGGTGCTTGTGGGGAGGGAAAGGCGGGTGCATGCCTGAGGCATGCACTCAGAGGCACAGAGCATTCAGGCCTCTTGTGAAAACAAAAATTAGCTTGGCCAGCCCTGTGCAGAGTTGCAACCCTGTTCAAGGCAAACACAATTCACCTACAATCCTCGGTTTTCACTGTCTGTGCTAGGGAACTGGTACTTTTAAGTGTAATTACTAGGAACCAAGGAGTCATTCCTCTGTCATTCCCATCAAGGACACAACAAGAGAGGCTCTCTAATAAGCTTTTTCAAGAAGCAAAAATCTGCTTATTTGTACAGGATTTTAATTCATCCATATTGGCCCACATGTAAAAAAACTACAGCTGTGCTGAGCAGTGTTCAGCTGCAGAATTGGCTCCAAGTGAATGTTCCTAGTTAGAATCAGCGACACTGTGAAGAGCAACACTGGCAAAATGTCCTTGCTCTCCATAAACCATGTGCTCTGCAGTCATGGTGGTGGCCTTGATGAGATGAAGAGACCTTTTAGCACTCCTCCTACATACTAGCTTATGAAGGAGACCATCTATGACCCTGAGAGTCTGAGGGCTGAGTTTCAAGCTGTCATTTATTTGCATGATGCTTCTGAGTTTTGCTTAATTTTCTTAATTCTATTTGGGTTTGGGTTTTGGTTGGGTTTTTTTTTGTTTATTTTTTCATTTTAATGGTGTGATGTTTGCCAGAGAAAATATTTTCAGCAACAAATCTCATCAAAATCTCCACCAAAGTCTCATCTATTGCTTGACATTAATTTCAGTCCCTTCCACTGCAGCTGTCTCCCTACAGGTTTCATCTTTGTGCTGGGAGACAGGGATTTGCTCATCCTACTCCATTGCTCTTAGAGCAGCCTCTGGGTATACATGATGGGAGGGCACAGAGGAAATTTTGTATTTTTGTAGTTTGATGCAGTGGTATAATTTCCCCTTTGTTTGAAGCTTTTCTGATCTCTTTAACCAACTCCTTACCATTTCCTTGGTGAACTGTAATCATGCTTACCCCACTACAAGAGGATACAAAAAACCTGAGAATAAATCCATTGCCAGGTGTACAAGTGGGATTGTTTTCCCTGTTTGCAATGGCCCTCATTATTTAGAAAGTCTGCAGCAGCCATCTCTGTTCCAGGTGGCTCTTGGACAGGGGATATTGTGTTTCTCCTTCCCATTGCCCTGATCAACTGTGGTAAAAGCAAGAAGCAGATAAGCAATAACAAAAGCAAAAAGCACAGATGAGGTGGCATTGTTTTCTGTCTGGAGAGGAGAATTGTGTAGCTGCAGCATTGAACTCTCCAAGGAATAAAGCAGGCAGGAGATCTGCTGTGGGAGTTTAAAGAGCCGATGGCATCCTGAAAACCATCCTACCAGGCATTGTTCTGTTACCTCATTTTGGAAATGAACTCAATTAGCAACCCTTGCAATGACAGTAAAACTGAACATCTTAAACATCTCAACGCTGAGATCTGCTGACAATAACTTGGGTCAACAGAGAGACACTTCTGGGGCACTTCTAAGAGGAATATTCTTCTTTCTGATTTGGCATACTGAATCCTTCACCAAAATATGTTAGCTAGACCTGCCACATGTTGTAAGTAAAACAATGGACTATCCCAAAGAAAAAGAAACAAAGCAAATGAAAAGGCAGCTTGTTTGTTTCCTTGATCGGGTTTGTTTTTTTTTTAGCCTATAGTTACATTCAGGGGGACAAGGAATACAACTGGGACAATACAACTGAGCAGTACAACTGGGACACATATTGCTTCGTGATGGCATGACTTGCTGAAGTGATAAAATGCATGATGTTTCCTGACACATGCATATTCTTAGTAGCTGCTGATGAGACAGGATGAGTGGTAGTGCAAATGTTTGCTAACTTGGGGATGGCTTCTGGTATGGAAAGTATGCAGAGCTATCTTTTGAAGTCTGTAATAGCCAGGCCCACATGTAACTAGGATCAGCATTGGGTGTCCATTCTCCAAGGACACCTCAAAAATTGCATTAGAAAACTCAAGAATATAACCTTCTTCAAGTCAGCCATCGTGGAGTTCTAAAGGTCTATGTGAGTGTACAGGTGGCAGGAACTCATGTGTTAGCATTAGCTTTGCAGAGGAAAGGCTGCAGGAACTGGGGCTGTTTAGTCTAGGGAAGAGGAGACTGAGGGGAGATCTTATTAACATTCACAAATATCTAAAGGGTGGATGTCAGGAGGCTGGGGCAGCACTTTCTCTATGGTAGCTAGCAACAAGACAAGGGGTAATGGGATAAAGCTGCAACACAAAAAGTTCCATTTAAATATAAGAAAAAGCTATTTCACTGTGAGGGTGACAGAGCCCTGGCACGAGCTGCCCAGAGGGGTTGTGGAGTCTCCTTCCTTGGAGGTCTTCAAGACAAGCCTGGACATGTTCCTATGCAACTTGATGTAGGTGGACCTGCTTCTGCAGGGGCATTGGACTTGATGATCTCTAGAGGTCCCTTCCAACTACCGTTCTATGATTCTATGATTCAGCAGCAGAATATGGATTTGGTAGTTGATTCTGGGATACAAATTGAAAAGTGATCTTTTTGTTTGCCTGGAAATGGTTTCCATACTCATGCTAGAGGAACTACAGTGGAATTGTCAAGCTCATGGCTTTCTGAGACAGCTTGGGCTTTCTAGGAGGATATCTCTGTCTGTTTTTTAATCCTTTTCTTTGTTCATCTCCTTTATTTTTTAAGGCTTGCAACCACACTCCACTAATACATTTTAAATCTTAGGTCAGTTACACCCTGGTGAAAAGAAATGTACTTAGAAAATCATCCAGAGACACAGATCAAATATTTTTTAAAAGCACTGCACTTTAGCTCACCAAAATCTGGACTGCTTGTATCTCCTTTATTCCCTTTATGAACTTTGTAAGAATTTTCATAAGAAAAAGTAGCTGTTCTTGGACTAATAACGCTTCTCCTCTCTGTATCTATCTGTTAGATGAGGATACTAATAGAAAAAGAGAGATAATTGTGCTTTAATTGGGTTCTGATTATTCAAAAGAGGAGGGAGCAAGGAATGCCTTTTGGTTCCCATGGCCTTCTAGATAAGTTTCCACATAATGCCAATTAAGAGCAAAATAAAGAGTATGCAAAACAGATAACTGCTGCTCACCAGGAATCATTCTTTTATTACTAAAACAATGAGGCCTTCAACCAAGGGTGCGCTTTTTGCTCTTGTAACTTCCCTTTATTTTTCATTTCATTTTGCATAAGATTTGCTGCCGAATGGATCAAAGTTAGAAAAGTTTAATCTTAATGTGACAGTGGGAGCCTTCCAACTGTTTGTGTGTGTGTGTGTGTGTCTGTATGCACAAGTGTACACTTGCCAAAAGCAGAAATTCAAATTAAGTTATTGCATTCTCTTACAAGTTATTTTTATTTTGTTTTTATTTGAAAGGCAGTTATTAAGTACAGGGAGGGGTCAAGGTTATTTTTGTTTTTTCTTCTCTTTTTCTGTATTTTTCCTTCTATCTCCTTGTTTGTTAGTTTTAAGGATAATCATTCACCAGAGTCTTTTCAACTGTCAAATGCAACAAAAGGTAATCTGGCCTCTTCTCTTCCCTGCCCCCACACCCGCCTTTTCCTCCAACAAAAGCAGCCTTTCTTGGGGAGGGTCATCATTTCACAAGGATCTCTCTTCATCACTGAAGTTAGAAATGCTCCTCTATTTTATATCACGGCGACCTCTCATGAATATTGGGAGACTCAGGATGTTGCAGCTGATGCTCTGCCCTTGGTGATGTTGCCCATGGACAATTGCCAGCTTGACAAATTAGGCTCTGATAGATACTCTGAATGCTTTCTTTTCCTTCAAGCAGGATTTCTAACTTACTACATGAGCTGGTTATCAATTTATTTACAATACTTACCCTGGCATTAATCAGTCTCCATCTAAAGGGTGGTCCTTAACCAGTTCCATTTCACTGGGATAAGCCCTCTGACTTCCCAAACTGTGTTTTCTTTTGTCTTCATGACTTAGAGCTCCTTGCTGTTGAGGAACTGCACAGTGGAAAGAGCACTGTCAATGCCAATGCATTTTGCAGAAGGAATTGTGCTCCTTATAAGAGGATCAATATATGCCAGTCTCCAGCTTCATATAAATATTTGCTTAGATACTAAATTGATCTTGTCCTAGATTTGCCATAATTTAAGTCTATGAAGCTATAATCAAGACTCCTTGATAATAAAAAGAACCCATCAGCAATTATACTCATTCACTTCCCCATATTCAAGGCTATTTCAGCATTTCACTGATAAACTCCTGTTTTCAATCAAATTTGCAGCATGAAAATCAACATTGCACACCAGTTAATGATGTTGGAGTGCTTAGTGTGTGGCATTTTGAAGTTATATCAGCGTGGAGACATGAGTGATTTCTGAGAGGCTTTATCTGATACAGAAACTAGATTTCACAAAAAGTAAACCTAAAACCTTCTCTCAAAAGCAAACTGAATATTGCCTTTGTGGATTTGAACATGCTTTTAAATTTCTGAATGTTTTCAGTGGCCAGATTTCTTGGAAACATATTTAGATGCTTATGTCATGTATTTCTCATCACCATTATCACTTAGCATTCTTCCCGTGGAATTACCTGGTTGTGTGAATTATGTCAGATAACCTTTACACTAAATGCAGGGTTTCCCAACCCCAAACACTTTTGTTCTATATAGAATCAGAGAATCTTAAGAGTTGGAAGGGATCTCGAAAGATCATATAGTCCAACTCCCCTGCCAGAGCAGGACCACCTAGAGTAGATAGAGACAATAGACAGAAAAGTATGTCTGATGAAGAATGTTGGTTCTGCTTTACAATGAATGGGAATGTGGTCTTAGGGAGATTTGTAGTCTCACAGTGTCACAGAGGAAGTCTTTTAAGGAAATAAATTATAGCATCCCAAGGTTCATTCTGGTTCACATAGCAACAGGGAAACTTTAGAGATTAGGAAAATAATTTTCACCAGGAATCTAGTCAAATACTGGCACAGGAGGAAACTCCACACTTGGAGATATTAAAAAGTGGTTTATTGAGGCCCTAAGCCACTTGATCAAATTCCCCAGTTAGATGCATCTTCAAACCCCTGCTGTAAGCAAGAGATTGGACTAGATGGACTCCAAAGCTTCCCTCCAACCTAAATTACTCTACAACACTCTGAATTTTGGAAATTCTCCTTCCTCTCATTGAATATGTATGTGAATATGAATAGAAGGCAGCATATCTTACTAAGCAATAATGGAAATGGGTTTGTAGGTAGATGCTGGTAAGTACATCAGATGAGTGTAATGGGTTATGCTAACTGGAGGAAAGGGCTAAAATCCCTTCAATTTCCAAGTGACTGTGTAGCTTCATTTGAAATTATTTCAGACTCCACCCTTCTAGTCCTTCCTAATCAAGAAAAATATCTGTCCAGGACTTGCTTTTCCCCTTTAGACTGGCATTAGCATCCTATATGGATCAGATGCATATTGTATACTGTATGGTGCACCTGTGTTCGCAGCCCTTTCATCACTACTGGAGTATTTCACATTTTCCAAGGAGCCCCAAGCACCCAAAACTATCAGTAAACCAAATGCATTGTGCTGCCCTGGAAGAAGGAAAATAAAATTAGGCTTGTTTTACGGATAAGAAAACTGAGGTAGTTTTCCAGCTGATGGCTAAAGTTAAGTACCTATCTCACTGCTTTCAACTGTAAAATGATCTAACTACTGAAGGACTCACGATTCTACCTTTTTACCTTCACTTTTGATACTCAGACATTCAGTTTGTGCCATCCCTCGCTCAGTCCCCAGTGGCAGCCATCACAATATTTCAGCCTTAATTGTCAGGAGAGCAGAAGTCCATGGTAATCATCAAAACGTGGTAGATGTGCACTACCTTCTGAGTCCATTTAATGCCTGGCTTTGCACATAACCTGAAGGTGACTTTTCTCAGGTTTGTCACCCAAATGTGCTGCAGACAAATGAGCACTGGCCAGAAAAATAAGAACTGCAGAGGTATCTGGAAGCATTTGCTTGCTTGGTCTCCAAAAGGCCTTGCAACAGTTTGTTGATAATGTGAACAAATTGTTATTTAGGGCTTGGACTCTAAATCAAAGAAAACACATGGAAAAACACCTAATAAGCAGTGCTCATTATCAGATTATCACTGGCTCCAGAGCTGGCGGGACAGGATTGTATTCTGTTTCCTTTATCAGTCCCACAACAACTGGAGCCAGTGCTGACGTGGTGTTATCTCTCGGGATTTGTTGCCACCTCCTTACGGCTGATCATTAAAAATAAAAACAAAAATCCCTGACCACGTATTTCCATAGAAAAATCATAATTTTGACTCCAGTTTCCACACCCACATGCTGAACACAGTCCAGAGATGCTACCCATGGGTGAAGTAATGAATTTTGCACAGCAATTAACAACTGGGGGTGTCTCTACTGTAGCTTTAGAGATGAATGTGTATCACATCACATCAGCACAGCCCTCCTGCTCTGTGCCTGCCTGACTTCTCTTTCTCTGGTTTGTGGGTTTGCTCCCAGCAGCCACGCTGGCACCAGAGATTAGAAACTCAGTTGCACTATAGCAGGTGGAAGGATTTATCCTTCACTAATGTTTAAAAAAATGTAAATAGAGTAAAGGCAGTTCCTTTCTAAGTGTTGCTCTCTTCATGGTCAGCAGTTGTCAGGGTGGAAAGGTACAAGTGATAAGGGTTTATCGTCCCTTGAATGGAGGGTGGTATCTTCTTTCTCAGACCAGCTGTGTAGGCCTTGAGAACTGATCCAGATGGGTTTAAGAATAGGGATGTAAGGCATGGGAGAGCAATGCCAGAGCAGTTTCCTCCCAGAAAAAGTTTTTCTTTTTTTCATGGAATTTTTACAAGTTTTTTTTATAGGATTTTAATAACCCTTTTCTGATTAGAAGAAACAATGAATTTCCATTTTCACAATGCAGTAAAATAATAAATAGAAGGGTTACAGCCTGCAATCACCCTGCTCAATCCTATTTGAGGCAGTATTCATCTCACTTAACCAAAGTGTCTCTTTTAAACTTCAGAAAGAAAAAAGGATTTTAAATAGCCAGTTGTCCCAGTGAACATAGAAAACAGGGCAGCTGAACTGAATACAAAAGTGTAACTTTCTGCCTATTTTCTATACATAAGGGGAATCTAGAAAACTAGCAAGGGGCAGCTGTCTTGTGAGATGAAGCCCATTTCCTAAGTCCCCTGGGCTTCCTCCAGATATAAACATCTCCAGAGGAAATTCATGGGTCTTAATGAGGAAACCACCCTCAGGAGTTCCCATTCTGTCTGCACTGATTAATGGAGGAAAATCCAGGCCAAACTATATTCTTATCTGTCTGCATCAGCCAGGTTGGGTGAGATGAAGCTGAACCTTGCATTGCCCAAAGTTGGTGCAAGTGTGAACACTGCCTTGGCATCTTCATTGAATCACAGAATCATTTAAGATGGAAAAGACCCTTAAGATCATCAAGTCCAACCATTCTTTGCCTTCCCTGAGACAATGTCCACCGCCTTACACTGTGCAGCTGCACAGACAGCACCACAGGAATGCCATTTCTTGGTTACTGTATGGAAAAATCCTTTAAAATTAACCTCAGGGCTTCTTGATGAGTGTTGCATGATAGATTAAAAAAAAAAAAACTAAAAGTAAGGGATGGCTAATGGATATATTAATCACAGCAGGACACACAACTTGAGAAAATGAAGATAAAGGCCCTATTTCAAATATAAAGAAGGTGAGATCAAAGCTGACTTGTTGTCATTTCATGCCTGATAGCTTTAAGGGGATGTTGTCAAAGAGGGGAGAATTGGCCCAACTCAGCGTAGATATGTTTAAAAGGAGACTAAAAGTAAACAAAAAGCAGTAAAAATACTAGAATGTGGCAATATGAAAGCCTGTGCTTCCCTCTGTGTTCTTTAAACACATGGAGGAATTAAACTTGATTTTGAAGTCCTGTATTTCATATATTTGTATGTTTATTCCAGGGAAATACATGATATAGAGGCGTTAATTTGGATATATTTTTTTCAGTTTAAACAAATAACAAAATGCTAGCATGTTGTTCTTTCCAGTCTTCAAATAACTCCCATGGTCTTGTTAAAAGACCCATCAAACTTTTGAGATCCAAGAAATTCAGTAGATTTCAGAAAGCACGTGGAAATTCATAGAAGTAGAATTTGTCTTGCCTTATTTTTTAGTTCTGTGCAGTGCAGACATTCACATTTTGGCTAATCACCCTGAACTTCATCTACAGTCAATGAAGGGAAATGGAGTTCTGCAGAGCTTTTTAGCTGATGTATTTTATATGTGTACATTAGGATATGCCACCTGATCTAGGTGAACCTGCTTCTGCAGGGGGATTGGACTAGATGATCTCTAAAGGTCCCTTCCCACTGTACCATTCTATGATTCTATGAAATTGCACCTGTAAAATCCATGTAGATATGTCAACTATACTGCAGACGTTTTAATGCCAGTGGAAAATTCGTGCCATTTTCATTATTTGAACTGAAGTCTGATGTTATCATTTGAGTAACATAGATTGGCAGGCTCTGTAGACTCCCTTCCCTATTTTGATTTTGTACATTCTAACCAAAATAAATCAACTATCCTTCTTTGATGTCCCATTACATTGAAAAGCAAAGCTTGTGTCCTTGCTCTTTATCTCAGTATTGCTCTTTAACCTCACAGGAGGCTTAATTTTAATCATCAGACCTGTTCCCCATAAATTTAGACCACTTTGACTCCTATTTAAGTTTATGGGAGTTCAAGTCTTTCTTTACTTCCCATAACTGGGCTATTGGGAAGTTGAGAAGTTGGGGAGATTGAGGGACTCACATTTTGATGGTCCAAATAAGAAGAGCTGAGAATATTATGGTAAACAACCCATTTCCTGAGGAGAAGGGAGATAATTTTCTTGAAGTGTTGCCACTTACAAACTATTTTCCTCTCCACAAGATTTAAAAAGGGGCATTTTTAAATAGCATAGTACACCTCCTCTTCAGTCGGGAAGCTGAGATGCAATGTGGGCAAGTGGCTTTAAGAAAGCATTTTCCTGAATTGGTGTTGAAGCTGCAGATAGTACTAAAAAAAAGTCTAACTCCCAGTTAGGAAATTGCTCTTTTTCTGTTGATCCCTGTGACCAGTCACAAAACCATTTCCAAAACTGCATGTTAAAAAATAAAAACCCATATGCAACTAGCTAAGCTTCTATAATTCCTTGTAGGTAGTGAAGAATGGATAGGAATGTAAATAATCATTTTGGGGAGTTAGGCAGAATGATGGATGCCAGAGTGGATGTGATAAACTAAACTATGTAGTGATGCAGGTTCATGTTTAAAGGGTGGGCTGAGCTTTGTATGCTGTGGGGGTGAATGCCAGCTTGAGGACTCCTCTCCCCCACAAGTTCAGTATGGATATGATGGCTTACATGGTCCTCTACACCTTCCTAGGAAGTGATTTAGAAAAGGAATTCCTCCATCAGCTTTATTACTGGACACTGTATGTCTCCTCTGAGGCAATAGCAAAAAATGCAGCAAAAAAATGATCCCATGGGCTGCATCCAAACATTGGACTATCTTGATCTAACATGTTACATCAATGTCAAGTCACAATTTTGTTAAACATTTACAAATATCTATATGGAGTAGAGTCAAAAATACATATACACATACCAAAAAACACAAACCTTTTTGGCATTTATACAGATAAGGCCATTTTTATTGGCAAATATTTTGCTTGGCACTGATTCAGCGTGTACTAATAGCTTAATAATTTTGGCAGACACACCAATGAAAAATGTTACTGAACCAGACCCAATTATGTGTATAAAAATGTAAACAGTTGTGTCTGCTGGGGATAACTGCAGTATGTTGTCAAGCCACGTCTGTAAATTACATATGGTAGATTGCTCTAAATTTGTTTTTGACAAACGACCGTCTGATGAGGTTGTTTCAGGGCCACACAACTGATGGAAGGACATTATCAGCAGAATGTAATACCAGCATAGCTTTTGTTTCAGCTCTCAGTCCAGTTTTCCAAAGTTTGGCAGCTCTGACATAAGTTTTGGGCTGTTTTTTCTGCTGTCTGCTTTCAGTAGACTCTCCAAAATATCTCCCATACTGAAATTATAATGAGTTGATTCCGAATAATTATTTCTTGTTCTCTGTATTGATCATGAGTGGAATAGCTATTTAGGCTATTTCTTACTCTGGAAAAATTCCTGTGGCACTGACAGAAACTGAAATTTTATAGCAAAGCTTTAAAAGCACGACAAAGAACTTTCTTACCTCCTTTATACACTCGTTTTGTTAAGCTGGATACACACATGACGTTGAAGCTCCCATTCAGCCCTCGTAACTAAAAAGCAACTCTACAACTGGCTAAAAACACTTTCAGGCAGAATTTCAGTTAAGTCTGGGTAGCAATTAAAGAATCACCGTGCTGAAGGTGGGGGAAGGTGGTCCATTGGAGAAATGGGAAAAAATAATGAAGCTTTTCAGAACATGGCAGTGAAGAGACCCCTCCAGCCCAGCACCTGGTGAAACCGACTATGCCCTCCCGTCAGCTTAAATTAGAGTAGCACTGCCACACAGCAGGCTCCTGCTAAGAGCAGGCAGGGAGGGAAAAGTCTTAAAAAGAGCCTTTTCTGATGCATTCAGGTAGAAGAGTGTAAAGTAAATAATGAAGCTGAAAGGCAGTGCACAAGAGTGTGACTTTGCATTCCTTTCGCTCCCTCTGCCTCGTCGCTCAAGGAGAGCGGAGAAAAGGAATCGCTGAAGGATGCAGAGAGCTCTGCTCCAGCTTCAGTGAAAGCTGACTTCAATGAGGAAAGGAAGTTTGAGCACCAGCCCTTTGGAGCATAGCCCATCACCAATCATTGCCCTTATCAGACTTTTCCAGAGAGCCTATAAACATGCACACTTCAGTAAATGGCATGTTATAAATATGGGTGAGTATCGACATTGCGGTGGAAAAGAAAACAGGCTATTATTTATCACCACCTTGCTATGATTATCACATTCTCGTAGAAGCAGGTAGTTATTAAGAGAGGTTATTGACAGCTCTTTGTCAAGCTTCATATGAGTAAGATTATTTTTTTTTAAATAACAATGGCTTATTTATTCAGTAGTTCCTAAAATCACAATTTCCACCGAAATTGCCCAGCTTTGGAACTCAATTTACTTCTTTAGTTCCACAGCTACACTGCATTAATTGTTTTTTCAGATATCCAGTGAAATAGGTACAGAAAGTAAAGGAGACTTGTTGCTATGGTTAACTGGAAAATATGTTCTCGGTATTGATCCAACTGGATTGTTATTTGTACATGATTATACACATTGTAAAATACATCTCTAATAAGGAATGAAAAATGAAATTGGAATAATAATTATGTGGCACAGAAAATATGGAATTGGCACCCTTTATGTGGAGTTCATTGTTTTTCAAGCCAGATGAGAAAAGAAAAAATAAATTAAGTTACAGGTTTGAACAAATGTGGTCTAACTCTTTGAGTGTTACTGATACAGAATGAGTGTGATAGGGCATGAGTAAACTTCAAGCACAGATTCAATAGGGAAGACAGGACTGAGTGCAAAATTACTCAAACATAGGAAGTTGTTTGGGTAGTGAGGTTGACTTTGGTGCAGTCTTCCTTCTCCTCCATGAAATGATGTACGATGACCTCCAGTGTGCTTTAAGTACACATCTGCCTTGCCGTGATGCACTTTCACTTCTGAACTAAGCTGATTAAAACATGAAAATTAATCATATGACAGGACTTTTCTGAGGTCACACTCTCTGTTTGCTCTTATTTTATGAATCTTTACTACATTGGCCAAGAAATCAACTCTAAATGATAAGCACATAGATCAGGACTCGTGAATCTGTTTTCTTCTGTTTGTCAGTGAATCCCTTTCTCAATGGGATTTCAATGAGGAAGAAAAACCAATTCCATCTTTAGCTGCTGCTTGTCATTTCAAGAAATCTGAAATTTGATGTGTCTATTTGCAACTTTACATTTATTGGATAAGAGAAAGGATTTCTTAAAGCTTAGTGGAAACTTCTGATGTAGCTTCCTTGCATACTCATCAGTCGTGGTTAGCTCCATCTTTGGACTCATAGTGTTTCATCTGTTCTTGCCTAGAGCTGTAGAGATGTTATTCCCACTCAAAATGGAAAACTGTGAGCAGGAGTCAGAAAATTCTACGTGGCACAAAATCTCATTGATTATGGTATGAATTGCACTGGCTGGACCAGAGCTACATGTGACTATCAGCAGGGTGGGAGACAGGAATGGGAAGAGGTCAGTTATCACAGACTTTCAACTACTACTTCAGCCATTAGTGATAAACAGATCTTATTTGGATAATCTTTGGACTCTTGAATAAGTTGAGTCTTGGATTTCTTTGTCACTCCTGTTGCTCCATCATGTCTTTTGCTTTTGCAGAATGGGTAGAGCCAGCTGGAGGTTACTAGCTAGTTGTTTTAATATTTCAAATAATGTTTATGTATAGATAGGTATAAAATATACAGATTACAAGGGGGGAAATCCAGTAGAGAAAGATACTGGAAATAAGAAACATTACTCCTTACTGGATGGACAACCTAATTAATTTCTTTGGGCCTCATGCATCATACAGAGATCATTATAGTGCTTGTTACTTTCTGACCTACAGTAGGACAAAACTTATACTATCTTACATATTGTATTGCTTTCTGTCTCTGCCATCACAGTAAATTCTGATGGTTTGAACCTATTAGACTGAGCCATTTAAGGAGGGAACAGTGGCAAAGTCCATCAAGGGATTTGCAAATATGCGAGGAGTGTCTAATTACACAGTGACCTGATAGCACAGTGCAAACATCAATAGACTGATCATCAGCAAGAATGATTTACAATAAGGCTGAATCCTGTCCCTTTGAAGAAGCTGATACTGTTGTCTAGACCTGCAGCCACAAGGACTGTTATCTTGTATTTACTATACTGACTTTTATTTTAAAAGATCCTTAGTGATTCTTCATATGAGCTGCTCACATCTTGTTGGCCTTCCATCATTTAGGGGTGAGCAGGTTTACAAGTTCAAAAGAAATAGCTAGAGACAGGAACATTTACCAAACATAGGAAAAATAATGTTTTTAACAGAAAAGTGCTTATGGTACTGTAAAGCTCACAAAAAAAAACAAAAAAAACCAAAACCTCAAAACAGAGAAATTAAGTGAGACTTCAATTTTTATCTGGAAAAGAACAATAACACACATCTAGAGAGCTGTGTGTAACTACATTTGTATCAGAAAGATGGAGAACTGACTTGGGGAAAAAAAGACCTGCCAGTATCTTAACCCATCATACCCCAAAGTTCAGCTCCTCTAATTATAAACACTTAAAATCTACCCAAGTCTTATTTTAGATGCCTATTTCATGATGAAATTTATTAATCTAGTTGATAAACAGAGTCTCAAGTCTGAGCATACCTCAAGTATACATTCTTGATGTGTAAACTGGGTGATCTGAATCCCACACAGCTACTCTGGTGATGAGATACACTCTTAAGTTTTAGGTCATTGTCTGACATATTCCATTGGAAATACACTTTATAAAAGTTCTTATATCAGAATTTGGTGACCTGCTGTAGGACCTGAGGTATTGCCCATATCCTTTCTTCCTCCTTTAGATTTTAGTAGGAATTAAGAGTTCTTAAGGGGCAATCATGCTGCACTGTTCTCTGATGAAGTCAGTGGGAATTTTTACTGAAAGCCTAGTAGAGATTCATTACAGTTGCACCAAAGCCTGTACAAACTTTCAATCAGATACATATCTGGCCTTGAAAATATATAAAATAAACAGGAAAAGGCTTGGATTCATACATGAAGGCTGTGCAAGGCTGCAGACAGTGGCACCCCAGGGAGAAAAGCAAGTCCTCTGGGCTCCCTGGTAACATCCTAGCCTTAAGTTTGCAGAACATCGGCTCATTAACTGGATTAGTTGATTGACTGGAGATTGCATCTTTGGCAGAGCAGTCTGATGAGCCAGGGACACTGAGAGTCTCTCAGCTTCAGGGTTGGGAAAGAATTTTCCCTGGGTAATATTAGCAGGGTTGACAAAGCTTTCCTGAAAAAGATGGCAGGTGGTCCATTGAGGCATTTTCACAAATATTTCCCACCCTTACAGGCAATTTACAACACTGACCATGCCCTTGGTCTGCAGTGGTTTTTATCTTTGCCCCAGTGTAGATACTACCACTTGTGGTGGTAGGTACTGAAGGTCTTAGCAGCATTATACTGGCTAGAGGATTGATTTATGACTTGTGCTTGGTGTGAGAGAGAGTGTTGTGTGGACAAAGGCTTGGCTTTGTTGCTGAATAACTCAGTCTTTTCCTTAGGACCCGTCCTAAATTGGGCATCTTGGGAGTGGGTTTGCACAGTCTGATGAGGGCTACACTGATCCCTTGAGAGAAAGACTGATACTTCATCTGAGTGCCTTAATTTAAGCATTTGATATAATTGCTTGTGACTGTAGGGGACAAGACATGAAGATTGTGTTTTCTGGTACTCAAGGTGATAACGATGAACTATGAATGGTGCTGCAGCTCATTTTTTACCCAATTCTTTGTTTATTTATGAAATAATAAAACAGCAGAGTGTGGAGTCTCAGCTCTCTCTTGAGTTTAACCAATTACTGTTTCCCTTCAACCATTTGTGCGCATTTAGTATTTAGTTATCTCCAGACTGTTTACACTAATTTTCATTTATACAATGCACCTAGTAACTGAGGTAGAGTGCATTTCTTTCTCTATTTCTCTTTTGAATGAAAGCCTTGAGGGAAGCCTGCAGTTTTCTGATCGTGCTCTGCTTTGATGTAAGCAAATGTTTAAGTTATGCTCTGGCAGAATGTGTGAGACTCGTGTTCATGAATGATGCAGGATTTGTCTTCTTTCCTCAGCAACTCTATTTATAGCCAAGACTGTTTTTATTTTCCATGAATTCATGAGAGAGAAGGTGAGAAGGAAGCAACCACAAGTCCTTTGTCTAAGCACAGCTAAGTTTGTTCTCCTTCTTTGCTGTATTTTATATTCTTCTATGCTGTCTTTCATCCATCTGTCTATAGACCCGATAAAGGTCCTTTCCCAGCCATGGGCTCCAGGGACCCAAATCTCTCCTGCTTTTTGCTCCACAGGATCACATCCTCCATAGTGTTGTGGCTGCAAAGCGCTGCCAGAGGAAAACAATGAACCTATTTCTGTGTTCTCTTACAGCGCGTTCTCTCCCCTGACCTATGCATTGCTGCTGGTTCTGCCAACGTGTAAATCCAAACCAGCCTCCATCTATACACAGAAGAGACCAAATCACAAATTCTGTTTGTCTCCAGCATGGGAGTTTTTTATGTTTGTTTTCTCCTTTCAGAGCTGTTCTTTGTCCTGATAGACAGTAGCCCAAGGCTATGTTTGGATCGGAACAGTCTGCAATGTTAAGGGCTGGGATGTTGTGATAAGATTGCACAGGGTGCAAGCAATGGACAGACCTTCTCTAGGGGAGGAAGTGCAGCTCTGAGCTGTTGCAGAATAGTAGGAAAGTAGGTAGTTTGCACATCTTTGGTGGGTTCACTGTGCTGTGTTTCCAGTATTTGATGGTAAAGCTTCCACTTGGCTCATAAGGGGAATGAAAACTGCTTGTTCCTGGCAGAAACTATGGAATATGGCAATGTGATAGTGAGGAATTAGCTCCAGTGCACTTGGCTCTTCTGTCAAATAAAACTTCTGCTTTTCCATATCAGTCTGTGATTCAAGATTGCTAGAAATGTTTGTACTGATGGTCTGTTGGACCCTAGGAGGCTGGGAGCTGGCCAAGGGACACCTTTAGGAAGGGTGACATATAATAACAAAAGGAGACAAAATGGCTTGTGCTCAGTTCACACTCAACAATCAATTCCCCTGATCAAGGCAGAAAGAGGTAGAGCTGGATATTTCTACAGCATGGGTGGAGTTTTTTTTGGTCAGAATAAGAACAGTAGGAAGTAAACTCTAAACATAGATGATGCTTTCAGGGATGTGATAGCAAGATCCAAGAAAATGTGGCAATTAAAGGCTTAATTAAAAACAAGTGACTCAGAAATGCAAGTTAGAAAATAACCCAACAATTAAATTGTATGTAACAGAACAAAAAGCTTTGCAAACCCTGTAGAGTTTGTTTTGCCAGGATGCTGTCTCTTTTCTCCAAAGGAGTCCTGCCTGATTCTGTGAGTGTCAGATCTGTGCCTGGAGTTTGTAAGTGAATTTGTTTTCCAACTCCTTTAGATTTCACTGTTTCCTCTGCCTTTTGCTTTGGGAATCTGAATTCCACTAAGGCCAATGCTCACACTACGTTCTGTGGCCAGAGAAACAGTATCTGAGATGAATGGGAGCTGGAGTCTCAGCATGTCACAAATCCTGGTGCCTCATGGCCAATTTTAGAAAATCCTCAGTGGAGATCCAGCTGCTAAGAAGATATTTTGCAGTCTCACATCTTGGGAGTTTGTTACACTGAAAAAGCACACACACACATTTCCTGAGCACAGTGTGTCCTAGCTGTTCACTTTGTGGGCTGTGTTTTAGTGCTCTGCATGGAATTTTGACATTTGAAATCTTTCAGTTATATTCCCAAGTACAAACTTATGACCTGACTTACTGTTCCCAAAGTTTTGGAGGTTGCCTTTCTTTAAAATGGAACAATTTACCCTCTGTTGCAACTTTTTGAGACTAATTCCTGACCCCAGTCTCTCAGTATTATTTCCCTACACTTTCTTTTTATCTTTTCTTCTTTTACTTTCTATTCTTTGAACTTCTGGAAGTTCTTCTCCACTTCATTATTACTACTTCAATATAGTTTAAAGAGACTATTCCCATGCCAGTGAGCAGCTGTTATAGTGACATTTATGTAACACGTACTATTAAATATTGGCTTTTTAACAATACCCATTTCCTATTGACTTGCCCAAGGTCAAACATCAGGGCATTTTCAGAGTGCAATAGATCATTTACCTGGTGCCCTTGTCTTTAAAACTCTTTCTCAGAGCTCTGGATGACAAGCTAAGTCAGGTAATGAGTCAGGGAAAGGATTTAAATAGGGTCTTCCTTAGGAAGGACAGATGCTTAGACACCTGACATAGGGAAAGAATGCAGGCAGATCTTAAGAAGGACCAAGTACCAGATTCTGGGTTTCAAAAGAGTGATTGTTACTTTACAAGAGACTTGTGTTGGTAGAGAATTAATTCTTTACTTAAGAAACACTGCAAAGGAGTTACTGCATTTCCATTACAATGGGACTTCTGGCTTAAGTTGCCGTACAGTGAGCCAGCCCAGTGGACAACATGAAGACTAGACTCTGATTTTCGCTTCCTTCTTTTCTTTTCCCAAAGGAAATAATGATGAGTGCTCATCAAGAAATAATAGAGAGCAGAAGCCAAAAGACATAGGCTTCCCACCAAGCCTTTGAGCCTTGACCACCTTGGAGACTTGTCTTGCCACATTGCAGCTCTATGAGAGTCAACTGCTGTGGTTCCCATGTCCCCTATAATAAAATAAAATACAATAAGAAAAATGAGATAAGAGAAGAAACTGTGAGGGTAAAGAAAGGGTAAGAACATTACATGGACACTAGAGACATCAAGGCTGTGTATGTCTGTGAAACACAATTCTCAGGCTCGCAATTGTAGCTGCCACATCATGAGTGGACTCAACAGGGTTCTACTTGAGTTTCAGTTAATATAATTTTAGAAGCACTCTGAAGGGCTAAAACCCTTTGGAAATAAATCTGAAGTAACCCAGTGGACCGATTTTTCTTCCACCAGCTTCCACTTAAAAATAATATACACAAGCATCCTGTACAGAGGGCTAGATCCTGTTTCCATTTATACTGCTGGAATGAATGCACATGATTCTATCAGTAAATAGTATTAAAATATTAAAGAGTGTCATTCAGAGAATTAGATAGAAAAAAAAATAGATGTTTCTTTTGGATTTTTTTCTTGTACACATTTGAATTTTTTTAACTTACTGTATTATTGCAGTAAAAGGCAATGATGAAAGCAGCATGAGTAGCAAATGAAATTACATTCACAGCCTTCTTAAGGCAGCAAATTTAATTGCATAAACACAGGAATGATACAAAAGTGAATGAGAGAGCATGATGCATTTTGCTTTTCAAATATATTCCTGAGGAAATCACCGATCCTCTAATCCCTCTGTCCATTTCCATGTCTTGACAAAAATACTTGGTAGTAGTTCAGTATGGAAGCTCGATAATACTTTGTTAATGTTTTGGAGAAGGCACACAGGGTTGGGGATTATTATATCAAATGTTGCAAGACTCCTGTAACATGTCTGCTTCTATTTCGTTTACTTCACATTAGCTGAACAAATTACCACTCTCTACAGTTTAATCAACTGCTATGGATCACACTATCAAGTTGAAAATAAATGAAGGTGAATTAATGAAATAGTCAAGGAATATGTCCAAACACTCAGCTGGTGATTTCCTTTTCTCAGTGTCTTTCATTCTATAGTGTCAAAAGAGCAGTGCTGTACTATTGAACTTTTACTGTAAAATGCTATCGACCCTTTTTCACCACTTCCCTTCTCCTATGCTCATTTGCTTTTGTAAAATGATGTGAAAACCTATTAGATGGGAATGGTAGGCAATAGCTTTCCATTTGCATTTGCCTTCAGCAGCTGCATGGATTTGCTCACCTCTCTGGTCTCCCTGCTTCTGGTCAGCTCCTTACCAGCCCTTTCTAATGAGAGCAGACACCTCAAATGTGTAATGAAACTGATTTGATCATCAGAATAGCCTTTGTTGTCCTCTCTTTTTGCCAGTTTAGAAGGCAATCTCCCTTACACCCTTCTTTTCGTCAAATGCTCCTCAGGTCTTCTCAGCAGTACACTAGTGAGCCTGTCAAGGGATGTTGATAATTGCTAATGCAAATTTGCTCATGCAGAATTTCCATGCCACAGTTAAATTTTGAGGACGCAGCATGCTCCCCATATACAAACTTCATCTGCAGCAAATGTGGAGAATCTGGTTGCTATCACTACTTAGCTGGAAAGGATCATGATTCTTTGCAGTGGCTGTCTTGCACCTGAGGAATTGTGTCTTCGATTCATGTGGCAGATGCCAGTAGATCTGATGTTAAACTGGACTTGTCCATGACTGTCTCCAGTCTGCCATGAGAGCTTTCATGAAGTTGGAGAACTACTTTGCATATTGGATTCTGAATTCTTCTCCAGGAGATACAACATACAGTCATGATCATTTTAAATAATATCTCATACAGCAAATACTTACCAGGTATGAGCAATTTATTATATTTTTATTGGCATATGTAACAAAAGCAAGAATCAGAGTATGAGGGCACGTGATTTTCAACTCTGTGTCCGTCTCACACTAGTTACTTGAAAAGCTTTTAGTGCAGATGCAATTCAGAGATTGCTACAGATGAAACACTTCAAATTACGGAGGGTAAACAAGACTATTTTTCATTTTATTGTAAATATTTTGTCAGATTACATGTTGTGGTCACCTGGAGAACATGCCTCAGAGGTGGGTTTATTTAAAATAAAGTATTTCTAGGTGTGCAACAGAGAAATAATACAGGAAGATGGAGTCCACAGAATACCAGCTGAAGGATAAAACTGACTTTTCTTTTCCTGGCCAAAGATTATTTACAAAAAAAAAAAAATTAACAACCAAGAGTAAATACTTTCTCTTGCCAGGCTGGGAATAGGGTTACAACACATTTACACTCTCATAAATGAGATCAAATTTGGCCCTTCTTGATTAATCCTGGGTCATAGTGAGACTTCATAGTTCTTTACTCTGGAAAGCCTGAAATGACTTCAAAGAATATATGTTATTTGACAAGTGTATTCATTGCCAGAGAGAGGTGTAACATGAAAAAAGGATTAGCACCCAGCTGTGTTCCAGAGGAAATTTAAGGCACAGACATACTATAGATCAGATAAAGTCTGCATTGATGCTCACAAATGTGAACGTTCATTGTCTTCACGAATGCTAAGCTGTGCACATCTGCCAATTAAAAGTCTCTCCATTCTGGTGTCCCCTCTGCAGTGGTAGGTCTGTTCTCCTCGACTCACTGTTGCTATTGAATTACAGCAGTTATAGCTGCACATCTTCATAGTCAGCAGAGTATTTGCTTCCTCTCTGAGGGTACTACAAAGCTGGAACAAGCTGACAGTTTCCAGATCTCTAATGAACATGCCTCACAAAAGCAAACCACTGGGATATTTTGAAGCTTAGTGATGTTACTCAGTCAAAGCTGCTACGAGATGCGTCTCCTGCCTTCAGTCAAACTATCATTTCAACCACCCCCCGGGCCACCTTCCAACAGCTGTTGTGATAAGTTGAGGATTATTTAGGGCCCATTACAAACTGCTGGGGATTGCCATTGAGTAAGGAATCTAGCCCACACTCCACACAAATAGCAAGCAGATGTTTGAGTGGGAAGGAGGCTTGTACAGCAGTTTTGTAGTTCCAGAGCTTCTCTGTACAGAGAACAGATCTTCAAATGACAAGGCTATGAATTCAGGTTGGGTCAATGAATTGCATTCTGGTTGTGTAGAGGGTTTTGATATGAGTATGGATCTCCATGAAATGAAAACAACTTGTTTTTTCTCTTACAGTTCTCAGTGGTGGCAAAGTGGTTAGAAGCTTGTCCCCAAATCTGCCTGGTTTAGGGCACTGAGAAACAGAGACAGGCTTTTGCAATCATTGGTACAGATTTATCTGTCCCAACTGGGAATCATCCAGTATAATAACCCTGAGAAGTGGAAGACAATCTACCAGGCTAATCCATTCCCAATCCAATATAAGGCTGCTCATTAATACAGTCCAGGTTCAGATACTTGGGGGAAGGGTGTAAATTATTTATTTCTTCTACTTCCCTAAAGGATCTGATCAATAGGAAAACATTTCATTATATTCATCAGAAATTTTCTTTTTCTTAAATAAATCTTCTTCTGAATTTAACAGTAGCACTGATATCCATTTGGGTTTTGTCTTGATGCTTGAATCCTTCAAGTTTCTGTGGCTTTTATAACTCCTTTCTCTACTGCTTGCCAGCCTCTGCGCATTTATTGCAAATATTTAATAGCTCAGTTCTTACTTGTTCCCTTTAATTTTCCTCCACACAGGCTTTTCAGCATAGTGATATCCTTTTGGTAACCACCTATGTGACACACTCTAAGCCTGCTCATAGCAGAGTCATGTAGAAACACACACTTTCCTGTGTAGGAGGTACTAATGAAACTGTAAACAGTCAGTGATGCCACCAGGTCTGTAAATTGAACTGAAGGCATAATCTAGCCTTCCTTATCTACCCTCTCAGGAACACCTTACATCAAATGTAGGAAGCAACACCACTCCTGTTGTAATTGATTATGTCCTGTAACTTGACTATGATTTAGAACTATAACATAGTGAATAAAACCCATCACACTTTATTTTAAAAATGCTGGGGAGTAGCAGAGCAGCTGGGACATCTGATGAGAACCAAGACAACTTGAGATACTCTCCTCTTCATCCTGAAGGGAATAAACCTCACATTTCTCAAAACAGAAATAATTCCCATCCACAAGCAATAGTGAAGAAAGAGTGCAGGTGTGATTTTCTCTAGGAGAGAGAAAAAACAGGGAACAATGAATGGAGAAAAATAATAACCATGGCTGAATTTCTGCACTCTAGAGTACATAAACAGGAATGAGGAGTCCTTGGTTGTGGTCTACTTTTATTATCTTCTGGTTTACATGTATGCAAGGTAAAGTCAGAATTTCAGCCAAACTTTTGTGGGTTTTGAGGTATAGAGACCATTTTAGCTTTAGTATTAACAGGGTTTGGATTTATATGCCCTGCAATGGGATCACTGGGACTCAGTTGATCTGATCAGCATTTACTCCTCTGGAACAATGCAACAAACCTTTCTGTATGGATGAAGCCAGTTTACCCTTAGAACTTCTAATATGCCATGACAAGCTCTGACAGTCTCTTTCATCTGTTTCTTCTATTCCCAAAACAAATTCTGACTATGTCCACTCTCCTCTCTGCTTCAAACTAACAGTTAAAATCTAGGTTTTGTGGTTCCAATTGTTGTCTTAAGGGCATAAGAAATCATCTGTAATATTTCTGCCATAATTAAGACAAGTTCATTATATTAGTATTGTACTATCGCTCTTTGACATGTTTTTTTCTGTGGCTCAGGTGTTAATATAAGCGAAGTTTAAAGAACCTCACATTGCAACAGGCATAGATTATCTCCATTGGCACAGTCTTTTTCAAGCTTTTCTTCAAGGTCCTGTTTCTTACATCCAGCAATGACTCACATGGCAGTGACACAAACAGCATGGGCTACATGGGCCTTCTCCTCCACACAAATCCCCCTCTCTGTTTCATGGCCAGCATCCCCAGCCAAGCGTGACAGAACGCATTTGACCCATTTATCATCTAGCTCACAAGTGGTTATCAGGGCTTGCCAGCCTCAAGCTGCTTGATCCTTAAAGAAAAAAGGTCCTGATACACATCTCACAATGCTGAGTATTTCTTCACCCATGCCAGTCTTTTCCTTCATTCATTAAACCTTTACTCCTTCTTAGAGCTCCAACATCCCTTTTTTCTCCTGTTTACATTGTGATTCCTAGAGCACACTCAATTTTTCTAAAGCACTTATGCACCTTCAGGTCCTGTTTCCTACTTTTCATTGTTCTGGAGACTGATTCTCTTGATTGGGGAAGGTAAACTCCATGGCTGCTATAAAGAGCCCACACTCATCGAAGGTTTCTCCATAGTTTCCACTGATTAGTATATGTGTCATCTCTCTGTGCCTGCCAAACAAGCAGGCTCCTTCAGCCTCTGCAGAAATGTCTCTGCTTAGATGATATGAAAACACTTTCTTCTGAGATTTTAGCCCTGCAGGTGGGACTTTCAGACATTCTCCTGGGAGGACAATGTGCTCCCCAAGAGAAATGTGGAACATGATCATGTCTGGAGGATACTCTACAAGCAAGTCAGCATGTGCAGGTGCCTGCCAGAGACAAGGTTTTTCTTTGGATGGTCTTTAGAGCTAATCTGATTTGAAATAGCAGCAATTATTTCACTTTGTGAATCAGGTTGCTTTCGGATTAGGAAGCTGCCCAGTCCTCTGCTGTCAAACTGGTGTCTTTCTAGAGAGGTAAAACATATGTCTGACAATTGCTGTCTGGAGTCTACATATTAAATGAGGCCTTAAAAGCAATACAGATAAAAAGAAATGTCCAGCAATCCATCTCTGTTTTATTTAAAAGGCAGTTAAAGAAAGAAAATGGCTTAATAGTCAAATTCAGAAGAAGCATGTGAAGTCATTGCTGAAATATCTACTCTTCAGTTCATTGAAGCATCTGCATGTTTGAATACACTTAACAGGGAAGGAAAAAAAGCCAAGGCATGTGGTGAAGAGAGGGAAGAGGGAATTTTGTCTATTAAGCCTACAAACCTGGGACAAAAATGTGCACTCCAGAGGATAATGCTTTCCCCACAGTGACCAAAGTTGAATCCAGCTTAACTGCAAGACCGGGAAACAGAAAATCTCTGTTCAATTCCTAGTTCTGCTGTGGCTGAGGCATCAAATGCTTCCCCATATGGGCTTGTCCCTTAGTTTTCTTCCTCTTTGCCTCGGATTCCCCAGAGGTAACTGGAGCTCTGCTTTCCAACGCACTATCTGTGATCATTTCATAGGCATCTTTACTGAGAAGACATTTTTATTTCTAACCTGGACGGCTTGATGAAGAAACTTCTATGACTGATGAGTGCACAGTCCTTTAATTATTCTACCTTTCTGTTTACCTTAGTGTGATCAATACCCATATTTAGGAACCACAAAACTGATAAAAACAAACAAACCAAACAAAACAAAAACATAGAAAAGGTTTGTCCAGAAAACCAGTCAGTCCTTTTTTATGGTGATGGATAGGCAGGAGCATGGATCATTGCTAGGAATAGCACCGCTTAGCTGCCTGCTCTTTGGCCAGGCCCAGAGCATTTGACCTGCCTTTGTCACACTTTCTATCATCTCGTGATTCATGATTATTTCACTTGATGGATGGCACTTTAGGGATGTCAAGCAAATTCACAGCCCCAGCCTTCAGGGAGAGCCCACCTCCATGTCAAGCATCCTGAAGATAAACAGTAGCATAAATATTGCTGAGGTAGTTAGCCTTGATCCTTTTAAATCTCTGCTAACGGTTTTTTCATAGAAACATATATAAAGAACCCAGGCTTTCATACATTCATGGGTACACCCCTCCAATACTTGCTTATTCATCTTTCATTCAAAAAAAGAGACTTATGAGTAACTTGTAAGTAATTTAAGACAATGTTGGGAATTTGGCTTGGAGATGGGCTTTCAGAATGGGGCCACCAAGCTGTTCTGAACGATCATGGCTCTGCGTTTCTGTCCTATAGTTCTGAGGACAAGTTCTATTTGGGCTTTTTTTTCCTCTGAGATGTTTCTTATACTCATGACTGCTCAGTGTTGGCAAAAAGACCAATTCTGTAAACAAGGCAGGATTAAACTGCTCTGTCTCCTAGTGGATTCCACCCTCTCATGGGCTTCAAAATCAATTGTTCATAATGCACTGTATTAAGGTGAGAACTTGAAGCTAGAGAGGGAAGAAATGAGAGACAGAGAAAGACATCTTTTTCAGTACATGAAGAAATCACAGGTGCATGCAGGCATGAATGAGATCAAGGGATGCTTTTAAAATACTTTTTAAATTGCAAAATAATTCCCAGGGGTGCCTTAGGAATATGTGTTTTGACAACACTGCAATTCCAGTTTGCCCTTTACCAGGAGCCAGGAGAGATAGTATTTATGTCCAGTAATCCCCCCAAATGGCATCTTTCTTTCTTAAATACCCCTTTATTATTGTTTGCATTGTTTGTTGATTTGCAGGGCTTCATGTAATAGCTTGAAATCAGAGATTAGAGTTGGAGGGCAACCTGGCAATGTTTCCTGTCTGGCTGGTATTGCCTTCACTCCGAGGCAACCTGCTCTAAATGACATCTGCTCCACTGATGGTCTACTTCAAATGAAAGATCACTTCCATTTTATTTGCTCTTTTAACTCTCAAAAAGGAGAAAAAAATAAATGCTGACAATGCTGAGAAAAATTACACTGTTCAACAATCTTGAAGGGAAAGGGAAGGAGCAGGGATTTCCTTAAAAAACTAATGCAATGTCCCAATTATTGTATTCAAGCCTGCCAGCTGTGAGCCTACCACCACCTAGCTCTTCCAAGATCTCTGCAATGCACATAAGGCATTGTTAGTGTGGGTGAAAGAGCAGGACACCACACTGATTTCATGGCTTGCATAATTAACTTACTATCAAAATAAGCAGCACATTTTCTTTTACAAAAGAACTTGAATACTACTATAAATATGGAGGTACCTATTTCCTTAACATTGTGGCCAGCTGCAGTTCTGGCTGTTTATGTTGGTGAATTAAACAGTACCAGGAGTTACTGTTTGTGTTGTTGAATAACAGCTAAATGACAGTTAGAGGTTCTTGGCAATGTTTTTACCTGGACCAAACAAGTTCTGAGCATCAGTATGGGCCAGGGACCAGCCTTAAAATGCAGAAGACTACAGTCACTCTTTTTTTGAATAGTAGGAGGGTTTATTATATAGATGAAGGCTTCTCCATGCCAGTTGGCCTCAGTACCAGGGAACAGTCCCAGATTGTTATTTACTATAATAAAGTATTTAATTTACTAGTGTAGATATCCCCATTGTGTCTCTGATTTCCATTGAGCTGTTCCCAGATTAGACTGGTGAAAAATCTGGTTGAGCACCAATGCATTATTTATTTTCCTATTTAGCAGTAACTGTAACCATCAAAGCCATTTACAGCTTTTTGTTGCTACTTGCTTGTTTGTTTGCTTGTTTTCTTTAAAAAAAAAAAAAAAACAAAAAAACCCAAATTTAAACACTTTTCTTTCCAAACTTATGAATTACTGAGGCCATTTCTTGTGTCTTAATGAAGTACTTTAATTGCCTCCTAAGCCTGTATAAAACCCTGGGCCAAAAGGAAAGCTGCTGTAGTTTTCATACCACTTCATAAAATGTAAACACAGCCCAGAAATTGGATGGGAGGTGTCAACACAGAGAAACTGGTCACTAATATTGGTATCATTAATATACTGCTTAAGAACTCTCCTGGAGTGGTTCTCCCTCTGCAGTCGTATAGGAGAAAGCATTTGCCTGACTCTGAGCCCAATGCTGGAATCCCAGCTGTTACCTCTGTCCCTTCCCCATTGCACTTACCTTGTTTCCAAAATCTTGGGAGTCAGATATATGTTCTGCACCTTCCCTCCTCCTTCCTGCATGAAACAGCTGCCCACTCTGATACAGATCAGCTAATTTGAGCTGAAAAGCATGAAGCAAGAGAGCTACAGGCATGTTTGCCTTAGGCCAGGATCTGAACTGTGTCTGTCTGTGATCCTAACACCCCTTCTCCAAACACTTACGCAGAGCCTCCCTGTCGAGAGCAGCTTTGCACATCAGCATAAAATCAGGGACTGTAGCAGGGACAGCAGAAAGGAAGGTGGAAGGAGGCTTGTGCCTGCCATTCTCCTGCCAGCCCAGCTTATGGAGGGTTAATAAATTGAATTATAATGCTGGGCTTTACACTAATGAGGCTCCAGGGTAGGCACATTTATTTATTGCTGCTGCACTTATAGGACCATTAACCTCTAGAAGAAAGGGTGATGTGGAAAACAAGAGGGAAATTTTCCATGTCACCACAAATCCAGCCAGATCAGTTCTGTCACACTCCTGGTCTCCGCTTTTGCCACTGTGTGCTTTGAGAGCTGCAACTGGCAGGCTCTTAGCTGGGCAAGCTGACCAGTTTGTGTGACTTCTTATTCTTTATTTACTGGCTGAGAAGACACCAAAGCAGCCACTGACTGCTGATAGAGTGGGCTGAGGAGCAGAGCCTCTAGACCATGTGCTCCCACCATGACTGGTGCCTTTCCAAAGTCACTTCATCCCTTTGGCTTCTTGTATGTTCCTCCCCCCTCTTCCTCAGAGGCAACTACTTAAGAAACAATCGTCTCCAAATCTAAACCATGGAGACCTCTGCTTGTTTCCATTAAGCATATAATTACATGGAGAAGGTTGTTTGATTCGCTGACTTCGGTCCAAGACAACGCACAGACACTAAACAATGCCAGAGTAGGAGGTAAAACACATGTGAATAAGATTTCCATTTACAGCTCCTTGCTTTGATGCTGTACTCTTCCCCCCTTACACAAATCCTTCTCTCAGTTATGATTTGTAGCCTGACACAAGCTCATCTCAGCTGAGAAAGCTCAGCCACAGGCTTCTCCTCCACATTCCTGGAGAGGCTGAGGTGAGAGGGAGGTAAGAACACACTTAAGATCCTCTAGTCTGGCTCAAATCTTCACAGCCTGTCCATCCAGACATTGCAACATCTGGGGATGCAGAGCAGATGGGAGTTGTGGTGCAATCCTGACCATGACAGCAGCTTGAGACCTGCTTTTACCCTAAACATAGCCTTATTATCTCTCATAAATCCTCTCTCTTCCTATAGCTTTGTCCTGGCTGTCCTACACCTAACCTCACCATGAGGCAGTGACCCAGATTGGATGTGTGGTTTGCAAAAATCCATTTGATTTACTTTTGTTTCTGTAATCATTTTATACCAGATGAGAGCCACACAAATACTTAAATTAGATCAAAGAAGGAGATATGCATGGTCAAAAATGACCAGTCAGGATAAGACAGCAAAGAGTCTTTGCTTTAATATTTTGTTTCTGCAACTATTTCTCTTCCTCTGTGGGGTGCACAAACCTTGTGGTGCCCAGTATCACTCCAAAGTTGTCACATGAAAAGCAAGTACAGTCCAATTCATTTTCCCATCACATGGAAGAGAGAAGAAACAGATTTGAGAGGAAGATCATAGTGATGGAGGAAAAATACTTCTTATTTCATTAGATTCGTCCCCAAACAATGTCCCAATCAACTTACCTAGAGACTTTTCTTTTTATAAGGTTACTGTGATCAGGATATCTAAGTGCTTTGGTATTATCCCTTCACAGCAGAAATTACTGAGTGCTCTTTTACAGCACCACATTCCAGTATATCCCAGATCGAGTAGCTGAAGATGCTAAACCCACCCTCAGATGAGGAGAGAAACCAAGGAGCAAGGAGCAACCTCTGTTTTTCCCTAAGGGCAAACCAGTTCTTTTAAAGAATCATCTATTTCACCTCCTTTTGCTTTTAATTACTACTTGTGGGATGCATCTGCCAGCAGCAGGGCCTTGTGTGTATGCCCACATAGAGGGGCAAGGGTCCTGTTTACACATCCACGCTCTTCAAGAAAGCTGCAAAGACATCCCAGCCACCGGCATCAGCAGGACAGAAACATTTTCCTCTGCTTTGGGGATGCACTAATTGCCACTGCACGAGCTGCAAAGTGTCTGGTGTGTGTTGCCCACCTTTGGCATCATTGTGAGGGTTTGCCTCCAGCCTGCTGTGCCTATCAAGAACAGGAAGAGGCATTTTCTCTTTCATTTCCATTCCCATTAATAGGGTTGTATTTTGTGAGGTGTTTGTTTATGTGAGTCTTCTCCCTTCATTCCTCTCAGGGGAACCATTAATTTATCTGCTTTGTTTTCTGTCACTGGGAGTTGACAGGGAGTTACGGGTTAACTGCTCTGTTTAGAGCGAGTGGCAGGTGCTGGTATCACTCAAGCTAAGTGAAAATATAAATATCCCTTTACCTACCCAAGAAATCAGCTTAAATTCACAGGCCTCAGTGTTTAGGTTCAACCTGTTTATAAGCCTAATGACCCAAAGTGACATTGAACATGTTTCATGACAGCTTGAACACCAGGCTGCCCCAGACCCCAGCTACATACAATTAAGGAAAGAAATTTTCAAAAACACCTTAATTATAGTAAGCAGTATGTTTGTAATGCCAGAAAAGAGACTAATTTTGGAGAAATATCTGCTCTATCAAACCCAGGGCCCCTTGAAGGTACTCAGGGGAATCCTTGCAAATTAGGAGGCTCCCAAGTTCAGAGGCTTCATCTGAAAAAAATTGCCAATGTGCTTTCTTATACGTTTCTTCATAGCTTCATTTTGGCTAACTCTGGGAAGGACATTTCAAAAAGACTCCAATTTCTTAATTTTATTCCTTTTCATCCTCAGCACTGACACTTTTGAAGGCTGAAATATGACGCAGTGCAGCCCATACCATAACCGTGAATGTTAAAAGGTTTTGTGCAGGGAGCTGAGCTTATAGAGCCCCATTTTACTCCTCAAGCAAAATGAATGGAAAATACTCCCATGTAATTTAATGGGCTTTGGATGAGATCCACTGTTCATAGAACCCATAGCTGGTATAAAACCCAATGCCAGTCAGGTGATGACACAAGTTCACTCCTTGCTGGTTACAAATACAGTGGTAAAGAAGTGCTTTGTTTTTCTTAAAATATAGCTTACAGACAATATGATTTACAAAACCAAAAGCTCCAAGGCAGTAAGGAAGAGCTAATATTTTCTGTTTGTTTTTTAACATTCATTGCTCCTATATGGGAGAGCAATAATTGCTACTGAAATAAAAAGAGAAAAGAAGAAGAAGATAATGCTGACTGCTGTTTTGCTCTCAATAGTATTCATCTTTTCTTGAAAATGGCATGGTAAAGCAATTGCAGAGAGAATTATGAACAGAAATTCCAATTAAAGACAGAGAAACTTTGGTCTGTAAGCAAGGAGAAATGGATGAGCAGTGGACATGAAGCACAGGGATTTCAGCAACGCAGCTTCCACGAAACAGCAACAGCACTCTTGGCAGAAATGGAGCAATATTATCTCTCAGAGTTACAAAATATGTATTTGATCATGGGTGGTAGGAGCTACAGCTGGAAAAGATATATTGAAAGGGTTAGAAACCCCTTGTTCTACTGCTTGAAAACTGGTTAGAAACACAGACTTTAAGATCAGGAAAGATATTGCATGCCACGGATGCAATGGATCCAGTGGGCATGGTTTCATCTTCTAGTTTGGATGGTAGAAAAGTTTCCCAATCTGTTTTCCTTCCTACCCCAGTGTCCTGCCATCTTGCCTGAGCCAGTGCAACTACTTGTGAGACCACACTATAAAACCAGATTGATTTCAATCTATCCCCATTAAATTTGGGAGTAGGTTAAAAAAAAAAAAAAAAAGCCAAAAAAAGTGAGGATTCCACAGATAAGGGCTCTTTTTATTGTTTTTATTTCCAGACTGTTTCCCTGATCAGTTTATCGTGTAGTTTTGCAAACAGCTGTAAGAGTATCCCCAGGGAGGCAGCAAGCAGCAGGGTGGCTGAGCCCTCGCAGGAGGGAACATCTCAAGCTGGGTTTGTCATCAGAAACAGTGAAATGTGGAACCATTCCTCCAACAAGGTTGACATTTGCAAACCCAGGAGCTTGAACTTTGGTAAAAAAGCAACCCTTATATTTAAAGGATTCTCAGCAATTGAATTTCCTGCAGATTTCTGCATCCAACAGGTCTAAGCATTGATCCAGCTTCACTTGGGCAATGGTATGTTAAATGAGACATTTGGCTTCAGGAGTTTACGACTGAGGATGTTGCTGTCTCCTCTATCTCCATCTGAACCACTTCCTTCTTTACAGATATAATTGTTAGCTAATAAATTAACATTTGTACACTGCTTTGAAAATCCTGAGCACTAAATGTAGGTTTTTATTAGCTCATATCCTGGCAAAATATTTCTTTCATATAAATTACTTTTTAAGTTTAATTATCCTTTGCAATTTTTAAAACATGCAGAGGGGTTGGACCTCTGCTATTTATCATTCTTGTCTGCAAGACTTTGCCGAGGTAGGAAGGAAATTGGGTCAAGAATTTATTGGAAAAAGCAGATAAGTGTTTTACTTTGGGGTTCTTTTATGTCCATGATTCTGAGGAGTCTAATAATTTTTTCAAATCATTAGCATGTCATGGCCCAGAATCCATCCTGAAACTGTATGATCTCACCTAATAAGTTTCTTGTTAGACTCTTAGACTTGCTTGGTCATCTTCTTAACAGAGATACATGTCTCGCAGATTATTTATTGAAGTAACATGCTTCAAAGCATCAAACAAGACCTTTTACTTGGCTGTGAAACAACTAAGAGTGGTTGTATCTGCTTTTCATAAAATGAGCCCAAAAGGTTAAATGCCTCGTCCAGGATCACACAATAAATTAGTGGCACTGCTAGGCGTAAGAGAAACCAGAGCTGTTTCCCAGATTTTTGCTTCTCAGCAGCAGATATAACTGTCTCTTCATCTCAGGAGAGGTTGCATAGCCCAAAATGAAGATAGTTTTCTCTCTCTCTTAAATTCTCTTGTCTTTTGACCTTGTGTAAGGTCAGAAATGCACACAGGACACCGCAGTGATAGCAGCTTCATGATAAGCACCTGGCCTTAGTGGTTTGGGTGGCTTATTTTTTTGTTCATTTTCCAGAAGACAGACTTTCCAGAGATAGAAAGGCACCTTAGGACTGCAAATGAAAGGTTCATGATTCAGATAGCCACTGAATAAGTCTCTGTATCTTTTCCTGAATGTGCTCTGCTATATCTCAGTTAAATGATTGAGCCTGTTACTGTTTTGGGATTTTTTTTTGTCTTTTACTTGGTAAGGCATATGAAAGATTGTGTTTATTGCATTTGTCTGCAAAAAATCATAGAATCATAGAATCATAGAATGGCAGGCTTGGAAGGGACCTTTAGAGATCATCTAGTCCAACCCCCTACAGAAGCAGGTTCACCTAGATCAGATCACATAGGAACATGTCCAGGCGGGTCTTGAAGACCTCCAAGGATGGAGACTCCACAACATAGTATGAATTAACATTTATATAGCATTTTCTTCTTTCTAAGCACTGCACAAACATTAACTACTTACCTTGGTTTGGAGTAAATTAATGTAATCCTACTCTGCTTTACAATCTATTTACATATTGTGTTGATTGAGAGCTAGTTCAATTACTTCTAATCTTTGGCCTAACTAGTCATTAAAAGTATGGCTAAGAAGAGCCATTTACATCTTCAATTGCCTTCTCAGCTCCTTCATTTGCTTTTCTCTTCACACAAAGTCATTCTGCAGAATTTTCCTCACGCTGGATTTCTGAGCATGGTAGCAAAGTATTCCTTCAGCAGCCCAGTGAGCCTTTCCACCCATTTTGTTATTTTCTTCCTTATAAAAATGACTTACTCTTACAAATCATTCTGTTTTACCACAAAAAGGCATGTAGAAGACATTTTCCCATGGCATAACATTTTCCCATGGCATAACAAATGACTTATCACTAAATTAGTGACTTAGTCACTAAATTAGTGATCTTAGTACCAATAATACAGAATTTAGCTTCGAATTTGGACTGGGATAAACCATTTAATCTCTTACCTAGCATTTTATCTACTGGTAAAGGTGAAAAATATTGGGGGTTGTTTTGAACAATGGCACAAAACCCAAGAACTGTAGTAAACAACCTTCAGAAGTGCAAACTGGAGTCGTGATTTGTGCAGTCTCTGCTACTGACTTCCTGCGTGACCTTGTTCAGGTCACCTCCTTTCTGCCTGTAACATGGGAGAGAGACCTCCTTGAACAGCTAAATCATTAAGAAATCACTATCATGTAACAACATGAATTAAGAACTTACAGTGAAGTTAATGCAACCAAATTTAGACTCTTTCTCGAACAGGTCAACCTTGAAGAGTCACTTCTAGACAATGCTTTATCGATGTCTGTAATAGATATCTTAATATTTTTAATTAATCTTGCCTTATAAATTACCTTTTTCCTTGTTCTAGAAGGGATCAAGTGTGACCAGTTTGGTTGCAGGTGTTTTCAGGACTGATATCCAAAGTTAGGTGAGACAACTTCTACTTCTATGGTCACCCTGTTCACCCTGAAATGTAGACTTACAATTGAAATATAAAATCGGAGTCTAATTTTTTCCCCCTTAGTGTGATTATGGTGGTAAAAATCCTCAAAAAGTAAATAAAAAATAAACTTTATTGTCATTCTGATATCTTTGAGGAAGTAGGAAAGCAGAGTTTTACAAGTAGTAATACAAATGTATAAATGTAGTATCTTATATTTTCACCTGAGCTACAGTATTACTTATCATTGCCTTATTTAGCTTCCTCTTAATACAACTTGCAGTCCTGCAGCCTTTGTACATCTGGAAAAATGCTTCAAGGTTTACTTTGGAGGTTCATCTCCTGTACATGTCATCATTGAGCTGCAACTCAGTTATCAGGTGTAAGTCCTCTTGCCAAGGTGTAGTCTATGTCAAGCAAACAGTGATTAGTGGGGATATCAGATGGGACATAAGAAGGATTGCATCTGTGTAAAATATCTTCTTGGAGGTAATATGTCTCCTTGTTATTCTGAGGAAGCCCTTTACTTAAGAAAAAAATCCCCAGCTATTATTTTCTAATGCTAATTTGCTATTTTTATCTTTCCATTTTTCCCCCATAGGCATTTTACCTAAGAAAAATATACTGCCTACTGTATAAGCTGGGTGTGTAATTGAAAGTTAAGCTTTGGACACAGTAGGGGTTATACTGATTAATCAATCCCTAGCATCTCTCAATGCACTCTGATTATCTCACAGAGAAGTCCTAAAATAAGGCCATAGAAAATCAGAAATCAATTCATAAGCCTTTGCAGTCTTTTTACAGATAATTCATATTTTAATAAACTTAGTTTGAAGTTGGACTCTTTGGGGGATTTTATCAACACAAGAAAACAGACTTGTTTCTTTCTCTGCTCAAGGAAAGCAAGGACAAATAACCAACACCATAGCATCTGCAACAAGAGGAAGGACAATTTTACACATGATACTATAGTAAGACAAGGACAGGTTGGCATTGTGACTAATCTAGTCGGGGTTCTGGGGTGTTAGTTACTTGAAAGCTGTGACCTGGACAAGATACTGGCCTTTGCGTGCAGAAGAGGGATGGTAATACTCATTTTCCCAATGTTGTTTGTTCTGCCTAATTTCCTCTACTGAAGGAAGTTTTCCATCACATTGTTCTGTATCATATAATGAGAATTGTTTGGTTGGAAACGACCTTTAAAATTATTAAGCCCAACCCCTCACCTCACCCTGTCAAGCCCATCACTAACCCATGGCCCTCATCAACACTTCAGCTCCATGATTTTGTAATATCTCCAGGGATAGGGACTCCACCTGGCGAGCCTGTATCTTGTCTAGTGTTAATAAATAGGCAAGTATAAAATGAATTTGTTCCTAGCAATGGTTTTTGAGCATAACTTTCAGTATATTTCTCTAAATTCATTTGAGCCTACGACATCCCTGGCCATTCAGTTGCAGTAGTGAAAGCCAATGCAAGCATAAACTATTTGTAAACTAATATATATGTTTATATATAGATATAAACTATTATTTTACTATTTTCAGTGAGGCCAGGGGAAAAAAAAAAGAAGAAAACAAACAAACAAACAAAAGAATTCAGATATTGCAAGTTTTACATTACGTCTCTCCTTCAATTCAAGCTGTCATACAAGACCTGCATACACCAGGCAGAGAGTTTAAAGAAGACAAGTGTTTTTTTACACAGCAACTCACACAACTACTCACAAGATTTTGCAAAAGAAACAGATGTTTTTAAAAGTTAAGTGAGATAAAGTAAATAATTAAACTCTGAGAGGACAGGTCCATGAGGCACTGTCAAACCTAGTAGTCCAGCTAAAAAGTTCTGTTGAACTCTATTCTTCTTGAAATGTAGTCAAGGGAAGGACCAACCTTACTCCTTAAATCGTTGCTCCAAATTACTTTCTCCTTAGCTCTTCCAAAGCAGCCATCACTTGGAGACAGAATACAGGTGTTGGTGATCCTTTTGATCATTCTCTTCTTAACGATTTCAGGATCTTTTCACAGGATGGTAAACTCTTAGACACAACTGCATGGCACAGAACAGGATCAGGTGGTGTAGTATAATTGGCTATTTTCACAGTTAATGCATAATCATGTATAAAGTTCTCTTTCATAAAAGAGTGTTCAACTGGTGTCTGGTGCCTCACCAATATTGGTCATTCTGCTTTGTAGATCCATAAGCAGATAACAGACTTTTCCTAGAAGCTCACAGAAACACAAACAATGCTTATGTTTCCATCAAGCCCGTACCAGAGTGCTAAAAACATGTAGTTTCACTGTTCAGTTTACGTGGCAGAGAAGCAGGAATACAGAAGAGTGTATCTAAGTGTGAGTAATCCCTTACTAAACAGTGGGATAAAGAGGTTGAATGACACAAGATGTGCATGGAAGTTGTCTTGGGATTCTTGCTAAATGTCTTTATCTTGACACACAAGGGTTTTTTCCATCTTATTTTCTCCCCTATCCTCCTGAGGAGGAAAAGGATAGAGTGACTTGGTAAGCACTTGGCATCCAGCCAAAGTTAACCCAACAGAGTAAGCCAGTGTCTAGAGTGTACCAGTTATCTAGAAGATGACTAGAGCGCTATCAGACAGAAAAAACCTCCCCCAAGCACACTGGGGAAGTCTCCACCTGGGATGTCGGAGAAATATTCAAGCTTTTACAGTGTCTGATTCAGATTAAATACTTAGGTCATGCTCTTCTGTATCCCAGGTAAAAAGCCAAACCAGCAGATGGTGGGTGATAGAGGAAGAATGGGAATGCTTTACTGGAATTCAGTCAATGGCTACATCTGATGTAGATACCACTTCTGCATTCAATGCCACCAGCTCTTTCTCACTGATATACAAGATGGTTTCACTGCCCTATCACCCACCCAAACCTTGAGTCTAATATACTGAGCCAGGAAAAAATACAGGCTGAGCCTAAATCTATCTACATTCTCAGACTCGCTCTTCTGGCATTTATTATTTAAATACCTTTATACATTGTCTATTAAATTGAGGTTCTGAAGAAAATCTAATTCTTCCAAGAATGGCTAAATAGACTATGAAAGAGTATTTCAGTATAAAAATAAGGTTGTTCCTACAGTAATTTCCACTTTGGGTGAAGCTAGAATAGGGTTCTGATGACTGCAGCTGCAAAATGCTTACATTTGTCAAAAACTATTTGAAAGGCCCTCAAATCCTACCCTAGCACAGACTAAGGGCTGCAGCCCATGAGAGAAGACTGGGGTTTGCAAACCAGAAATAACTGAGATAATGGCATTCCAGCCCCCTTCATGCTTTCCCACCATACTTCAAATCTCAACTACTGTTTCAAGCTTTTCTGGGTCTCCAGCTCACTGCAGGTTTAGATTTATTCACAAAAGGGTCACAGACCACACCTTTTGGACAGGACATTACCAATTGCCTAGCAAGTCTCTTACCAGTAGAAGAAAGGCTTAGTAGTTGAGACCAGAAAAGGGAGGTTTTGTTACTTTCTTTGCACACTGGGTTGAAGCCAAGCAATTTTAACTCCACTCTTCATTCTCTCTCTTGTGCCAGCTTCTTTCCAAAACCTTTGCCAAAAATGTGAGAGGATGTTATACCTACAACTTAATTTATTTCCTACAAAGACCTCCTGGGACTTGAACCTCTGTTATAAATCTGAAGCTTAAAGTTTAATAAAAAACACAGGAGTCTTTTATGTTAAAGAAGAATCTCTCAGAAACCTGGCAAATAGCATCATGCTGTTTAAGCCACGGTTGTGTATTTGCTAAGATCAGATCATTGCAGCCTCTGATCACCTGGTAATACAAATTTGATTTGAATCACTCCCAAGTACATGCCTAAATATCTGCTGAATATATCAGAAAATTCAACACTGTGTTTACACCAGCTTTATGCTTTAGATCAGATATGGAATGGAAGGCAATATCACAGATGTTTCTGGACAAACAGTAATGACCAAGTAAGATTTCCCAGGTTCAATATTTTTAGAGCCTCATACAAGGCATTTTCATCCTCATGGATGTGTGATGAGACTGTCACAGTGGACTGCATTGTTTCAAATAAGATGTTAAATGTTAAGTGCTGACACAACTTGGTGTAGGACATTAATAACCAAAGCCACAAAGTCATTTAAACATCTGAACTCACAGCATCTACTTTTTGGAGCTTAGGATCTTGACTTCAAGCTATCTTCCCAGATAATATCATTGATGTGGCCCCAGTATTTGTTGTTGTTTGGGAGAAGATTAATGTACAATATGGCAAAAACCTCTTTCTTGACTATGAGTAGGGTTTTCATCATTTGCCATGGGATTTCATTGGTCAGACACAACCGCAATTGTGCATGCCTCACAGCCTTTCTGACTGAAGGGCACTATCCAAACATGAAAGAGCATCTTGTTAATAATATCTGAGGTTCATACTACTCTTCTCACACAAAGATTTCAGGCATGCATTGGCCAAGATCTTTTAAATTAAGTATTCTGTGGCGCTGATGTGACTAGGATTCTTGAAAAATCCAGGGCTCAGTATCAAACTCCGATTGGGAGAACAAGAGCCTGTTCTCAGTTGTGTTGCTTTCTTTTTGTATGGCCTTGAGAAAGTCACTTTGACTTCACGTGCCTCCTCTCCTCCATCACAAGGTGAAGAAAAGGATACTTGCTCACTACTTACCATCATTAGGTCTTAGTTAATGATTCAATTTGTGAAGTCCAAAGGAGGGAGAATAAAATCCAGCCTGCTGCTTGGTATTCTGTGGCTGTGCCCATTCCACAAAAAGCAGAAACAATAAAAAATAGGAAGGAAAAAAATCCACCCTAAGCAGTGGCATGAGAAGATCTGCTTTAAGAAGACAAAAAGCAGACCTTGACAAGTAAGGTGATGCAATTTTTTGCATAGGCAGTTTTGCAGAGGAAAACAATTTTCTATGGGAAGTTGCTTTGCTTCCTCCAGCACAAAGGTGGACCAAATCAGCCCAACTCTTATTTTAATGGAGACCAGGTATTTCTCCCTTCCAGCTTTCTCATCACCCTGCTGCCGTAACTGTATAGGAAACACATAAAGCTATCTCTACCATTTAAACCCTCCAATTTTGACAGAAAATCGGATGATATGACATGCTGCCTTCCAGAACAGGAGCTGTCTATCACCTTGCTACTAATCTCTGTGATTAGTGACCAGCAATGTAAGGCAGCTATCAAAGACCACCTGTCCCTTTCGCTGTAAGTGCCTCCTAGCATATCGCTTTGTGGTGTCACACTCTCTTGTCTTTTTTTTTGATTGATGGAAGTTTGTCTTTTGAGCGGTGACTCAGAAAATAAATCATTCCCCTTGCCATTCATCGAGTGCGATTCTGCAGCACAAAGCTGGTGTGGTTAATCAAAGCTCCAAAGAGCAACAAAAAGCGACAGAATCGAGAATGAGGAGGATAGATATAAAGGATAAAACATAATAAAAAGGATTATTTGGGAGCCAACCAAAGCAAAAGCAAAATAAGAGAGCTGCAAATAAGCATTGTGTTTACTGCACTACTGCACCAGAGCTAGAAAGCTGATTTTTTTTTGTTGTTGTTCCGCTCCTTGACACACATGCAAGGATGAGAGAAGAGTCTCAGAGCTTTGAAAAATATAACTATGTCAAGGAGTCTGATTTCACAGGCTTTAGCATAGGAGTAACCCTTTCTGGGGTCAGAGGGATTTTTTTCTGAGTTGAATAACAAGTAAAGCCTGAAGGATGCTTCTGTTGTGAATTGTATTCTAAACCAGCTTGTGGCCCAGCTGGGATTGTACACTGAGAGGACTAACCAAAATAAGAACGGCTGTGGACATTAACTGTCTTGAAGAAAAAAAGAAATAAGGTGAAATTTGAGATGTTGTGCAAACAACAGCACGATCAAAGAATCAGACAGAGCCAGAAACATTTCACTATATAGCAACAAAGACCTTTCCAAAAAGAAATGGTTCAGAGCAGACAGCTTTTGTGCTTTTATGGAAGAGGAAGGAGTGAAGCCATGGAAAGGACAATATTGGATGGATTGGTTTTTAATATCAAGTCCTGCAAGTTTATGGAAGCTTTTAAAATTATGAGGAGCAATCATGAGCTAGAGGGAGAAAGAAACTGCTGGTTCTGTATTTAACTGAGACAGGAGTGATTCTTTGTATTCACTTTGTGCCAGAGAAGTCAGGAAAAATGTGAGGTGTTCATGGCACGGATGAAATTGTAGCAGAAGTGAAATCAAGACACAAGGAGCAGCAGATAAAAAATAATAATTTATCACAGAAACACTATGAGGCAAATTCCCTGACAACACAACTCCATTGAAGACAAGTTATCTAAGCCATGTTGGAACTGGGCCATAAAAATGAGATGACAAGAACTGAATGTCCATGGAGAGGTATTGGAAACTTACTTAAGTCAGTTAAATGGGATAGTTCTTTCTCTAATTACAGCCCCTACCTCCCACCCCCACCCCCCAAAAAATAATCTTCATTATGTGTTTTAGGGGTTGCTAGTTGGGAAATATTTCCTTACAACCGGCAAGAGAGAGAAAAAGAAAGGACTGAGGAGAGTTAAATTTATAAGGACGTGAATGAATTGGGAATTGAAGTACTGTTATAGAGGAATGTGCATGTGAATGGTGCAAATTTACAGGGCGATTCTTGATGAACTGTAGGAGGAATTTCAGTTTTTCAGCACTTTACAAAAAGAAAACCCTTCAGCTGGTGGGAATTCAGTCAATTTCCTGATGGTTCTTTGGCCATTTCCTAAGTTGCAAGGTTACTAATGGTAATTACAGACTGTTTGTACCTTTGTTGCTCTAACTGTGCAGAAAGGTTTTCTTGGCACATGTGCCTCTCCTGCTTGCAGGTTTTTAAATGGCTGGCCCTTGGTAGGAATTGCTACAATACTCATGAGCAGAGAGGAGCCACCTTTCTTCATTTCTTTCTTATAGAGTATAGCAATTGTTTCTTGCTCACATTTTGCTATCTCTATCCCCTGTGACAATAAGCTACAATTTCAATGTTCATTATTAACACCTTTTACCCCAGCACCATTCTGAAAGAGCCTGTTTTAAGGTGTTTTATTAAGGTATAACAAACCTGCTCCTTCTGAGGATTTCACACAGAGATAGTAGAAAGGAGACAAACCAATTCAAAAACAATTGCAAAAAAAAAAAGACAATTTTTCAAGTCAAAAAAAGGTTTGGTTTGGTTTGGTTTGGTCTGGTTTGGTTTGGTTTGGTTTGTTTGGGTTTGGTTTGTTCGGGTCGGGTTTGGTATGGTTTGGTTTGGTTTTTTAAAAGGAGGAAGATATTGGACTGAAAATAAATCAGACATTCTATTCCTTTTAACTCTCTCTAGTGTGAAAATACCTATATATTTGAATCAATCCAGCAAAATATCTATCAATATTTGGTAGATCTCTTACACACTATTACTCCATCAAATTGGCCCTTAGCATAACACCATTTCCTTCATTATTGCTTCTACATTCAGGCTTTAGTTTTTGCATCTCCCAGGCCTTTATTCTGCAAGACATTTAAAGCGTGTAAATTTTGGCCAGTCAATAATCCCATTTGCATTCAGTGTATTAAACTTACATAGTTCATGAATGAATTTAAGTCAGTGAGTCTGGTGGGTTTAAGCACATGTTTAAAATCAAAGTCATCCTCCAAACTCTGCACATGACTTAAGTAAAGCTTGATTACAAGACACTCCCCGCCTCCTCCCCTATCCTTCCATTTGTGTTCAATAGTTTCTTTGCATTTTGCTGACAAATAAGAAGTGTGAACTTGGTCTGCTGCCATCACTGGAATAAATTGGGAGTGAATTAAGTGGATTTTTTTCTAAAGTAGTGTCTTAATTTCTGGGAAGAGTGCCACAGAATCTGTACAAGCCATCGGAATTGGGTTCCGTCATTGCAAAGTTCATTTTGGAGGTTAAAGGGACAAACCCCAAAGAGCAGACTTAGCAAACTCAGAACTGTAGACATAGGAGTTGGACCCTTGTTTTCCTCACCCAGCTACAAGATGCATCTCATAACCAGCCTGCACCTCTTGCTCCCTCACTCTCTCATCTAACTGAAGAATTTGTCTAGGTGTGCTTGCACCAGAGAAGTTGGCAAGTGAGGAATTCATAATAAAATGTTGCCTTCAAGCCATTGCATTATGGTTTGTAGGCTATCAGAACTCTGCTAGGAGGCTTCTACCCTTCACAGGTTCATGGTTCTGACAGCAACAAACGTTATGCTATCCCACATCCCTTTAAACCAATCTGCAAAGCTCACAGAGCATCTGTCCTTAGCTATTGCACCTTAGCTATGCTGTGCTGCAACACAAGTGCAGGACACAGCATCCAAGCAAAGTTGGAGTCTAAGAGTCATAGAGGAGCAAGGTTTTATTAGCATGTTCAGGATTTAGTCTTTCAAGAGCGAAATGCCAACAAGATGTGATTCGATCCTTACCAATGAATTTCCATCTGTATTTGCTATGAAAAACACTGAGAGCTGATAGGTGTTTTCTGATCTTTCTGTTTTTAAGTACTGCTAGTAAACAACAATATCCTGGTATGACATTCAGAGACTAGGCTTCTGTTCTTTAGTGGTCAGGAGGACTCAATTCCTGAGAAACTCAGCCTGTAATTATAGATTTCAATATTTGGTTTGTGGGTTTTATCAGTTTTTTTCCTCAGAAACCAGTTTAGGTATTCAAAGACATTTCCTACCATCTTGCTGCCAGTCACTGACTTTATTTTCCTGGGACTACTGTTGTGTTTGGTAAATTCAAAGTGAAAAGACAATTTACTAATTATTTTGACAAAAAATACTTTTTAATACATTTTATTTTTTATATCAATTTTCTCTGTGTGTGGCTATATACTGGTGCATATATTATACTGGCTTTCCCTCAGGCATCAATCCCAGGCCATGCTGTTACAAGAAGCAGAGCACTATCATTTACTTACACTTTCTCAACTCTACTGAAGTTCTAATATATTTCCAGCTGACTAAAGATGAGTCCTGTGAATAGGAAGATGTTTTCATATGATTTCCATCCATATCTCACTCCTTCATTCCTCCTTTTTTCCCTCTCTCTTCCCACTTGCCTTCTGACACTGTCTCATTCTGTTGTTCATTCCTTCTAAGCTCACGATCTATCAAAACTCTTTTAAAACTATAGGACAGCATTTTTTCCAAAGTTCTCTGGCTGCCCAAATAGAGACATTTCAGCATGGCTTGCTTTCTCAGAGATTAGGTGAATGATGTACTGAATACAAGCCTCCTGAAGGTGTCTGAATCACTGCTCATGTACAGAAGATACTGAAAAATCATTTTCAAGTCCCCAAGTGCATGCCCAGTTCAGATAAATGCAGGTTACTGTGTCTATCTGTCCTGCTAGCTGTGGCAGTTATTAAATTACTCACATAAAATCGAGACTTTCTTTCCATTGGTAATAGTTTCAAGAGGGATTCCCTGCAGCCCATTAAGTAACATCTCTTTTGTTCAGTGCAAGAATATATAAAAAAGGTAAATTAACCTTCAAGTGCCCAAAGGCATGAACCTAGATCCCATTTCTTTCATTCTCTGTTGCAGATTATTCCAATCTGACCACCACGAGGTCGTCATTATTTTGATGCTGAATATTCAGACAAGGGTGCCATGGATGTAAAAGAAAGGAAACCGTATCGATCTCTGACTCGGCGCCGAGACACTGAACGCCGCTACACCAGCTCTTCAGCTGAGAGTGAGGACAGCAAAGTACCCCAGAAGTCCTACAGCTCCAGTGAGACGCTGAAGGCTTATGATCAAGACTCCAGGCTGACCTACAGCAATCGAGTCAAAGACATGGTGCACCAGGAGGCCGATGAGTTCTGCCGAGCAGGTGGGTACACTTCAGCAGATGTGAGTTCATAGAATCACAGAATGGGAGAGGGTGGAAGGGACCTCTAGAGTTCATCCAGCCCAACTTCCTGCTGAAGCAGACTCCCCTCAGATCAGGGGGCACAGGAACATGTCCAGGTGGGCTTGGAAACCTCAAGAGAAGGAGACTACACACCCTTCCTGGGCAGTCTGGTCCAGGGCTCCCTCACCTTTACAGTAAAGGTGTTTTTCCTTGTGTTTGAGTGGAACTTTTTGTGTTCCAGTTTACACCCATTACCCCTAGTCCTATGGCTGGACACTACAGTAAAAAGTGTCACTTCATCCTCTTGACATTCACCATTGAGGTACTTACGAGTGTTGATAAGATTCCCCCTCAGTCTTCCCTTCCCCAGGCTAAACAGCCTCAGGTCCCACAGCTTTTCCTCCTCAGAGAGATGCTGCAGTCCCCTCAGTATCTTGGTAGCCCTCCATAGGACTCTCTCCAGTACTTCCCTGTCTCTCTGGAACTGAGAAGCCCAGAACTGGACACAGCACTCCAGATGAGGTCTCACCAATCCAGAGTAGAGGCAGAACCTCCCTCAACCTGTTGCCCATACTCTTCTTAATACAGCCCAGAATGTCATTGGCCGTCTGCCCATGATCATTTTATCATCTGAGAGCTCTGGGAGGTTACCTTTGAAGGACACTGAGGCCAAAACCGAGATACAAGGAGAGAGGAACATCTTTCTTGCAGACACAAAGACATGTGCAACCAATGTTCTTAAGTGAGATACCAGTAGCCCGTGTTCATTATCATCTACTATGACACATTTTCTGTATTGTAGTCTTTCTGCCTCCAACAGTCCTTTACCACTTCCCACCATGACTTCAGACCCCTTGTGCACATGTTGCATAGTACAGACATGGCATGGAAAGACTCTGCCTGCTCAGGAGACCTTTTAATATGCCTGCTCTGTCACAAAGGAAGTCAACAAGGATGTAAAGGCAGAAGACAATGAGGGGAGAATGTCACAGTCTGCACTGTCCATCTACACTACAGTAAATTCCAAGAAGCCTGGAAGAAGGGAGGCAAAAGAGCTGAAGAGAGGATGAGCTACCCTTGGCACTGTACATGGCCTGCAAGGTGTAGGTTTGAGAAGGGAACACGCTCCAATATTAAATAGTGATAAAGAACCACTTTTAGGACTTACAGGAGTTCATTTAGTGAATATGGGTAATAAGAGTTGTGAAGATCTGGAGGTTCAAGGGTCAGCATGGGCTCCACGGTCCTATTAGCCATTCCAGATATTCTGCTTTTTACTGCTGGCTTGAAGTTGGTGCAGTTACATTTTGACTGCTGCTCTTGCCTATGTGAGGTAGATTTCTGGTCCCAGCTGTAGTCTCCTCTTCATTCTTCTCTCAAGACGTGAGTGTCTTAGGACAGAAACCATGCAGGGCTTCACATAAATTATTTTTAGAAGTCCATCAAGAAAAGCATAAAATGACAAATCGAATAAAATAGAGTAGGCAGCATTCCAGAAAAGGGACATAAAATAGCTGACCCAGACTGCTCTGAGCTCAGCCTCTGCAGTTGGAGAAGCTGATTCCCCAAAGGGAATGCATATAATTGCACTCATTTAACTTGGACTCTGCTTAATTTCACTCTTCAAACACCACAGACTTGTGGTTTTGGTGCAAGACACATCTTTAAGACATGCACAAGCAATGTGACTTGCAGAAGTATCTTTGTGCACATGGGTTTGGTGTTTGTATCTCAGGATAAATGCAACAGGCAATAATTAACAAAAGGGCCAATAGGTGTTGTGAGTAATACTTTGCAACCATGAAAGGAGTTTCCCTCTTAGCAACTCTGAAATATTTCATCCTCTCTAAGGAATCTACTAAATTGGAAAGAAAAGGAAACCTTTTAGGTCATTGAGTTTGCTCACTTCATACAATATATTCACCATGCAGGATAGATGTGAATTAGTACAGGTCAGTGGTTTTCAACCTGAGGGTCTGTGAGGCCACGCAGGTCCACGGACTTCTCCTAAGAAGCCCACAAAAGATAAATGAGAAAAGCTCTATTGACAAGGAGTGTAAATTTTCTATACAGAAGTTCATACTTCCCTAGGAATTTTTTTTCTAGGGAAAATACTGACACATAGTAAAACCCACCAGTCTAAGTGGCTGAAATAAACTGTGAAGAAGTTAAGATTAGCAATGTCAGGGTGCCACTGCTACTTCTGATGTTTCATCAACAGATTCTGCAATTTACAATTTTCTCTCAGTTTATCCTAAGAGTCACAAAATTGGCCTGAAAAGTGTTAACAATAACCCCAGACTTTCTGTGCTACATTTTCCACTGGCACAAAGCCAGGAATGGACATCACTTTGTGGTGCTGTTTGGGCTCATGCCAACTGAAACCAAGCCTTATTAGCCCGCTCAACATCAACAAGGCAAAGTGAATTTCTTCCCTGCATTGGTTTGGAAGGCAGAGGAGGGAAACATTTCAAATTGACCAAATAAATTCAGTAAATAAACAAGTCAGCATTTAAATGGTTTTAGCTAGAGTGAGAGTGCCAGCAAACGTGCAAGTCAGCACAGGAAAAAATAGACCAGATCTGAATTACAAAGTCTCAGATATTTATTATCTTCCTTTTATTGACTTGAGTTCTTCTAGTTTAAAAGGCAACAGTGAGCATAGAATATGAAAATCGATGCATCTCCTGCTGTTTATTGCAAATAAATTTGATTTTCAGTTAATTGTAGCAGTCATTTTTCATAATTTATGAGCCGCTGTTACTGAAGAGCATCAGTCATGCTGCACATCGGTGTGTTTGATGATGCTCAATGTGGCTTGTTTCAGGGGAAGGTGGAACTCACCATCAGTGACTCAAATACACAAGCAAAACCAAAACTACATTTTCCAGTAGCTCATGGAGAGTGGTTTCAAAATTATTCCAGCCTTGCACAAAGGTCAAAACTAGAAGAGAAAAGAAGGGTCTCTAGAGAGATACTGCTTCCTTGTGTTTATAACTTAGGTCAAGTTCATTTGCTACCTCATTCCATGGAGTGGTAGGAGATGCTCTCTCAGACCACTTTGCAATCAAGTTAATTGGTTTAATTTGCCACAGGCTTGCACTGTACTTCCCAAGCAAGGCTCTTGGGTTTGACAGAGGTGTGAGCGCCAAACCACCTTATCTGTCCACTCTGTCTTAAAGCTTTAATCTTATTTGGTCAATTAAAAAGGTGTGAAGTTCATGAATGCTTTATATAGTTTGAGCACTATCAGCTTTATGTGGAAATGCCGTCATAACCCATTACACATCTTGCATTCAAACATCTCCTCTCTGTTCTCTATGATCTGGAAAGTCAACTACATGAAGAAGTGTAGTAAAAGAGCATCTACTTAGGCCAGGTGATCATTCAATGCATGTGGCATTCCTTAGAGGTCAGAATTGGGAACAGTGCTGTTTAACATCTTTGTTGGCGACATGGATAGTGGGATTGGGGGCACCCACAGCAAGTTTGCCAGTGGCACTGAGCTATGTGGTGTGCTGCTCAGAGGGACCTTGACAAGTAAGCTCGAGAAGTGGGCCCATGTGAACCTCATGAGTTTCAATAAGGCCAAGTGCAAGGTCCTGAACCTGAGTCAGGACAAATCCCAAGCACAAAGACAGGATGGGTGGAGAATGGAGGGAGAGCTGCCCTAAAGAGGAGAAGGACATCAAGGGCATCATTTGATAAGAAGCTTAACGTGACTAAGCAATGTGCACTTGCAGTCCAGAAAGCCAAACATATCCTGGGCTGTACCCAAAGCAGTGTAGGCAGCAGGTTGAGAGAGGGGATTATCCTCCTCTGCTCTGCTCTGCTCTGCTCTGCTCTGCCCTGCCCTGCCCTGTTCTGCTCTGCTCTGCTGAGACTCTCCTGCAGTGCTGCATCCAGCTCTGGGCACCAACAGCAAAAGGACACGGAGCTGCTGGAACGAGTCCAGAGGAGGCCACGGAGATGATGCAAGGACTGGAACCCCTGCTCTGGAGACAGACTGAGAGAGTTGGGGCTGTTCAGCCTGGAGATGAGAAAGCTCTGGGGACAACTTAGAGCAGTCTCCAGTTCCTAAAAGGGCTGAACTGAATGTGGGGAAATGTAGATTGGATATTGGGAAGAAGTTCTTCCCTCTGAGGCTGTTGAGGCTCTGGAACCGGCTGTCCAGAGAAATTGTGGATGCCCCATCCCTGGAAGTATTCAAGAGCAGGTTGCATGGGGCTTGGAGTAACCTGGTCTAGTGGAAGGTGTCCCCGCCTTTGGCCGGGGTGCTAGAATTAGAAGATCTTTAAGGTCCCTTCCAATGCAAATCTTCTATGAATCTATGATATTATGTGTACTATGATATAAACTTTCCCCATGAAGCAGAGCTCAGGGACAAGCCAGGCTGTTTCCACAAACATGAAAGTAAACTCTGGAAACTTAGAAATCTGACTATTTTTCTTGGATACACATTTTCCACTGTGTGCTGATATTTAACATCAAGAAATGCAAATGTGAGGAGAAACGGATGATTGTTATGGTTTTGAGAAGGGAGAGAATAATAACTCAGTTTTGGATGCAGCCTCAAGGTCCAGATCTGATGAAGAGATTTCAATAATAAGTAGTTATGAACTTCACCGGTCAAAGCTAGGTTTGGGCATAAACTGTCCTAGAGATCATGAATTTGGATTTATCATAGAATCATGATTCTATTTATGATAGAATGGTAAGGGTTGGAAGGGATCTTTAGAGATCATCTAATCCAACCCCCTTGCTCAAGTGGGTCAATCTAAATCAGGTCACGTAGGAACACCTCCAGGCGGGTCTTGAAGACATCCAAGGAAGGAGCCTCCACACCCTCCCTGGGCAGCCTGTGCCAGGGCTCCCTCACCTCAACAGTGAAATAGATTTTTCTTACATTTAAATGGAAATTTGTGTGTTCCGGCTTCATCCTATTACCCCTTGTCCTGTTGCTATAAAAAAAGTGCTGCCCCAATCTCCTACCACCCACCTTTAGATATTTGTAAATATTAATGAGATCCCCCTTCAGTCTCCTCTTCTCCAGATTAAACAGCCTCAGTTCCCACAGCCTTTCCTCATATGAAAGATGTTCCCTGATCATCTTGGTGGCCCTGTGCTGGACTCTCCAGAAATTCTCTTGAAACGTATCTGAGCTGCAAAGTCTGCTCTAAGACTGAGTCCGTGGTTGGTGCATAGATTTGTCAGACTCCACCTGTCTTTTTATTGCAGAGGATTTACGTGTTAAAACAATGGGAAGAAGCCAGCTAGGCCGAATTTGATCAGTAGTGTTGGTATTTGGCCGTGATCCAAGGCCTGATACCTCCTACCGGCTAGAGATAAAGTTTCTTAATCCATGTGATCGAGGCGTATCGTAACAGGAGCAGAGGTGCATTGTGCTGCACAAATGCACAGTTCAGCTAAAGGCATTCATGGGTTGCCAAAATCTTTTAAAGACATTCAAGGCTGAAAAATAAAAGCTTGCATTAATAAATAAATGAGAATTAAAATGGAGCCATGAATCGCTCTCCCCAGCTTCCTCGTGCAACACTCCAAACAAAACGTGCTCATTTTTGAAGCCTCATTCACATCAATTTGGTCTGAATTTAAAGCTCTGCAGGTAACAAGATGTGAACTGGAGTAATTTTTCAGGTTGTACTCTTAGTCAGCTAAACAACTGCATCTATTCGCAGCCAAATAACCTCTGCTGTGGCTGTACCAGAGTGAATGGCTAATCTGAGTCAAGGTGTGAGTGGTCAGCAAAGGGAAAGTGAGGTCACCAAAAAAAATCCCAGTATCTAATTTCAGGGAGGAGAACTCAATAAGCCAATGTCCTATTGTAGGGGAGTTGCCAGGTATATAAGAGGACTCCAAATCATGCCTCATTTTGTTTTTCTCCCAAGAAAATGATTGTTGCCTCTCCTAAAAATTTCACTCATTTCTCTGCCCATCTTTGCTTTCAAAGTTTCTCACTGAACATGGCCTGATTTTTTCTCAGGTTCCAGAAGGAGAAATCCACCTTGTTTTTGGTCTTGGCACAATCATTTAGTCTCATAATAAGCAAGATGAGAGACCAGGGAAATCTTAGATGTTGTTGGGAATTAGGAGCTGCTGTGCCCCACGTGAAGATAGAAAATGAATTGTTCTGCAATTGACTTGTTCTAGATCTAACCATCCCCTATTACAGAGTAAGCAGGCTGCTTTGTTTCCTCCCAGGAGCCAACTTCTCTTTGCGAGAGCTGGGTCTTGAAGATGTGACACCCACACACGGGACTTTGTACCGGACTGATATCGGGCTGCCTCACTGCGGCTACTCCATCAGCGCTGGCTCGGATGCCGACACTGAGGCAGATGTGGTCATGTCACCTGAGCACCCTGTGAGGCTTTGGGGACGCAACCCCAAGTCCGGACGCAGCTCCTGCTTGTCAAGTCGGGCCAACTCCAACCTTACCCTCACGGACACGGAGCATGAGAATACTGAAACTGGTAAGTGGTGGCAGCGCATGTGGTGTCAGCCTCAGGCTCTACCAGGAATGCCTCTTACCACTCCACCTTAATCTTCCTTAGCTTTTGTGTTGCTTTGGATTTTTTATCAGACTCGGTGAAAACACTCTTCTAATAGCCTCATGTCATGGCCTTTTGTACTGTCCTACAGAGTGTTTGTTAATAAACTGCTGGAGAAGCTCCTACTTATTTATCACAGCGACAGAGATCATTAAGTGGCTGTAATACTCTCTCTGCTTTTTGTAGCGACCTTTCAGATGAAAAACATTTAAATCTCCCTTCCCCTGGCTGATGCTGCTCTTATCTTTGCTACAGATTTTTGGGGCAGATAATTTCCTTCTTTTCCTCACTGGTTCCTTGACAGGAGCCGTTTCATTTATGTAAATTGTCTGACTGCTCTCTGAAGGAAAACGATGGTGAAATATTTTTGGAAGCCTTTTTTCTTCATGTGAAATAAAAGCTGAAGGTCACAGATTTTTTTTATCTCTGTAACTTTGTGTCCCCAGCTGTGGGGACTCCTGCATGCATTTCGTGGGTCTGCAAACCTTTTGGTCAGCAGTTCTGCCAAGCAGTGTAGGAAGGAGAGAGGATTTTGATTCAATTGCAGCTTGACCCAGGAGTTCACACAGCCCTATATGCCTTTGCACCTTTAATTCAATTATGGCACAGCCGGCTTCTTAATATAGCCACCACGTATAAGTCATCGAGAGCTTGAGCTCAGCACAGAAAAAAAATGACGTGAAATGACTATTGCTTGTTCTCTTTATGCTTCTTGCCACAGTATTATAGTGACAAATGATGATAACTTTTCCTTGGGAAGCCATGACACGGTGAGACATACACCACCCACATGATTTTATGTTTAACTCCAACAAAATTACGGTAGAAGCTTATTAAGTTTCTGCTCCAAGATAATGATATATTAAGCAAAGTTCAAAGAAAAATGGCCTTCTGTTTGAAGGATGTACTGAAGAACCTTTTAAAATTATCTTTACAGCATTTTTTTAAGTTTCTTCATGTAGTACCTTACAGGGCTGCACCCATTAGGGCAAGCAGACATGTAGTGCCAGATTATATTGTTTTCCTTCCGAGCCTTGTCTTTTAAAGAAAAAACAGGAATCATCAGGAGCAAATTAGAGTTGTGCACACTGCTAAGAAATCACTAGAAAACAACCAAAAGCAAACACCTTGCTTTTCCATCCTAGTCTCCAGGATTCCATGGTGGTGTGGTGTATAAGCAGCTATGATCCTATGCCACAGATCTTTCTTTCCACGCCCACTAAAAAAAGCACAGAATTTTAGTCTGTTTTTTTTTTTTACCTTGGTCTTAAGAGAGAAGAATTCCATTAGCTGCTGGAGTCTTTTTCACTGGTATCCGTAATGCTATCTCCGTATGTGCAAATGCAACTTTGTACCTACAGATCACTTACAAATGAAATTATATTAGCAACAACACATTAGCAAGAGCACATGCCTTGAAAGGCTTTACTGAAAGTAATAACAGAGGCAGTAGTACTCATGTCAGGACTGAGACAACTTCCAATTCCTCTTCCTTTAAGTGTAACAACACACTAACCATTTGTTGAACCATCCCATAGCAATTAGAAAAGGGAAAGCAAAGAGATGGCAAACATACCTTCAGCATTTTTTAAGTGCTGTACAAATGTGGAAGAGGTTTTTTCAGGCCCTAGGTATTTGCAGTCTTAGATATTGAGGCTTTTGAATGAGAAAGGGCGTTTCATACTAAAAACCACCAAATCTCTGTAGCATAAATAACTTCTCAAGAGTGGTAGTGCTCAGTATGTAATGGTGCTGTTCATACTGAGAAAGAAAGTGATGGAACTTGAGGGAAAATATTGGTGTCCAAACTGTGCTTTTGGGGAGCTTCAGCTGATGATTAGACTTCCCAGGGAAGATGTCAGAGACATCAGCCATGTTCAGGTCAGAAAAACTGACCCAGAGCTGAAAGAAAGACACATCATTTCAATATAGAGATTGCAGTTGAATTGGTGGTATAAACATATCCAAACAAAGGTTGTAAGGGAAGAAGAGAAGGACTAAAGAAAAGTCTTAAGCATGCACAAAATTTGTCCATTTTCATTTTGTAATTGCTTGGCACAGAAAAAGATGTGAGAAACTTTTGCAAACAAACCTCTTACAGCCTGAAACCTGCTGTTGGAGCAAACAAAGCCTCAGATCCTCTCAGAAGCTTTGTCTGGCAAATGCAAAGGTTGCTCTGTGTTTCCTTCCTCCTCACACAAGCAGTGTTGCTCTGGGCCCTCCACAGCCAGCTATCACACAGGCTATTTTGAGAAATCCCAGATTTATAGAACAAATGTTTTCAAGAAGACAAGAAATTTTGCTAATGGTAGCATGAAGTAACATAATGCTAGGACTCAGTTTACAGGACACCTTATTAGTCAATATTAATTGTTGACAGTATTGATAGAAGTTATAGCCTTTAGCTGAAGTCAATATGGAGCTTTATGAACCTGCCATCAATAGAAGATTTTATGATGCCCATTAAACCAACTTTTCCAATGAAGGTTAGCATCAGCAATTTTTATGCTGTTCATTATTTACGCAAAATAAATAACCAGAACTTACTTCTGATGTTAGTAAATCTAAAGCTGTCAAAGTGTAATTCTACCTAGACATTCACTGTATTCTTAGGAAATGAGAGGTCTGACTCCCTTGCTCTTATGTCAGGAATGGTGATGCTTTGAAGAAACAGACAGGTTGCTCAGGAAGTGCACCCACGATCCACACTTCTGTCTTTAAGGAAACCAACGAAGTGCTCTGGTTCCGTGGCATATTACAGTCCATAAATCACTTGCAGAGACAGCTGGCATGAAAAGCTATGCAATGCTTAATCTAAACTGATCCCAGGCTTTCCGTGACACTGCATACTTTTAGTAGGTTAAGAGTTTGTTTTCACTGAAGAGTCAGCTTGTTATAACTGGCAATGCCCTGAGCTCAGATCCTGCACACCCAGACATCTCCAATGACTTCTCTTCTGTTGGACAGTGCTTTTTGCTCAACCTGGATGGTCACTTTGCAGAGTAAGGGGATAGAGGGAACAGCACAAGCTACTGCATCTTGTCTAAGGATAATGCAATCACTCTCTTCTGCTAACATAGCAGGCACTTCATATAGATCAAGGATTATTCTATAGTATGACCATTTAAGCTAAGCTGAAATCATAGACTCCCATTAACAGTGCAGACCCATATATAGGGAGGAGTTTGGTTCCTGGAAGTCTAGCAATGAAGTTAGTAGAACCTCTTTCCTGTACAGTTCGCCTTGTTTCTCAGCAAGACTGATTCAAACAAAAGAAGTTCCTGAAGTGGTCATTTGGATCTCAGCCTGGAGTTAACTGGCATTACCTTAGGTAACCCTGAACAGACTTTGTACTGAGCCAGCAATTGTTTAATATAGAGAAGAGTACAATGGAGGAGAACGAGGTAATAGCCTTCCAGAAATTGACTTATTTTGCAGCAATTCAGTCATATACTAAAAGTAAAATACTTCTAATCATAAAGACATCATAAAAACACCGTACCACAGAATAATTGATGTTGAAAGGCATTGCTGAAAGTCTCTGATCCAGTCTCCTACTTAAAGTAGAACTGACTTTGAGGTCAGATTGGCTCCTCAGGGCCTTGTTCAGTTATACTTCGAGCAACTCTCAGGATGGAGAGGCTACAATGTCTATGTCCCACTTCTGGTGCTGACCACACTTATTGGGAACAACTATTCTCTGAAGAGCCAATCAAAATTTCCACTGCTGCAACTTATGTCCATTGCCTGTGACCCACTCACCATGGAGTCTGAGGAACTACTGTGTTACTTTTTTTTTTTAAGAGTAAACTAAACAAATAGCTTCTGAAAATAGTCTAGATTGGATGCTGCCTCAGCCAGTGTCTGTATATGGTGGCTCCTTGAGCCATTCTTTCTCCAGTTGCAAGAATTTGTAGCATTATTGTGCTTTCTTTAACTCCAGGGCCATCCAGAACTCTTCAGACTAGGCTTTGAGTACCTCAGGCTTTTGTACTGACTAGGGCTCTCAGATGTAGAGATGGTCAGTGTTTGTGTGTAAGTGACCCTGAAACAGACTTTGAACATTTCTTTCAGGTCTGTAAGTGAGGTCTTACCCCAAACCTGTCAAAACTGTTGTCAGTTATGCAGATAGTCCCTCAAGTTGCATCAGGAGAGATTTAGATTGGATATTAGGATAAACATCATCACTGAAGGAGTTGTTAGACACTGGCATAGGCTGTCTGGGAAGGTGGCAGAGTCTCCATCCCTAGAGATCTTTAAAACTTGTGCAGATGAGGTGCTAAGGGAAATGGTTTAGTGGTGGTCTTGGCAGCTGATGATCTTAAAGGTCTTTTCCAATCAAAATGATTCTATGATAGATCTGAATATGAAAGATAAGCATAAAATGTAGATATTCCCATACAAAATGCCTTCCCACAAAAAAAAGAAACCCCGAAGCATAATAATGAAGCTATGGCAAACTAAGGATTCACTTTAGTTTTAATCTGGGTTTAGTGTTAATATCCACCAAGGCATGTAGCTGGCTAAATGTGGGGAACAGGAACAGTTTTCTTCATTAGCAGGACAAGTCAGCAATGACTAATGCTTGTGCACATGTGCAGAGTGGAACTGATGTTTCTCTCTGTCATCATCTTCTCCTGGGAAGAATGTGGGCAGTATCAGGCAGCCAGAAGGATCTCACAGGCAGGATGAGTAACATCAGATGGCTTGAGACAGTTCAACTGAGCTGGAGATGCTCAGTTGTGATATATTGTGTAAAGAAATTCCTGCAGCAGAAGTGTTGCTGAAGTGTAGCATTTTCTTATCTAGCCAACTGGGAGATTAGTAGACATGAACTAAATTTATAGATCTAACCATTCTTGAAGCCAAAATTCAGGCTGCAGGACCATTGCTGTCAAATTGCACTGTGCTGCTTCTTTCTATCTTCACAATTTAAAAGTATGTAGGAAATATGTGATCCTACAAATAATTCCACCTGCATTTCTTGTGTGCAAAAGGAGTGAGAACACCTCTGCTGGACTCAAATCTCTTATTTATCAATGAGCTGGATGAAGGTATGATCAGCTCCACTTCCACTATACTTCTGTTGGTTAACTTCGCTTAGGAAGAGCTGTTTAATCTCCAGTTTCATTTGTCTTTGTTTTCACCTCTGCTTAAAGGTCTTTTTTCCAACAGTAGTATGGTGACTATAGCAATACAAAGACTTACTCACTGGTGACAAGATTAAGAACACCAATTCATTTTACTTTGATGGACCTACACCCTACAGAGTGCAATAATTATTCTTTTAGTCCCTACTGTTCTGGGATGCATTTAAATGAGCTTTAAAAGCATTAAGTGACCAACCAGACCAATATCCAAACCTGCTCTCCAAGCTTGACCAGAAAGGTAGTGGATATGTTACAGTTAACTTTTTCTTTCTCATCAAATAAATTTCCTGTCTGTAAAATTCTCATAGGCTTTTTTGAAACTGAAGAGTACTGGCAACCAGGAGCTGGAAAGCTCACATAGTTCTTCCTGCTCTACCATCACACACCCAACTCTTAGCCATTTTAATAGAGATAATATATGACTTAAAGAGCATTTCTTGCAGTAACCTCCATTACTGCTTCTAGAAAAGAAACATTTAAGAAACTGCATAGGAAGTTAGGACTCAATAGAATTGAATGCTTATAGAAGATATTTAGAAACACAGGGGTACACTACAGCGGGAAATAATTAAAAAGAAGTCTTTCAAACAAGGAACACTGAAGAAATGAGATATCTTTTGTTTATCTCCTGGGTAGTTAAAAAATCAGCCACTTTCATTTACTCAGTGGTGTCTGATGCAGACCTACAGAAGCCTGTGAAAAATCCCATTGCAATCAGCAGTGTTAGATCAGGTCCAAGGTATATGGTGATAACTATCTATTGTTTGCAAAACAGCCAACATGCAAGAGTGGTATTAATCCCAGTACTCTTCGTAAAATACATATCAACATGCTGTTTGTCAGTCAGTTTCTTGTACACATTTTGTCTTCTTATTAAATCAGAAAGCTCTTCCAATGATCAAGTCACATGCTCCAGAATTTCATCAGCTTTTTCTAAATATTTTCTCTTCAGAAAATATTCTTTGTTTTACAATAGTTAGGGGAACTCTAGTAAAACAGTAGTAACTTCTGTGTGTTTTTCTTGTTGCCTGTGATTGTCCAGAGCTCATCTCCTATTGTCCATACTTAGAATCATAGCATCATAGAATGGTAGGTGTTGGAAGGGACCTTTAGAGATCATCCAGTCCAACCCCCTGCTCAAGCAGATACCCCTTGATCAGGTCACACAAGAATGCATCCAGGCAGGTCTTGAAAACCTCAAGAGAAGGAGCCTCCACACCCTCCCTGGGCAGCCTGGGCCAGGATTCAGTCACCCTTACAGTAAAGAAATATTTCCATTAAGTTTAAGTGGAACTGTTTATGTTCCAGCTTTTGCCTGTTACTTGCTACCAGAGGCCTTGCAAGGTTCTCTTGAACAACTCTGAACTTCTGCAGAGAAGGTTTTTTCTCTTCTTTACATTCACCTTCCCATTCCCCAAATCATGTTGACCCAAATCACTGGTCTAAAATATATTTCAATATACCAGTGCAATTAGCAGTGCCAGAATTAGTGTGTAATCTTAGCATTACAAATTATTTGTTAATACCTCAGTTGATAATCCATGGTGACTTTCCTTTTTGTTATCATGTTTTGCTGACTAATTTCCTTTCAGGCTTCATACACTGTATTGTTAATGTTGTTACCGTGGTTGCAGTAACATCATCTCCTTTTTTCTCCTTTGAATTAAATAGCGCATTATAAAATACTTCTAGTAAATGAGTGTCTGCTTCAGACATGCTTCTTCTGCGAACCATGTAGACAAAAATGTGATACTTGGACTCTGGAGAATTCAGAAAGGAGATTTTTTTTGTAAAAAAGACAAACAACAAACTATTTTTCACAATAAATATATATATCGATATATGTATAAAAAGAGGAATGTGCTATGAGCTATACTTTGTTAAGCTTCCCTTATGTCTTTTGAGTAGAGGAAGACAAGAATAAATTAGAATTACCCAGCCAAGATTAGGCATCTGCTGGCTGTCATCTTTCACTTGCCTCCTATCAGTTGTAACCTTAATATTAACAAGATGTTTGAGCTTGAAATAAAAATTAGCCAGAACCCCTACCACTAAAGATCCATCATCAGCTGCAAAAGTTAGTGAGGCACTACAGAAATGAGTAGCAGATCCAGAAGGGCATTTTTACTGATCCTCTTCTCTATTTCAGCTCCTCAGAACTCTCAGACTATTCTTTTCCAGGTAGAATTTGCAAGAAATTCCTCATTTTAACAATACATGAAGATTGCCTGGATATTGCAACCTACCAAAGCTGCCTTGTAGAGATATTCAGAGACTTGGAGATCACTTGATATGTGAAGGTCAAGGGAAGGAATGTGCCTTCAGGCTCTCCAACCATAAAGATACTAATAATCCTATGAAGAATATTAGTCCTAAAAAGGAGATTTCAGCTACATGACCATCCCAGTGCTACATCCTCCACTGAAAAATGGTTCCCTTGAAGGCTGTTACACCTTCCCTACTTGTGATCCAACTTTCTATCCACTGACATTCTTGATGATGGATTCCTCGTATTTTCTGTCCTTTTATCTTTTTTGTCCTTTTTAGATATTAGCCCTGAGACACTTCTTGAAAATTAAAAGGTGAGGTACCACTTCTTCAAAAGACTCCCGGAGAATGTTTTATCTCGATAGGACAGTAAATTGATGGGGTTTAGGGCAGTAGATTCTTAATCTGCCTCCACATTCGAACAACTCTCTGTATGGTGGTTATAAAAAAGCATTTCAAATAACAATGCCGCTGTCGCTCAGGCAGGATTCAACCCACTCAAGAGCTGACTGTCCCTTTGGTAGCATCAGGTTCACCCCAGGAACTGCAGAGGTAGACAGCAGCATACATGCTTCCCATTTAGGAGGTGAAGGTACATGGGATTATCCTGTGTTTAATACTTCAGTTGCCATGATAGTTATCAGTATCTTCATTTTGTTCCACAGTGAAGGAATTCCCACTGATTTCTGGGGCTAATCTGTCTCATCACTGGCCTCTTCACCTCTA
>WBNH01005609.1:16307-96181 GCA_013401255.1 Urocolius indicus | reverse complement strand
CTCTAGTAAAACAGTAGTAACTTCTGTGTGTTTTTCTTGTTGCCTGTGATTGTCCAGAGCTCATCTCCTATTGTCCATACTTAGAATCATAGCATCATAGAATGGTAGGTGTTGGAAGGGACCTTTAGAGATCATCCAGTCCAACCCCCTGCTCAAGCAGATACCCCTTGATCAGGTCACACAAGAATGCATCCAGGCAGGTCTTGAAAACCTCAAGAGAAGGAGCCTCCACACCCTCCCTGGGCAGCCTGGGCCAGGATTCAGTCACCCTTACAGTAAAGAAATATTTCCATTAAGTTTAAGTGGAACTGTTTATGTTCCAGCTTTTGCCTGTTACTTGCTACCAGAGGCCTTGCAAAGTTCTCTTGAACAACTCTGAACTTCTGCAGAGAAGGTTTTTTCTCTTCTTTACATTCACCTTCCCATTCCCCAAATCATGTTGACCCAAATCACTGGTCTAAAATATATTTCAATATACCAGTGCAATTAGCAGTGCCAGAATTAGTGTGTAATCTTAGCATTACAAATTATTTGTTAATACCTCAGTTGATAATCCATGGTGACTTTCCTTTTTGTTATCATGTTTTGCTGACTAATTTCCTTTCAGGCTTCATACACTGTATTGTTAATGTTGTTACCGTGGTTGCAGTAACATCATCTCCTTTTTTCTCCTTTGAATTAAATAGCGCATTATAAAATACTTCTAGTAAATGAGTGTCTGCTTTAGACATGCTTCTTCTGCGAACCATGTAGACAAAAATGTGATACTTGGACTCTGGAGAATTCAGAAAGGAGATTTTTTTTGTAAAAAAGACAAACAACAAACTATTTTTCACAATAAATATATATATCGATATATGTATAAAAAGAGGAATGTGCTATGAGCTATACTTTGTTAAGCTTCCCTTATGTCTTTTGAGTAGAGGAAGACAAGAATAAATTAGAATTACCCAGCCAAGATTAGGCATCTGCTGGCTGTCATCTTTCACTTGCCTCCTATCAGTTGTAACCTTAATATTAACAAGATGTTTGAGCTTGAAATAAAAATTAGCCAGAACCCCTACCACTAAAGATCCATCATCAGCTGCAAAAGTTAGTGAGGCACTACAGAAATGAGTAGCAGATCCAGAAGGGCATTTTTACTGATCCTCTTCTCTATTTCAGCTGCTCAGAACTCTCAGACTATTCTTTTCCAGGTAGAATTTGCAAGAAATTCCTCATTTTAACAATACATGAAGATTGCCTGGATATTGCAACCTACCAAAGCTGCCTTGTAGAGATATTCAGAGACTTGGAGATCACTTGATATGTGAAGGTCAAGGGAAGGAATGTGCCTTCAGGCTCTCCAACCATAAAGATACTAATAATCCTATGAAGAATATTAGTCCTAAAAAGGAGATTTCAGCTACATGACCATCCCAGTGCTACATCCTCCACTGAAAAATGGTTCCCTTGAAGGCTGTTACACCTTCCCTACTTGTGATCCAACTTTCTATCCACTGACATTCTTGATGATGGATTCCTCGTATTTTCTGTCCTTTTATCTTTTTTGTCCTTTTTAGATATTAGCCCTGAGACACTTCTTGAAAATTAAAAGGTGAGGTACCACTTCTTCAAAAGACTCCCGGAGAATGTCTTATCTCGATAGGACAGTAAATTGATGGGGTTTAGGGCAGTAGATTCTTAATCTGCCTCCACATTCGAACAACTCTCTGTATGGTGGTTATAAAAAAGCATTTCAAATAACAATGCCGCTGTCGCTCAGGCAGGATTCAACCCACTCAAGAGCTGACTGTCCCTTTGGTAGCATCAGGTTCACCCCAGGAACTGCAGAGGTAGACAGCAGCATACATGCTTCCCATTTAGGAGGTGAAGGTACATGGGATTATCCTGTGTTTAATACTTCAGTTGCCATGATAGTTATCAGTATCTTCATTTTGTTCCACAGTGAAGGAATTCCCACTGATTTCTGGGGCTAATCTGTCTCATCACTGGCCTCTTCACCTCTAGAGTTTTTTTAGTATTTTTATGGTATGTCACATAGAGAATGTCTTTCATGTATTACTGTAATCAGCATCTGAAAGGATGCTGACATTAAGCACCTTCACAATGTTTTCCTGCTGTAATGAACTGCAGTTCAGTATAGGTTAGCGTGTAGGTTTCACCTTATTATTATTGTGATGATGATGATGAAGCCATTAAACAAGGGGGGAAAAAAGCCCAAACTCTAGAAATTCATTAATAGCCTGGATATTGGGGGAGAGAGAGCACACAGAAACAGCATTAACAGGCAAGAATTTACTGTTCTTTTCCATTATGCTGTAAATTTTTGCCCTTCCCTTCACCACTTCAAAATGCCTTGTCACGGAGAATTTTTTTAAAGGAAAATAATTGCATGTATTAATATTGCTGTCAAGCTGCCAAGTATTCTAGATGTAAATCTGTGCATTTTACACTATTTCTAAGCGCTGTAAATAACTTGTTTTAGTGTGAAACAACCCAGGGGGAATACAGTTAAGTTCAGCAGCAAAAGACCTATTGCTCTTTTGATAGCAATACTTTGCTTCCAGCCTGGTTTTGGGGTGGGATTTGTGTGTCAATGCCAATGGAGTGAGAGTTATGGTCAGGACAACAAGGGTCATCATTGCTGGTGTAAACATCAGTGTTTAGACCTAGAGCAGGATTTTGCTTTTAGGGACAGACACAAGCTCTGTCCTAAGCAAAAGATTGAGCCCCACCTGAGACAGATGAAAGGAAAGAAGCATGGAGAAAAGCAAAGGATGAGAGGGAACAATAAATCCAAACAAGAAAGAGGTGATGGCTGAGACCTCAAAATGATCTGATATATCCATGGCCAAAGGACCTCTCCCCTATAGAATTAAACTTGTTGGTCAAGCATGGACCAGGGCGGTAAAGCTTATTTTCCATTTGTCATTTCCCCTTTTTCTGCTTCATCCCTGAATATGTAAAGAGGGGGTCATACCAAGCTGCAATAGGAAGGACATGTCAATACACCATACCAACCTTTCCAAGAGGCACAGCACTACATCTTGCACAGGTTAAAATGGGTACCAGGTTTTCTCCCCAGACTGGCATTTCTACATGCTCATATCTGTATTTCTGAAGTCCCATTTGATCTGCTGCAATGCTGCATCTACTTCTAGGTCCAGCACACAGAGTGTTAGTCCACATTTGGTCTAGTCTCCTCCATTGACCCTAGAGATATTTGGCTCTACTTTGTTTTCAGTGAAGATGCATCTCCACCCATAAGCAGAACAAAAAATGAGAAGAAAGAGCACGTTATTTTTGTTTTACCCAAGCCCAGAGGTGTACACTGAGCTCCAAATAAAGGCACAGCTGCTGCCATGAGAATTTATTCATTAAAATCTCATTGCTTTATTTCTCAGAGGCTTTGGATTAACTTTTAGCAAAAATGCCATTTCATTCAATTGAGGGCACTGATTGCAAATGCTGCCCTAATTCTGCAAAGTTTTCAGTGTTTCTTTGAATTGTCCCTAAAAACTTTAATTACACACCCTAAGGCAAGTTGTTGCCTTATTTTGTCCATCCCAGCACAGATCATTTCAAAAAATACATATATATAGGAAGTAAATACAATTCCTATCTGGTGTTCATGCAGTTGAAACATTTCATAAACTTAACTTTGTTATGGCATGATCAAAAGTAAGTCTTTGCCTCACATGACTCATTTTGGGAGCAGATATGTTACAGGACTTGAAGAAGGAATGTTTTTGGGTGTGCAATGGACTGCATTTCAAGAGATTTAATACAAACAGAGCTTAACCTTGGTTATATCACTTACTTTCTCTTTATTTCTTTATCTCAGTTCCCTGTTACAGAATTAAGATTTCTTTTTATCTCTTCCTACTTTTAAGTTGGGAACCCAAATATTTTCTAATCAAAGATACGGACAGTAGTAAATAAAGCAACTACACTTCAGTTCTATCCTATAATTTTTTAAGTGAACTCTCAGCGCTGAAGTGCTTAAAATATTATGCAGCCACTCAAACATGCACTAAATATCTTGGGTGGGGAGGGTGGGATGAAAAACAAAGCTGCTTTTTGTTATTGTTGCATTAATTTACAAGCTGTGGAACTGCGTTGAGCAACTGTGAGACAGAGAGTGTCAAACTGTGCAACATGAGCCATTATATCAAAAGCTCTCATAGAAATCACAAGAGCTTCCCAGGTCCTCTGATGGTCACAGTTGCCCAGGGCACTTGCTGAGAACAGTGAAAAGGCCCTGAAACTTGCTTTCTCTCCCTCACTGCAGCACCCAGGCAGTGGTGTATTTTTTCCCCTTGTAACTCTGTAGATGAGACCTTTTCATGCCAAGCAGTGTGAACTGGCAGCAAGCACAGCCCTCTGCTCGCTGCTTTATTTAATGACACCCCCCTCAAAGTGCTACAAGGCTTCCACAGCCAACTTCAGTGGTGGGAAACTCAGAAAAAAGCACTACTTCATCAAAATGACAGCTTTCTGCTGCGCTCAGAAACATGAGCTTTGATTTCTGCACTGGTTTGGTCACTTTGTAGTGAAGGAGAAGCATTAATTTCTTATTTCAAACTTAATTTACATTATATAGATATTTCTTCTTTTAATAGGTAAACTGTTTAAACAAAATGAGAAATTATGTCAGGCTCAACTAAGGCTTAAGTTCAGAATAACATGCTAAAGACTTGTAAATCATTCTGAGATCATTTCCAAGCAACAATGTCCTAACTGCCAAAGTTTTAAGGAAAGTCAAAGTAGTGAATTTGCTGCAGTTTCTGGACGAGCCCATAAGGATGGGCTTTGAGCAGCCAGATCAGCTCCTGACAGCAGCTGCTTCTTCTGCAGGTGGAAAGGGAGATTGTTTTCTCATCAAGTCATTCAAGTAGATCAGCTCAATGTGCATGTACAGAAGCCAGAAATCCACCAGCTGTTGAAAGGGAGGGGAAGGGAAAATCCACATGAATGAAAACAGAGGCAAGACGTATTATAGCAACTTCCAGGACACGTTGCATCTGGGGAGACAACTGGTTTAAGAGGTTGCCACCCTGGTATCCATTTGTGTGCCTTTGCAGAGCTTCTCCATCATGACAGTGCAACTGTTCGTGGAATCCAACTCTGATTTATACCCAACCAGTAGGTGATTTAAACCTTTTCCTCAACGCCAGAGTGTCAGCACACAGAGCCATGATTTCAGAGCTCCCGTGGGCTCGCTGCTGTCCCACATAGAGAGATCAGCAGAAATCCCACCCAACAGAAGAATCTTCCTGATTTGGGTCAAACAAAGGCCAGTGGCTGAGGGTGGAGTAACAAAACCACCTGGGAGCTATTTAAGCCAGCATTGCCAGCAAGGAAGAAGCATTGCCAAGCTCTCTTAGAAATGCACCTCTGTTCCAGTTCCCCAGTGACAGCTAGTGCTGTCTTTGTTAACGCCAACTCATTTTCTGTGCAAGACTTATTTCCTTATCCTATCTCCAGCAGGTTCAAATACTTTTATTACACTCAGTTTGGGAGGAGGGGAGTGAAATTATGACTGAACTCCAGTTTCCATTTAGATTTAGCTTGACGTGAATTCCAAATAAATGAAAAACAACGGCAAAAAAAACAAACAACCACAAAAAAAAAATCCAGCAATCATCTCCTGAATAAGAAATCTGTTGTTCACCATTTTTTCCCTTCATAAAAAATGTAAAAAGCAGGAATCTGAATAAATGCATGCTAAACTATATAATTGCTGAAATAAATATGTATAGATATAGGATATTCTTTGATTTAGCATAAAGAAGCAGCAAATTATACCAATCAGTGCGAACCAACCAGTTTTAAAAGAAAATAACTGAAAAGCACACATGCAAAACAAGATTTAAACTGATTATTTAAATCAAGATTCTCTGTTTAAATCATGATTACAATTTAAATCAAGCTACTCTGCCATGAATAGTTTAGGGACAATGATTTCTCTCTCTTATATAACGTGCAGATTTTATAGCCAGCAGAGCCTCGTGCTGCTTGTAAGAAACATGCACACACTGAGCTTCCATCTGCAGCCACGTTCTTCGTTTGGTTCTAGTGTGGTTTAGGTGTTTGAAAGAGGCAAATGGCAATCCTCAGCTGAAAGAGTGGGAATCTAGAAACCCAGAAAAAAAAAAAATCTAAGATGCTTTTTCTTTTGGGAGCCTTAGAATGGAAATTAAATTGAGATTTAACTGCAAGCCCAGAGCCAGGCTGTGATGCTGATCCCCCAGTAACATGGGGGCCGGAAAAGCAGCTGTACTCCTGTATTAGAGTAAGAAGGGAAATGTCTCCCTCTCTCCTAGGTACCACTGCTTTGGATAATTACATTCCACTTAACAAAATTCCCTTTGCACCTGCCGTTGGACGAGGTGTTTCTCCTCCATTAAATTGCCCTGTTTTGCTGCCGTGCTCTACTGAGCAGCTGTTAATGTTCCACCCCAGAGGTGTCTGCAGTTCAGTGATGGGTGAAATGATTAAGGCTAGCAAGGCACTTGATCATTTGGAATGAAAGGTGCTACATAAACATACTCCATTAGTTTTATTAATGCTCAACAAAGCAAACTTTTCCTATAGCTGGTTCCACTCCTCCTCGGCATTTAATACATCGTGTTCCCTCTGGGAGAGACGGCAGGTAAATGCAGCACAAGTGTGGTTTGCTGGATGCATTCTTCAGCTTTCCTTGAAGAAGCCTGTTTCCCAGATTGATGATTTGACCCCTTGTATGTTGGGGGACTGCCATGAAATGAGTGCTGTGTTTGTAGAAGTTTGAAGGAATGTTAATCTTGGGCCACTTCTCAGGAAAAGGAAAGTGGTGAGCTTGGGCATTGCAGACACTTACTCTGGCATCAGGAGAGGAGAAAACTTGGCCTGAGATCAGTCAAAAGGAAACTATTCTATGATTCTAATAGGGAGGGGACTTAGAGGAACGCAACCTGATGGAGTTATAGAGAAAAAAAGTCTTTGCAGGCAAATTGGGCTTCAGACTTTAAGCATGTTAGAAGCTTGGTTGATATAAAGACGATTACATGTTTGCAAAGGGCTGAGTTCTGTATGGCATTGGCTCAGGCATGTAGATAAAGACTGACACGGGCATTTATACAAACAGAATGTAGGTGTATGTATTTGTAAATTATATGCCCAAATCAAACTTATTGTGACGCACAGCAGCAGGGAAACATGATTTCCTCATCCCTTTCCAGGTCCAAGTGTTCCTTGGCCCCATACGAATATTTTTATCTGTTGACTGTCCATCAAGTGTGGTTCCTCCTGAAGAGAGCCTTTGCCATTCCACTTGCATGAGACCCCTTCTGCTGGTATGCTGTCTGCTCTCAAAGCATGATAAATCTTCATCCTGTTGGAGCTATGAATGAAAAAGGCAGAAGGCAAGTCACAAAAATTCCGTGGATCCTATTAAAGCTGGATGGGATACCTTCATGACCCCCTTTGAAGGGGGTCATGCCCGTTTGTGGAGGAGTATCTTCCTTCGTGTGAGCTGGTAGCAAATAAGCTGATTCCCACGTGAATTTCAGATTATTATTCCTCTTCATGCTCCTGTTAGACCTTGCATTTTGTGTGAGTTGAAGCAGAGACCTGGTAAAATATCGGTGGACAGACCTATGCTTTATTTTGAACAAATATTCCATATTTCATCAAAAACTAGTAAGGTTTTGACACATACTCCCCTCCCCCCACCCAAAATAAAAAAGGAATACCTTGTTACACTATATGTTAGACAAAGTTTCTGGGGCTGAAAGGCTAAGTATTGAGGGCATAGGTATTGGAACTCAGTCTGATGCTTTTCACCATTTTAGTGGTTATTAATAGAAAACTTAAGCTCATGCCTGTTAATATGCATGGACATTAAGACTAAATAGAGTAGAAAAACAATACAAATAAAAATCTGTAAGGACAAGGCCTACACAGGCAAAGTACAAAGCAGGCAGACGCAATGATCTACAGCTGTTTGGGCGTGGAAAGCTATTGAATGCAGCAGGGTGAGAGCCTGGAGGTCTTGGCTCTGTAAAGAGTCATGGGGTCAGGGTAAGCAGCCTCCCAGCAGCATCTCTGTGAGATGCTCTTTGTGTCTTTCAGCTCAGGCCTGGATGTCTTGCTGGAAGGCAAACAAAATGAACAGGACAACTGTGTGAAAGCAACTGTGATAGAAGATTTCAGACTAACTTCTGTCTGTAAGCTGCGTGATTATGGAAAAGATCAATTTCCAAAGATGTATTTGAGCAGGGATTAATGCATTTTCTTAGGGAGATATTTTACCACCTCAGAACAAAAGCTTTTTGGAAACTCTTGGGAAGAGCTGTGGCCTGCACTCTGAAGCCAGTGCAGCTCCCAATCATTTTTGCCTCAGGCAGCGGCACTGGAGGTTTGCATTCTCAGCATCAGATTATGGTTGATCCCACATGAGCACAAAAGGTAAAGAGAAGATGGTACACAAGAGGTAAAGATTCAGGAAGTGTTCCCTAAGACACCCTAGACCTATTATTGCATCTGTTATTGCCCCTGAGCAGTACCCCAATAGATTCATGTCCCCATAGACAATGATGAACTGGGTCTTAAAACTTCTTTTAGTTCTTTTCTTCTGGAGTGTCTCACTGTAAGTAATGTTTTCCAAAACTTTAACTCTCTCATGAGCCATGTCCTGTTTATCACTGTCCTCCCTGAATTGAATTTGTTTAATTCATTCTTGGCTTTGTCTAAAGTTCTTGCAAATATATTTGAGTCCTTCAAGAGAAGAATGTCCAGACCATGGTAGAGATGCAGAAAGGTCGATACCTCTTTTTCCCAGAAGACACAGAAAGCAGATATATTCTGCAGAGGAATCACTCAGATGCTTTCCTGGAGAAACTACTAAAAAAATCACTCCCAGAGCTGCTTCACAGATTGATGTCTTATCGATGGTGGCATGTGGGGGTTGAGAGGATAGGAGGGACAGATGGTCCATAAGGTTCCTTTGAGCTACAGCCAGAATCAAAGAAGAAAAAGGAAGATTGGTGAATTTCTGGAAGAGCTTATTTCCTCCTTGGACTTGAACAAGGTGTTGAAATTCATCCAACAGGCTCTGTAAAGCCTTTTGGATTCTAAGTAGAAGACATAGATCTACAGCCTCATTATTGCTTATTCGGCTGTAAAACAAGGGCTGCAAGAAAGGAGACAATGGGGTTTGCTTCCTTCCTGTGCATATGAGCTCCTCTCCAATTGGAAATTTACTGATATGGCTGTTATGAAATAATTATTTCAGCATCATTTCTTTTGGCACAAGCATCCGTCTGATCATTCTGATTCCACGTAGAGTTACTTCGAAATGAGTATTTCCAAATAATTTTCTAGGAATAATTATACTGGTACATTTCCAAGTCTAGATAAACCCACAAATAAGATTCCAGAATAGGATGACAAAAAAATAACCCCAAACTAAAAAAATAACAGATTCTTTACTTGCATGTTTGCTGAAGTATGCAGACATACCTTCCACTTGCAAAAACATTGTCTGAAAACTGATTAGTGACTCTGTTTTCTAATATTTTTCAGTAAGAATGTTAGGAATTACAGGGAATTCAGAAGGTCACTAGCAGGGGATATTTCAAAAACCCCCCACTGTGTTAGGAAAGCTGGTATGGGAAGACCAGGAGTTAGGATTTGTTGAGGTCCTGTGCAGCCCTGTAGGGAAGTAGGAAGCAATCAGTAATTCTCTTCATCACGACAAGCCATAAAACCTCTGAGATGTCACTTGAAAGCACTGAGACCTCAACCTGACTGGGCAAGGGAGAGAACAGAGGAGGTTGGCTTTGTCCATCTATTACTGAAGGGTCATTCTGATGCTGGATACCTGCTTTCGCCATGCAAATGGGATCACATATTCTTCCACACTAGCCTTTCCACACCAGGCTCTGCACAAAAAAGGCATGACCTTGCCCCAATGTCATTTTTCATACAGCAATTGCATGAAAGGTTTCCAGGGTTGGTTGTTGCAGCATCTGATTTACACAGCTTCAAGGAAAAAAAAAAAATAAAGCTGTTGCATGACTCAGACTCATCCAGCTTCTTCTCAGCATTTACTGTTTCTTCCACTCAGATTTTGCATTCAGTATCCTTACTCAAACAACTCTATTTCCTCCCTCCCTTTTCTTCACCTTTATTTCTTCCTGATGAGCAATTCAGACAGCAAACTGTTCCTTTCCTTCATTCCTATCAGTGACTCCATTCAAAGTCCTGCCCATGTTCTTATTTTCTTGGCAGAGCTATATTCAGTGAACACATTTGTTTCCCTAGCTAGAGAACAAAAATATCTGCAAGCCAACTCATTTCCCTTCTGAACTGTTTAGGAGAGTAGTTCTGGGAAGGGAGAGGAAAGTGCTTTGTCAAGTGTTAGAGGAGCAAGAGAGACATCTTCTCCCCCCTGATATGACTCTTTTATTATTATTGGGAAGATTCTGTTAGTCTCTCACTTCCCTGGGGACTAGAAACATCTTGGAAAGATCTTTCATGCAGCAGATAACAAACTTGCTTCAGAGCTGCATCAGAAAGGGAAAAATTACTTGCTATTAGTGATGTTTATCACAATCCTTCCTCCTTTCCCAACCCTACAAAGGAAACTATCTCTCATATAAAGGCCAAGTCCTGTGCTTTTTCTTTATTCTTTTTCCTGGCAAATTACCCATAGTACATATTCAGGCCAATTAAAGTTTTACCCAAAAAGCAGGGTTGAAGGAGACAACAGCAAAAGCCAGTATTATTTAACTGAGATAGAGACCCGATCTGATAATACACACCACAAGAAAGGGCAGGTTGCTTCTGCTCAGTGAATTGATGCAAGAGCAGAATCAGTGAAACGTAGGACAGCTGTAGGGAGGGACTCACACTTCCATGGACTGAACTCGTCAGCGGAGTCCGCTCAGCTTTTCATCCCACCAGGACAGGAAAACACAGTTACATGGCACTGTCAGTCGCTGCTTTGAAGGAGACTTTGATTTCATCTGCTCTGCATGGATGTTAAGAATCTCACAGTGCTTTAATGGGAAGGCTGACCCAGGTGTTTTGTGCTAAGGTGTCTTTCTCATCAGCAATGTATAGCTAGCACTGAAGCAACTGGCTACCATTCTCAACATTACAGGCATCCATATCCCACAGTAGTAATTGCCTGTTGCTAAAAGGAGAAGTGCTAAGTGGCAGCATGCGAGCCTGATAAACACATGTAAGCTGAGGTGGTTTGCTGGGATGTGTTTCCAGCCCTGTTAATTTTACCTGATTGGTGTTTCACATTCTGTCCTTGGCAAGACTGGGACTAGAGCCCACAGCTCTGACACCCAGTTCCTGCCCAAAATCCTACCAACATCCTCAGTGAATAGGAACTGATCTGGTGCTAGTGACTCCAGCCCTCTGAAATACTCAAGAAACAATGGTGCACACCTTTAATATAGTCAGTCCACTGAATTGATGAGACTGAAAAACAAAGGTCTCTGTTTTTGGTAGATGGTGAATCTAATTTATTAAGTTCCAGGGGAAAGTATCCATAATAATCTCTCTTTTTCACAAATTCAAAAAGAAAAAGTATCCCAAAGTAGTTATTAATGAAAATAAAAGTATTGTGTAAGCTGCCTAAGATCCAAGGAAGCAGCAGCATTATGGAAAGTGTCCACATAGTAATATTTCACCTAATGTCTCATTATATGATGACTGAAATGTCAAAGGTAGAAGGGTTTTAAATGCTGAGGACCTTGTCAATGTTATGAGGATGGAATGCAATTTTCCTGAAGGTATTCTCAAATACAAATAAAATGATATAGGTATATACAAATGGAAAAAAAAATATATCTAACCAGCTGCAACTTTCTAGAGGATCACAATTCAGTCTTCAGCATCTCTGCATCTGGATTTCTTATAAACATCAGAGTGAAATGGCTGAAAAGAAGGAGCAGGTATACAACAGACAAATCCAAAGAGGTCAGCTTTTCTGTTTTTAACCCAGACCTTCCTTTTTTCAAGAGGAAGATGTTTCTGCTAAAAATGTACATAAATATGTGACTTTTTAATAAGGGCATGTAGATCATTACCCTCTGCAAATTAACCATATCTAATCATATATTTCCCAAAAAAATAAAATAGCACATTGCATCTGTTAGTCTTCATTCAAATACAAACCAAATATGCATGAGTACTGTAGTATAAACTGTTCCATCTGTTTCCATGAATGTATAGTCACGCTGGTCGCCCCCCCACACACACAACAGAAGGGTCTCTCGCTCTTAGCATCTGTCTTCACTGAAGAACTGTATTTCAACTGGGAGTAGTCAAGCTGGAGTAAGAGCAGCACTACTGTACAAAAACTCTTGAATCCCAATATCCGTGTTGCCATGGTCATCACGTGTGTGTGGCTTTAGGATTACTGGGGGCAAATGTTTTGGGGTTTAGCACTGTCCTAAGACTGAGCTTCACTCTGAATTCTAAAAGAAATGATAAAAGACGTTGTCTGTCTTTTCTGGGGACACAGATGAATTGTGGGAAGGTGTTTGGGGGACAGACTAGGTGGTGGTCAATAGCAGCTGGTATGTAATGCTGCTATGATTTTTATCCTGCATGCACCTCTGAGCAGGTCACTTCAAATTTATTGCCTTGCCGTGTTTGAATCAAGTGCTTTTGTGTGTGACCAAGAGGAGATTTCAGCAACTGTGAAGCCGCAGCACAGGTTAGTGTTGAGGGAAAGACAAGAGACTATTTTTAGAAAGCACAGATTTGCCATTCAGCATGTGACAAAGTCACCACTGTTCCCACTTCCTCTTGCTCTTTCCCTCTGTCCTGCACATCTCAGCCACTCACACCTGCATTACTGCAAAATCATAACACAGGCAATGGCTCTCCAAGAATCAGTTCCTGCTATTGGATCACAAAACGGTCAAATCGAGCCTGTTCCTGTACAGGAAGGGGAAATCACAATTCATGGAAAATGTTGTGTCTATGCCAGCAACTGTGCAGGTACAACTTCAGCATCTAAACAAAGTCAACACTCTTCTTAGTGCAGTTAGTTGCAGTTGTCTCCGTTTCACCTGAATTCCTCTTCCTGCTCATCAGGCTTCAGAATTTGTCTCCTAGCACAGCCTGCTTTTTGGGTTTGAGGAAACCCAAGACCTGCTTGGGGCTTTGCTCTTGGGCAAGTGTGAGCTGTGGCACTCAGTGTCTATGAAATGACTGCAGCGGTTCAGCAGAATAACAGTGACAACTATGGCCCAGACTAGTTAGTTTTTCTTTGAAGATGTCAGATAATGTTCTGGGAGGACATGTGCTATATCATGTATATGTGCGTTTTCCTATTACTCAGAGGTGTCCCAAGTCCAGGTGTGCTAAGCAAAGCAGACCCATCCAGAGAGTCTCTGGAGGCTTCCCTGAGATAAATTTCTACTCTCCAAAAGAAAATCTCTTTAACAGATAAGTGTGATCATTCTGTTTCTTCCAGTTCTGGTTTAGTCTGGAGAAGAGGAGACTGAGAAGAGACATAGTCATGATCGTTTTCTACCACTTCCTGACAGGAGGTTTTAGCCAGGTGAGGATGGGTCTCTTCTCCTAACTAACAAGTGATAGGACCATAGGAAATAGCCTCAAGTTGCCCCAGGAGAGGTTTAGATTTGAGGGTAGGAAGAACTTTTTTCCCTTAAGAAGGTTGTTACACCCTGTCCCAGGATGCCTAGGGAGGTGGGGGAGTTATTGCAAAGCCATGGAGCTGAGGTGCTGAGGGACGTGGGTTAGTGATGGGCTTGGCAGTGTGGGCTTGATGATCTTAAAGGTCTTTTCCAACTAGAACATTTCTATGGTTCTACGATTCTTTTATCCAGTAACATGGCTATTGCAGTCATCATGTTTATTACTCATTCCTAAGAAAACAGGATCCTTCTTCTCATAGGTTGGTCTTGGTTCACTGACAGTTCATCAAACTAGAGAAAAGATAACTTCATATAACACAGCCAAATTCCCAAGTTGTGTCTAGACAGATGCCCTCAGTGGTCACAGGACTACAAAACCACGTTCTGAAACAGCACATTGGTGGGTGCACTTCAGGGAAAGGCAACCAGCTGAGCTGGAGGGAGCTGATGAACAAAGGTGCTATGGAGAGAGATCTGTCCCAGCTGGCTACTGATACCAACACTGTCATTTTAATTAGCTGTGTGTATATATACACATATATAATACACACTGTACCTCTTTATCACCAGAATGGGTTCACTGAATATATGTCAACTGAAATTGCTTTAGAAAGAGCCTGAGTACTTGGCTTCCCACCTGCTTCTCTACAACAGCTGCCCAGACTCTGTAAAACACATCAGATGAAAGGCAGCGCAGAGCTACGGCACGGTACTGTGATTACATCTAACAGATGAGCAATCAGATCTGAACTGACCAGGGACTGAGCATCTGAGGCAAGAGGAGAATCCTTTGGGGAGGCTGTTACCATGAAAGTAATACAATTCTGTGTTTGTACCAGTGACTCTGAAATTCAACAGCAGTCAACCTAGTACCAGCATCCTTTTAAATATCATCTTCCATTTCTTAGCAAACAGCAATATCCTGTAACAACATCAGGACAGGAGAAGGAGGGGAGATGCACAGCAACCAAACACACGTGCAGGAGGCAATACAGGAAAGTAGGAGCATAAAAAAAGGAAGTCTTGCTGAATTTGAGGGTGTTTTGAAAAACAAGGATAGTGACAAATCAGGCTGAGGTGAATCTTAAGCAAAGGGCATGTAAAAGAGACCACCAGTGAGACCATTGGGGGAAGCAGCATTCAGTCAGAGGTCCCGGCCCTGCTGACTGATATCATGAGCCCATGATGCTGTTTCTGTACTTGAGACCCAGCAAGCTGGAAGAGAGCACAGCAATATGCATGGAACAAATCCAAGAGGGAGAACAATCTGAATATCTGTGTGTTGGGCATTTGTTTCATATTCAGAAGCAATGGGGGGGGGGGGGAAGAGAACAAATGAAACCTGCTTTGGCCATTAAAGACAGCTTTAGGGAAAAGACAGTGTAGAAATAAATGCAGACAGCTGCCCTAGAGTTTGTAAAGCTTTGACTTGGTAGGAAAAAGGCATTGAAGATCTCTTTTAAAAATTTATTTTACTCTCTAAAGTTGTCTTTTTAATATGCAAAAAGAGCAGCAGACTATCGATTAGCCTTATGTTGCACTGCACTGATCTCCTGGACAAGCTCAATATCAATAACTCAAAATCTGGGAATAAACCGATAAACATGGACTGCAGTTGACCTCCACTCTAACCTTCACACTACTTCAGTGGCAAAAGGGAAAAGCAAGCACCCAAGATGATAATGAAAGCTCTTGTTTTAGCACATATTAATATGCACAGCCATCAAACACTTCCTGCTAGGTTTTCATTTCATGAGCAAATTGGATGAGACTTAGAAGATCACAGGGTGAAATGCTGTTTTTGCGATCCAAGTGTCTCACACCTTAATAACCCTTTGCTATGACAGAAGTATACCATGAAAAGAAGTGTTTTAAAAGTAGTCAGCTTGGCATCAGCAGACTCAAATTCTCCTCTTGCTTCAGCCACTTCTTGTGCCAATTTGCACAAATCTCTTTTTGTCTCGACTTTCATTTCCTTCACAGCAATAGTGACTTGGTCCTGGTGGGCAGCAGGATGAGCATGAGCCAGTAAAGTGCCCTCGTGGCCAAGAAGACCAATGGCATCCTAGGGTGGTTTAGAAGGGCTGTGGGCAGTAGGTGGAGAGAGGTTCTGCTCCCACTCTACTCTGCCTTTCCAAGACCATATCTGGAATATTGTGTCCAGTTCTTGACCCCTCAGTTCCAGAAGGACAGGGAGATGCTGGAGAGAGTTCAGTGCAGGACCACCAAGATGATGAAGGGAGTGGAGCATCTCCCTTGTGATGAAAGGCTGAGGGAGCTGGGGCTCTTGAGCTTGGGGAAGAGGAGACTGAGGGTTGACCTCATTCACGTTTACAAATACATAAAGGATGGGTGTCAGGAGGATGGAGCCAGGCTGTTCTCAGTGATTGGCCAGTAATAGGACAAGGGGTAATGGGTACAAGCTGGAACAGAAGAGGTCCCAAGGAAACACAAGGAAGAATTTGTTCCCTGTTGGGGTGAGGGAGCACTGGAAGGGGCTGCCCAGATGGGCTGTGGAGTCTCCTTCTCAAGAGACATTCTAAACCCAGCTGGATGAGTTCCTGTGTGACCTACTCTAGGTGGTCCTGCTCTGGCAGAGGGGTTGGACTGGATGATTTTTTGAGGTCCCTTCCAACTCTTGAGATCCTGTGATTCCATACCTCTAACTCTTTTCTCTTCTCCCCACCCATATTCTGATGAACATCTTCAAGAAGGAAGAATTTAAACTGAAAAAAAAAAAAAAAAAAAACAGGCAATTTGGATGGCTATGGCACAAGGGAAGCCTGGGGTTACCACAAAGCTTGTCTGGATTTCATCTATCAGAGTGAGTCCTGGAGGAGGAAGGCGAGAAAAGGATATGACTGCAGACTCTATACGCCAGCCAGGTAAACACCAGGGAGGGAGCAGAGGTCTTTAAGCTAAAAGATGACGTTGGCACATGAACAGATGACTATAAATAGGCCAAAAATAAATTTAGACGGGAAACTTGAAATTTTCTAGCTGTTTAGACAATGAGCTCTGGAATTCCTTCACAGTCAGATTAGACAAAAAAAAAAAAATATAACTAGTTTTGAGAAAGTCACGAGCAGGTTTGTATGGAACCACACTTCTTATATTTGAGGGACAGAGTTTATGACCTTGAACATCCCTCTTAATCCCAGATTCCTCTTATTTCTGTGTCATCCAATGCCTGCAGTGTCCTGAATAATGTGCCAAGGAGAGCTGTGTCAGACAGGTCACTGCTTCATACCATCAGCCACTGTTTTAATACACTGTCAGTTCACAGGGCTGAGAGCTGTGGTGGTGGGAAGGGATCAAAGACGAGCCATATTTGAAGGTTTGCTTCTCATGCACAAGAGCAGAGGGCTTTTTTAATTGCAAACTATCTGAGACAGAATGGACATCTCTGCATTCAGCACGGGAATACAGGAACAAGGGAAATGTGAAAGTAGCTTGAAATTCATCTACCCAAGTACTGTTATCCTTTCAGTTTATGTGTTTTTTGCCTTACTGCAAATTTGAGCTATTCAATGAAAAGCCAGAACCCTGCTGGGCAAACTGCTGCTCATTTCATGTTAAGGAACAATCCTCATCCTAAAGGAATTACAAAGCTTGACAGAGAAAGAGGTTATTGTGTCCCCCTCACACACAGGGAACTGCAACAGGGGCTTCGTTAGAGCTTTGTGTTGCTAAAAATGGCCTCAGCTTGGGCCCTTACAAACTCGATCTTACTTTCAGCTTCTCTGAAAATAAGAGCAATTGAGTATGAGGCCTGACACCAAAAAATGGTAATTTGTTGTTGTTTTTTTTTTTTTTTCCCAGCAAAAATGTTGCTGTTCTGCCTCTTACACCTTTTGACTCCCGGACCCAACCTCCCACCCCTTCTGCAGTGCGTTTCTCCTTGTGTTCAGTGAATGTCAAAACCACTTTCAACTTACTTCAGGACTAAGCAAAGTGAAGGATTTTAATGTGCCTCCATTAGGCAGAGCTGCCTGGCCACACACTGTGTAGCTGAAGAGATAAGGCCAAAAACCTGGCTCTCAGTTCTCCTATCTAATAAGACTTTAACCTGAACACTTACTATTTCATGCTTTTTCTCTACTGTTTCAAGCTATCCAGTCTCTACATTTTTATCTTCCTGCCTTCATCACTGATGCTCCCTGCTTAACAGAATTATCATCACCTACCATGTTGTTCAGTAGTGATGGCTCAGTATTTATACCTAGCATTTGCCCTCAAAACTTTTGACATGGGATAAGAGAGCAAAACAATTAAAACATAATATTCTGCTACATGATGATAATTTTCCCTCATTGGTGAACATTAGGAAATGGCACTATTGTAAAGACCCAATTACCTTTTTTATGAGCATTGTATATTTGGAAAGTAATAAAACAGAGTTATAAAACTCAGATGATTAGAAATCTCAGAGATACTCTGCATTTTAAGATGGGGGAGGGGGGTGGAATATTCTTTTAATTGCATCTGAGCACAGCCCAACCAATGATTAGTTACTTTCAAAGCAATAAACATTACCTGGGAAGCAATAAAAGGAAATGCAGGAAAGTTATTTGATGGATGATTCCCAGAAGACATAAGGCAGAAGAAGGGAAATGTGGTTTAGTAGTTAGAATAACAGCCTAGTAGTCAGGACTCCTGCAGTCTCATCCAGGCTGCGAAGCTGACTTACTAGATGCTCTGAAGTTCAACAGTTCCTTTTATTCAGTGTTAAATTGAGTCTGATAATACCCAAAGAACTGATGTGAAACGAAATAAGCAAGTGTTTGTCAAGGCTTTGAAAGTTAGGATGAAAGCAGTCATTATAAATACAAAGTCCGAGTGACTGAAAAACATGGAAGGTATTTTGTTGAAATCTGACTATGTAAAATGCTAGCACAAGTGATAATTGACTAGGCAAGCTCCTGTCATCTACAGGTCAAAGATCAGCTGCTTAATTTTGTCAGGGAAAGCACAAACATCTTTAATGTCAGTTCTTAGAGAATATAGTGAACCCTCATGTCACTTCCAGTGATTTCCATAATGCCAGCTTTGGCTCAACAACCTGAATTCAATTGTTGCAATTCCATGCCGTCCACATACCAGTTTCTCCTTTGCTAACATGATCTGTCAGGGTGCAGGCAGAACAAGAGACCAGAAAGCACAAAAGAGGGATATGCACAAGTTCCTAAAACAGCATCCTCGCAAAACATCCTAGAAAGCCAAAACCAGAACAAGAACCTCACAGGATTCATGATGGCCCAGCAATTGCACCTCAGTGATTTACATGTTCCAGTTATAACATTCAGAAAGAAAACCTCAAGAAAGAAAGAGAGAAAGAAAAAATTCCTCTTATGTTTTTATATACCTTTAAAAATTATTCTGTTACCTTATCCCTCAAGTCTAAGAAATGATGCAACGCTGTGGTTGTTACTCCAGTCACTTCCATTCCTAGAACTGTTTTGGAAGCACTGATGAGTACAAATAAAGAAATGAGGATTTAGACACACTAATTGAGTGTTAAAGATAAATTATGGAGAAATGTGAAAGAGGGTAAGAGGCAGAAGCAGCTGGAGATGAGTCCACCCCCTGTGTTGAGTTCCCATGTTCTTGTCAAACTTTGAGTCTGCTTTTTCCAACATGACTAGAAAAATGTGGCCTCTGGCTGCCTTTTTTAAGCACATGCAGGCCATTTAAGAGTGCAGAACAGAGCTGCTGGGTCCTCCTAAGAAAATATGTTCAAAAATAAATATATCTTATCATTAATTGGATTTTTTTAAAAAAAGAGGGAGGGAGCTCTTTAGGGGAATAGATACTTTTTCATCTATACAACTCCCTACACAAACCTGGAAACAGAATGATTTCCTGAGTGTTTGGAACTGATTGTCCTCATATCTTCTACTGTAGCCAGGTTTTGGGTGTATATCAGACTGCAAGTATTATTTTTACTTTGCATAACTTATTTCACAGATACCAGAACTCACTTGGCAAATGAAAAACATGAGCTGCTTAAGATGGACTTTTCCCACCCCCCAAGTCCAGACTGTGATCTTCAGGGCCAAACACTGTCCATAAACAAATTAGATAATTTCCTTCCACTGTTACAAACAGCCTTCAAGAAAATGAGATTGTGTACATGCTTGGTTTTCTAGTTTTTCTGCTTCTGTGCCAAAACATTTCTTCTCCTTAATTATAAATGGTTTTGACCAGGATTATGCCAGAATTATATTACCTCTTTGCATACAGCAACCTGATATTGCAGTGTTTTGTTCTGTAACACTGATGCAGCTTTCTGGGTACTTAAAAGAATCATGGAATGGTTTGGATTGGAAAGGATCTTAAAGATCATCCAGTTTAACACCCCCTGCCATGGGCTGGGACAACTTCCACTAGACCATCCAAGCCCCATCCAACCTGCCTGTGACGTAACAGGTTGTATATGCTTTGGGATCTAATGTTTTTACATTAAAGAGTAAAGGATGGATAGTTCTGTCCAAGGCCCCCGAGATGTTCTCTGAGATCCTTGTCCTTTTAGTATTCACACTGTGTAAATCACTTCAAGACTTTTAATGCAAAACACAGAAAATGTCCTGGAGCTGTCTGTCCTTCTCCAATGAATCTGAAGACCAAATGCTCCTCTCTCCTCTGTTTCAGTTTAGTGCCTGTATGGCACGAATCTTGAGCAAAGCCCTGTTGATCTCATTGGGATATAAGAGCTTAAAATTAGGCATGGCTGAAGTCCTCTGCAAGATCAGGACCTCAGAGCACGATGCTACGAGATGCCAAAAAAACTTTATGGTTCATTTAATCATCAAGAGCGTAGGATATTCAGCATTTTGCCAAGCTGGCCTCTCCAGCTGTGTTATATTGGTTTTGATTGCTCTTAGTTCACTCATGTTCATGCCCCGTTTCAATTTGATTTGAACAAAAACCAAGCCTCCAAAGGCCCTCTGCTGAGAGCTCCACAATCTACCCAGTTCTGCCTGGAAACATGGGGGGAAAAAAATGTTTCACTTGCAATTTTAAAGCACAGAATCACACCAGTTCCTATTCAACTGCTGGTTCTGCATGTGGGGCATTGATGGCAGAAAGCTTGAAGGGAAAGGAAGTACTGGAAAGCACGGAAAAGTCATTTGAAGGGAGGTTATGGGAAACTTAGAAGTAGAGTGAAGGGGAGAGAAGCAAGCACAAAGTTTGATGGTTTGCTCATTACAGTCCATGATAAAACTCCTATTGACTTTAATGGCATATGATCAGGCTTCCCATGTGTAAAGTTAATATTGAATTGGAAGCAGCCTAGCTTCTGAAAGATTCTTCGGGAGATACCAGCTGGAACCTAAAAAACCCATATAGGAGCAGACTTTTCATTGCCTTACACTTTAACTAAGTGTGTATTAGTAAAAATCAGCTTTTCAGTAGGTATAAAAAGTTCAGTTTGATATAAGGAGCATTTTAGTCCAATTTTAACTCCACTTGCACCGATATAAATGATTTCTCATGTGACAAAAAAAACCACAAAATCAAGCCTGAATCTTTTTTTTATTGTCAAGTCAATGGCTCTTGGGAACCTTGTGCTTTGCCAAATGAGCTGAAGACCTGGCCCAAGGAGTATAGATCACAGGAGAGAAAAAAATAAAGGTTCATAAGTTCTTTGAGGCCAACGCTTAAGATTATGTGATTCTGTGAACTTCGGACTTCTTTGGCAAACCTGGAGTGGTGGGGAAGGAAAAAGCGTGTAAAGTGCAGATTTGCAGCCGTTCAGCTTTCATGAGGTTAAACTACCTTTAGCTGAAACAAGACAAAAACATCACCTTTGAGTGATATGCCTCCATAGTCATAGATACTGTGAGTTAGTGCAGATTCAGTCTGCATTCTTTAACCGCTGAGCAATTGTTGGCAAACCCCATCTGAGTGCTGGGATTGCAACTAAACGTTTTCACAATCATCTGCTAAGGTTGCCTGATAATTTTATGTACATGCATTATTTTTTCTGGTGTGTGTAAGGTTTCTGAAGTCAGAAATCTATTTTTAAACGTTCAGAACAATAGCATTCTTGCCATGGCATTGTCTGTAAGAGCTGATAACCCTTAATTGCAAAGAGTGTTTGAGTCTTGAACATCAGCCCAGCTCATACAGTTGTTAAGTTGATAGGGGAGCTGTAAACTAGGCTTATTTTATCCACATTCTGTGATTCTCTGCATCTGACATTCCTAGATACAATTTGGGAACAAAAATGCTGGGTATTTCTCATGTTCTCCAGTAAAGTTCAGATGATAATAGATGAAACAAGTTAAGCAAGAATGTAGCTGACATCTCCCTATGTTGTTTCAGTGTTTCTTCATTTCTTTTCTACTACCTCGGCCTGCTGTCCATGCCTCTTTTGATGCAGCCCAGGACATCGTTGTCTTTCTGGGCTGCATGTGCATATTGGTAGGGCAAGTACTGCTTCTCTTCAACCAACACACCCCTAAGTCTTTCTCTGTGAGGCTGCTCCCAACTCATTGTCCACCCAGCCTCTATTTGTGCTTGTGATTGCCCTGACTCATGCACAGGACACTGCACTTGGCCCTGTTGAACCACATCAAGTTTGCATAGGCCCACCTCTCAAGCCAATCCAGATGCCTCTGGATGCTTCCTCCCTTCCCTCCATCGTGTAAACAGCACCACACAGCCTGAAGTCATTGGCAGACTTACTGAGGGTACCCTCAGTCCCACTGTCTACATCATAGGAAAAGATTATAATAGATAATTATCAGTCTTTGAGGCACTCTTACATCTCTTTAAAGAGGTTCTTTCAGAGCATTCGTTCATAGATGAAGAGATTTCATGACTCTGCCTTCAACCTGCTCAGGCTCCCAACAATGTAAAAGACTGTTTGACCCATTCAGTAGTTGTAAATAATTTTTGTGTCTGCAGGAATGCAATTCAACTGTGCAGCCATAAACAGAAGAGAGATTATTGCCAATATGTGGCTTTGGGTCTGTATACCCTCAACATCACCAAGTAATACTGATTATTATGAACAAGGTTATGAATTTTTATACAAACACATACTCACGGGCAAATACTCGAAATCCTTCAAAAAGCTTGAACATTTCTAATTCATCAGAGGCTCTTTGCTCATCATTTAGAGTTTTCTGGACAGTTAATTTTAATTTCCTCATTCATTTTGTTTAAATTGATCATTATCTCATCACTGCAAAAGTTGAGGCTTGCTGAAAACACTCATTATGAAGTTGTCTAACATCCAAGACTTCAAAAAGTTGAAGGCACTTCCAAAACTTACTTGTATGAGTTCCTGTGTGACCTACTCTAGGTGATCCTGCTCTGGCAGAGGGTTGGACTGGATGAGCTTTCAAGGTCCTTTCCAATCCTTAAGATGCTGTGATTCTGTGAAAACTATTAAGAGTTACATTTTCTAAGTTATTCAACCTGCCCAAAAAAAACCTCTTGTCCAAATGCCATTGTGAGGATAGTGAAGAAATAGAGAGGAAAAAAAAAATAGCTTCAGGTCTATACTGGGCTACCCAGTAAATGCTGGGCTTCAAATGTCCTGGCACTTGCATGATGCTGCAGAGCTGAATCACATCTGAAAGCCCATGCTCACTCACATAGAAACCTCCCTGCTATAAGACCCATTTTGCTTCACCTCCAGCTTCCAGGTTCCCTCAGATGACATTAAACCTTACTGCCCTTCAGGTGAGGAAATGCTACAGTGCTGTCCCAGCTCCAACATCCTTCCATCTCCTCACTGTGTGCAGAGCACTGCAGACATGTTTCTAGTTTTAGTCCCCTTATCCTTCATTAGCCCATCCTTCAACAGCCCTGTCTTGTGCAATGTTTTCCCTTCTCCTTAGGTATAAAGAGGAATTTATCTCCCCTTTTGCCCTTTCCCAGGTAGCAAGGGGATTTATTTCTAGCCAGATCATGAAAGACAAATCAGGAATTCTCAGTTATTTCTTTGCTTTGCCCCTGCATCACAACATGACCCTGGAAAAGCCATTTGCATCCACATTTAAATGCACTAAATCTGCACACAGTGTGGGTGAGGGGTGTAGAGCTGCTCCTACCTGACATGACCTGTGTGGCAATAGAGAAAGGAGCAAAAGCAGCTCTCCTTTTACAGCTCATCTCTCCAGGGCTGGTACAAGATGCCATATACAAACAACAGCAAAGTGCTTTGAAATACGCTCAGCCATGCAAATTGATGTGGTTATTAGTGGCCCCTGCACAGGAATATTTCCCTGCTCTGGCTCCTTTGATCAATAACTTTCAGAGGGATAAAAAAGGGAAAGAAGGTCAAAATGCAATTCAGAGGAGAGAAAAGAAATAAACGGCTTTTCCATGTGCCTGCACAACGTGAGGCAGGGGCTGGATGATGAGTGTGTGAGGCAGTACCTCTAAGCAAACTGGGGCAGAGGGATCACATGTGGATGATGGTGCAACTGACCAGAGGCTTTGGCTTTTTGTCTGCCTCTGAAAATGGAGCCCAAGGCACAGAGTCAATGACAGTCACCACGCCTTAGAGGTAAACTCATGACTGTTCCAACAACTACACAAGGGCTCCCTTTTCCATCATTTTCCTTTCCCATTTCATCCTGTTGGTATTCCATTTGTATATCTGTGAGGAAATCAGGTTTTCTTCCCCATCTCACTGAGAGCAGACTGCATTTCAATTGTCACTCCTCTTCCAAACTTGCAGGGTTTCTCTTTTCTCCCCCCCTCCCTCCACAGCTATATATATATATATATCACTTCTTGTTGTGTCGCAAGCCACTAGTTGAGGTTTTTCAGCAAGACTCATTTGGTTGGGACAGGAGAAGGTAACCTGAGCAGAGATGGGCTCTCCAAGTCAGCCCAAAGACAGCAGCAGATGGGAAAGTTCTGTGAGACCCTGCTTGCATAGCAACATCAAACAAACTTCCTTTGGGCTGATAACACTAGAAAACCTTTCAGGTAATTTGGCAGTGTCCAGCCCATGGTTGGCAATAGGGGAATGCTGGTTTCTCTTGACTGTGGAGCTGACTAAAAGGTAAGGAAAGAGTAGAAAAATCAATTAATTGATTGTATCATTCTCATAAACTAATTTTACACAGATGGCAAACACAGAATATTGTGTCTGAACCTGTTTCCATGCACACAGTTCTCATAAAAGCACCATGGACAAACCATTGTCCTCTGCAGGATCACTTTATATCTCTTCCCACTTATTCATGACAGGCATTTCCAGCCTTAAATCTGTGCCTATGCACTATCTATTTTCTTTCTTCAGTTTTCCTGAAGGAAGAAGAATGAATGAAGAGATTAATTTAGTATTGGCAGGGATAGATAAGCAGTAAGCAGACATCATGCCAACTTCTGGGCTTTTTGTGCTCATGATTAAGACTGCTGGTCCATGGTATATCAAACAAGACACCCCTGGCTTTCTGCAAATGCACAGGAAAGCTCTGTTCCCTCTTATAGCAGCATTCCTCTCCCCTCAAATTAGGTTGTTTGCTGGGGGTCCAACCATGTTGGTCAGAGGCAAACCTAGAAAGATGCCTCCCAGAGTTCCCACTGGACAAAGGTTTGTGCTTTATGGCACAATAGATCAGCTCATGATTTCCTCTAGGAATGAGATTAGTGAGATCCAACAGGTTCTGTGTCAGGAAAAGCAAGATGGAAAAGCAAGGACCTTTAGAAGGAGAGCTGTGACAAAGTGGGTTCTACCTTGTCAATGCAAAGACTTGTTCCCTTCTCAGCCTAGTGGGTCTGGCACACTGCAGGCACCATCAGAAACAAATAAACAAGTGTCAGTCAGGTCAGAAATACCTATGCCTGCATTTTTGACAGCAATAACACAGCCAGATGGCAAGCTGGTGGGAGATGCTTGGTGGAAGAGCTCTCTTGTGCCAACAAGGTTTTCATGGCAATGTAGCAAAGCAGCCATTTGATTCATGCACATCTTCTGTTCTCTGGGTAAATTCAAGGTAGATAATTGATGTCTCACAAATGGCTACATAATGTTTCTGATGATATCTCAGTTTTAAAATGAGCTACATACATTTCAGAGGATTCCTGGGGAGCAGCTGACATGTAGCAACTCCTCACCTAGGACTTACTTTTCAGTACTTCAAAGCCTTTCTCAGCTGCTCCAGACAGGGATTATTATTGCTGAATATCCATTTTGAAACCTTAGGTTAAGCTTCCAAGCCTGTTATCCAAATTATCCAATAAGATATCTAAGTACTGGAACAGACACCTTGATACAGAGCCCCATCCTTAACAAGATATTCTGATTTGAAACAGGATTCATGCATGCAGAGACTATTTAACCCCTTTTGCACCCATGTTTACATTTCCAGCTCTTGCTGTGGAGATCCAGGCCTTGAACCTGAGACAGTAGAGCATCTTTTCCACCACTTTTCTCTCTCCTTTTCTTTATTCAGTGGCAACGTACATGGTGATGCTGTTTACATGGACAAAACATGCTGGTTAAAGGCTGGGTCCTGCCCCTTTACCAGAAATCCAGCTGTGATTTCCTGTCCCGTGGCTGAATGGGAAGAGAGAAGAACAAAATGTGGACAGAGAAAGCAACATAGATCACTTCTTACATTGTTCAGGCAGATTGAAAGGAATATCAACAGACTTTTAAGATCTTAGATGAGAAAAACACCAAAACAAAACCAAAAAAGCAATACATTTAGATCTTTTTCTTTCTTTCTTTTCCTCTTTTTTTTTTTACACAGACATAAACTAGTTAGTGGTCGTTAATTAAGATATGATCCCAGTGAAAGCTGCTGCCGCCACTCTAATAAATCATTCATTAACAGGCCATTTCAGTGGGGTTGTTGTTTCCAAGCACTGTATTTAGCTGTTTGAAACAACCTTCATATACTTAAGGGAGGGGAGAAGCTGTGGTCATTACCTGATGGTTAATGATGCAGGGCTCTGTGTGCCAAGCTGGGAAGTGATGGTTGTGCTCTCTGTTTTTCTTCTCCTTTTTTTGCCAATCTGGATGGTTTTAAGGGAGTGTTAGGGGACTTGTGGGGTTACTATGGTGATTGGGGCTCGATAAGACCACAGATGGCTGATGGACACGTGTTGCAAACACAGACATATAGTCCTTGCTTCTCTCTATACTTTTAATACTCAAAAGATTGCAATATCACTAGACTATCATCAGGGTGAAAATACCACTTGTGTCACTCCCCCAGATTAACAGCCCTTGTAATGTAAACAGCTGAATGCTTTTCACTGCACAATTACCTTAAACTTCAATTGTTTTTGGGTTTGTTGTTGGTTTTTTTTTTTTTTTTTTTTTTTTTTTGCCAGGCTACATGTTGTTTGTTAGGGTTTTAAAAATGGCAACACACCATTTGATTACAAATTTGTTGGACCTTCCTTCTGTTCCCTGCCTTTGCCCTTCTGCTTGCAGTTTTGTCTTCTTGCTCAAACAGCAGAGGCTGGATACAGAGATGCTGGATGAAGTCTTTCAGCTCAGGGGACAGAGGGATGCTCTCTGCCTTAACATTAGTGCTGTGACCCTAAATGCCAGTCCCTAATTTCCTTGAGTGTTAATTGCATCTCAAATTTGCATCCCCATTTAGGCTCACAGGGGAAACCAATTCCATGGATGTGGCATTTCCACTCTCAAAAAGCTACATTTCTGTGTTTTATTCCAAGCAGATTATGTATATAGAGGGATGCATGTGGATAGCCCACCTGGAGTCTGTAAATAATTCAAATGTTAATTGTTGTGCTTGGCACTTCAGTGATGGCTTTTACTTCAGTAACACCTCAAGCCCCCAAGCAATTATCAAGATCCTGCTGTGCAGAGTGTGATACACTGGTTTAGAAAAGGGCAACCCATAGCCCGGAGAGTTTGCTCTCTACTTGCATAAACCCAGCTTTCAGAGAAAGTATCCTTAAACAAACAAAGAAACAAAGGGAGATGCTTTTATTCGTATTCCTCAAGTGAGTTAGCCACGATCTGATTAGGAGTTGCATTAAGTACATTGCAGGGCTAATAGAGAAGTGCTCAATGTCTTGCACCACACAGGTAAATTAAAGCGTTGAAAACGTTATAACAAATAAGGATGCTGCCTTTCTCTGATGCTCCATCTCAAAGCATTTCTGGGAGCAGAGAAAATCAGTCTGGACCATACAGTGTTTAAGATCCATGAGGCTCAACTTAGGCATGCTGTTGGTTTTGAGGTGAGTGTTTTTTGTCTTTAGCCATCAGTGTAATTAAGTGCCTTGCAAACATGTGGCATCTATCCTTATCTATGCAAGAAGGAAGAAAATAGGGTCTTGCAATGGAAACCCAGGGCAAGTGAACTTTATTCCTGGTTCAGCCATTAAATTCACAGGTGTCCCTCACTGAAGCAGCCTCATGGCACAGTGCCTCAGTTTCCTGCCTGGTTTGCAAAGTTAATGTGCACTTGCTGGCGGCAGAGGATGCTACATGAGCACAATTAACCAGACAAAACTCATCAGATACTGTGGGGATGAGTTCTCAAACATTCTTTTGCTTTTTCTTCCCTTTCAGGCAAGTCTAACATGAAAGTGTAAGAGCCACCACTGGCCTTCACCATGTTTTCTTTGTTTACTTATCATCCTTCAAGGTCCTCACTCCAACCTTATAAAAACACCACTGGAATGTGTTCCTTTCTATCTCGTCTGTGGCTCAGGAGCTCTTCTCATCTAACATGTCTCTTTTCCAAGAGCCCAGATTTCTTGGGCTGTATTCTGGGATTCCTAAATAAAACATGCAGGTCTCTGCAGAGCCTTTTACAGTCTTTCTTAGCCTTGTGAAACACACACAGAGGAACTCCTTCTTGTTAGCACCACTGTTACTATCGTATAAAACCTTCATGCTCACATTTATAAAGGCTATCACTGAATCCTCTAATCAACGTTACCCCATGACACTGCAGCCTTTCTCTGCAGCACTGAATTATTTATATCTTCTTGTGGGGTGTATGGTTTGTTGTATTATTTCATGCTGGACTGCACTGTGGTGTTTTCTTAACTCATGAGTTGGTTTGCCATTTGAAAAAAAAAAAAAAAAGAAAGAAGACTTAAAAGCATTGCAGTGTTACAAAGAGAGGATCAAAGTCTTATCCCAGCATCCTGGCTGATTTGCCCCTTTCAAAACACTTGAAAACAGAGACAATATGCTGTCTGTGATTTGATCCTACCCACTCTGGGGCTTTGTGTACTTTTCTTGTTCACGTCTCATTTTTCAGTGATGCCAGCCCAGTGGTTTATATATAGAGCTACTCAACCACCTTTCTTTAAAGTGTGTATTTTAATAGGTGCCAACATCAGACAAGCTGAGCCCAGGCATGCTTGGTGATGGCAACAAGTGCAGAAACAAGTATAAAATAGGTCTAGGTTTAAATATATATTAAATTATATTACATTTGAGTTCTCTATAAACATTAGAACTTTGTCATTGACATTAGAGGACCATTGTACGGCCTTTGGATCACTACATCTTCTTCCCTATTTCTACATGCATGATCTGTGAGAGGTCTGGTGCAAAGAACTTACTTTTCTTAACGGTGTGCAGACTTTTCAAACCATATGTTACTTACTTTTCTGAGTCAGAAGAATTAATTTATATTCTACTTAAGGCTATTTATTTCACTTCCCAAATTGCCTTGGAATCTGTAGATCAATGCTTTTATATATATATAAAACACTATATATATATATATATATATATGTATATACACAGTTGAGAACATCTCACTGTTATAAGGTTGCAGCAAGTTCGAGAAGGGGAGAAATATACACACCTACAGTGGCCCAAAACACATCCTCCTCCTCTTTAGATGATGAAAATCACAACAAGAAGAATTTCCCACCAATTTCTATTTCATCCTGGGATTTTGAGCCACCTTCTTGTGAAGGGTATCTCATTGCTCTTTCTTCTCCTTCTCCCTCACATCGTAGTGGACTTTGCATCCTCATCAGCCAGAACTCAGTTCAAGCTGTGCACTTAACAAGGAATCTAGCACTCAGGAGCACCCAGATGCCTGCCAGCACTGTTAGCCCATAGCTTTTTTCCTTGTTTCTACAGATTCCAGATCAAGAGGATGTTTCCATTCTGCTTTGCTTTTAAATGGAAACCTACTCTGTCAACAGCAAAACTAGGATCTAAATAGAGGTTTGTGGTTCAGTTGATTGTTGCACCACAGCAAGAGAAAAGTGGGTGAAAAGTCAGAAATCATCCCATAGTCTCTGGGTGTTTAATAGCCCTGTGCTGAACCATCAACCCATCTCACAGCTGAGCTGTGGTAAAGGTGGAACTTCCCAAATCCTGTGAGCAATTACTCTGACCAGGCACTATGTAGCAGAGAATTTTAACTCAAGCTAAAGTAATTTTGGTGAAATTCCCATCTAAGGATGGGGTGGGAAGTGAGATCTAACCAATACAGAGGACAAGTAGCCACATCGTCATCTGACACTGGCCTCTGTGACTACAGTTCTAGTGAGACAAGAACAGTTTGTGCCCTTGGAAAATCTGGTCGTATGTCTTTTCAGATCAACGTGGCCACTCTAAGGAGAAGGGACATTGCATCATTTCTGATCTGTGCTTTGTTTCCAAAACTCATTGCCAGCTGACCAGAGGAAAGTGAGCAGAACTACCAGGGCAATTTTTCTCCCTCCACTACAGACAGGACATACAGCATCTTGGGGAGTGCAGCCCTTGGCTCTTAGGGAAGATAAACTGCAGCCTCCTCCCATAGAAGAAAACTTCTTGAAACATCACAGAAAAATAAATAACAACAGTGTCATGAGCCCTGCAGGGAAAAAAAAAACAACCCAAGGTACTTCTCTCAGCCTTCACTGTATGATATAACTGCCATCCTACAGTGCACTTTCCTGGCATGCCAGATTACATCGTCTAGGAAATGGAGCTTTATGTTAAATTATGCACTGCAAGGGAAGAGCATCAGAGCACTGGAGGCAGTAGTAGGTGTTATTGGATTTACTTTATTGCTTATTGTATGGATTGGAAGTAACTTAGAAGCCCATAACTCCTCAAACAGAAGAAATTTGGCCACCCATAGGTTGAAAATTCAGGTGGAAAACTTGCTTTCTTTAAACAAACAAGGGGTTAAAATTATGGTTGTCTTCACTGCTAAAGACCAGCACACAAAGACCTCTAATCTCCTTTAAAAAAGTCATGAAATTGGCTTTTTAATCATGAGATTTTAACATCGTGAGAATACAGATTGCCTTTCTCTTTACTTTGTGATTTTTGAGCTTGCCAAGCATATATTTTCTGTCTTTCTCCTGTAAACCAACAAAAAAAACCTCTACAAAGTCAAACAACTAGGGAAATGCCAAAATTTCAAGAAATCATTGCCTAGACCAAGATTTTCAGCACAATTGTGAAGTTTCCAACACTGTCTTATCTCATGTATAGGGAGCTGGCCTGGAGCAGGGGGAGAGTGGCAGGGCGTACAAGAGAGATGCATTAGCTGCCAGAAATGACTTTTCTGTGTTACAGCTGGCAAATACTGACATGGTACTAGTTATAAAGTATCCATCAAATGTGAAGGAATGGATCCTTTTAATACTGGACCATTAGAAAACTGATGGCAGAGGAAGGGAGGAAGTTTGCTTGCCCACCCTAAAAGCATGAGCTAAAGCCAGGGTTGGATATAAAATAAGAAATAAGGTTATAAAGCTCAAAGGACCTTAGTAGAAAAAAAAAAAAAGCATGTATGTATGTGTATGTGTATTTGTGTGTATACATCCAAATACCCTTATTCAGTGTAGGATTGGAAAAGGTATGTATTGTTTTACATCAAGTGGAGGTTTTGGCTCAGTGACTAAGGATACACATGCCCATCTCTCCTCGAGGTCAGATCTCCTGAATCACAACTGCTCCTTTTGATGGTATTTTGTATTTGGAATTACCAGTTTCTCAGCATTTAGTGAAATTAAATTGACCACTATCTTGTTCTTACATACCAGGGCTTAATCCTGCTTCCTATGAGATGAAACCTGCAGATGCCAGGAGGGTCAGAGCAGGACCCTGCATGAGGCTGCCAGGGCATCACATTATGGATATATTTACAGCTAAAGATAGATACAAAATTGTACCTTGACATATACATAACAACCTTTCTGTTAATTTTGAATATTGCTGTTTGGATCATGCTCTATTTTTACAAGAAGTCTCACAGATGGGGTATTAATTTGATCCTTGACAGTTTGCATTAACAGTTCAGGCAACACAAGCAGCTCGTGCACTGAACGGATAGCAAAGCCTTGAAGACAACCCAACTGCCAAGCACAGAGCCTGACTGGTGATGTTTTGTTTCTCCTGATCAGACCACTCACTTTTGTATTTGATTCTGACTTTCTCTGGATGTTGTGAACAACGAAGAGAGGTAAATTTGAAGCATGTGCTGGAGAGTTTGTTAAAGTCCCAGCTTCATCACTGCAGTTCATCTATGGGCTGCGTGACATTTTACTCCTTGATCAATCTCAAACCAAGGATGCTCAAAGAGGATAATTCAGCTGATCTCTAATAGTTTGCAGGAACTTTTCTGTTACTTGTTTTGCCTAGGAGAAGCCAGTGCTTTTCCCATGCTTTCAAGGTGAAATACATCGATCACATCCATGTGATTCCTGATCTTGACTGCAATGCACAGATGAAACCCAAGTGTCTGGTAATGATGAGCTGTGCATTAAGGTAGAACATAAAAACAAACCAACAAAAACCCACTAGAAACTCCTCTCTACAACTGAGAGCCTTAGAGGCTCATGCTGCTTTTGCCATTTAATTTGCCACAGGATAATTAGAACCTCCTATGTCGATTTTCACTTTGCAGAGAGGGAGATGGAGACCCTTCAGCATACTCCCCTTAGTGCATAAGGGATTTCTCTCCCGTAGCTGTTTTCTTGACAGCATGAGGTGCAGAGGCTGGCAATTGACCACAGCAGACTGAGAGAGCACATTTACCCATGGATATAGCAGTGTTTATGCCTTTCATTTTTTTTTTCTGTGAAAAATAAGCTTATTAGTTTTGTAACTACATTAGAAAAAAATACATTAAATAGTTGTGAAGTGGCTGGAGAAAGGAGAGCTTGTATTGTTTGTGGCCCTCTTAAATTTTATACCCATTGCAGTAAAGGCTCATTTTCTCCAATGGACTTCTACAAGACTTGAATTTAGCCCTTTATTTTTTTTTCTCTAGGCTCCTGACATCTCTCTGGAATGAAAACAAGTCTATTTTCCTATCTTGTGACATGTTACAAAGATTGTTCTTTTTCCCTTGAGATTTTGGCTCTTCAGTCTGGTGAATGGCAGGTTTAAATTCAAACTAAAAAAAAAATCATATTTCTGAGATACCATGAAGGACATACATACACCTCATAACCTAGACACAAGTATAGAAATGCATCAGAGCTTCTATGCCTCTGCAGATAGCAATAACTCTCTGCTGTAAGCATTCGTTTGTTTTGAACCTCCTTTGTGTTGGACACAAACAAGAGACTGCTAAACAGAAATCTGTGTATGAAATACTCTGAACTATCCTTGCTCTTAGCTTGTAGTTATTTTAATCTCTTTGATGAGATTTCTTTCCAATCCTAATTAATACATTACATCAAATACTATTTAATATAATACATCAAATACATTCACTTCCGTTTACTTAACCAATTTCTTAACACTATAATTGTTGTTAAAGTCCTTATGTCACGAGTCCTGTGGCTCTCTTGGCTGGTACTGTTATTTTAGTCTAGAAAAGAGGAGACTGAGATGGGATTTTATTAATATTTACAAATATCTAAATGGTGGGTGTCAGGAGGTTGGGGCATCCCTTTTTTCTACTTTAGCTAGCAACAGGTCAAGGGGTAATGGGATGAAACTGGAACACAAAAAGTTCCATTTAAACATAAGAAAAAACTCTTTCCCTGTGAAGTGAGGGAGCCCTGGCCCAGGCTGCCCAGGGAGAGTGTGGAGTCTCCTTCCTTGGAGGTCTTCAACATCTGCCTGGATATGTTCCTGTGTGACCTGATTTAAGTGGATCTGCTTCTGCAGGGGAGTTGGACTAGATAATCTCTAAAAGTCCCTTCCAACCCCTATCATTCTATGATTCCCTGATTATACACTTTATATTGAACTTGATTTGCTCATATATATCCTCATCCCATGCTAGCACTTACAGTATAAATTGGAAATCACCTAATCCAACCTCCCAGTCACTGTAAGCCTCGCCTCGGGTGTTACACTAAGCTGATCCTTCCTGGGGCAACTCTTCATTCTTCTGTAGATGCAAATGAAAACGAGTTCCTAAGCAGGAACGTTAATTTGGAAGAAGAAATTCCTTTAAATCCCCCAAAGAGGCGTGGAGATGCTGATCACATTTTTGTGGCAGATAAACCTCTGCATTTTTCTGTGCCTTCCAACAAATCTCAAATATACGGCACTTATAAAGTGGAATAATCTCTGTGTGTGTGTGTGTGTGTTGGAGGGACGGCAATAAAGAAAGTGTTACGCTGTGTTGAAGTCTGTGCCAGTAATGGATTAAACCCAGTTTTCATACTTAAAACTGAGAATTAGATTTCTCAGTGAAACTTGGCACAGACATCTTATGATTTCTCGAAGCCGTGTTTTAGTCTAGTCACGGCATTTCCAAATTCTGGCTCTGCTCAGATGTGGATAAAAGATTTTGGGACCCCAGGCTCCTCACAGACAAACTCGTGGAAGAAATCTGCACTGTATTACACATAGAGCAAGCAGCTTTTATTTCAAATATTTCTTTGAAAGCAACTTTTTGCATGCTGGAGAGAGAAGCTCTTGCATGCTACTTAACATAAAAGGGGCATCCTGTGGATTTGATGTGAATCTGGGACCCAGGAGAGCCAAAAAACTCTTCTTTTCTCTGAAAGGGGCTCATAGGGTGAGTCTATGGTGTTGGTCTGGGTAGTGTTTCACTGCAGGGTCTGCACAAACACTGGAGACTATTTGGAGGAGAATATCTAAAGACTGGCCAGGCTGTTACAAGAATGGTTCCAGTGGGTATATGGATAAGAAAATCCATATTTTCATCATCACTGATATTCTGTTTATGGAGTAGCTCTCTTGGGCATGCTATAAAAAGATATTAATTCTTTGATAACTTGAAAAAGAGCTGTTTATCTGTCCAACTCTGTAGTAAAGACCACAAGGAACTAGGAGGAAATATGGACCCTTGTAGCAGTGTACCTTGAGCAATACCAGATGTATGGAGAAGGGAAGAGATGTCCAATTGCATGACTGATCCAAATATAATCCCTAGCAGTGCTACTCGTCCTTTTTGACATGCTAAGAGTAGTAATAGTGCGAGAAAATCATAACTAGACTCAGCTGGTAATGTGGCAGGAAGGGCAAGGAGGTGCAAAGGTGTGGGTAGAGCCTCGGTGAGCCACTTATAACTTCAGGTTTTCTGTGGGGTAGCCAAGCTGGGTGTACCAGGTGAGCCCAAAGAACCAAAATATGGGCCAGTCCATGTCAGTAGGCACAAGGGTCCTTCACAGGAGTGTAAGAGAAAGACAGGGCAGTCACAATGAGGTGTCAGCTGAAATACACGTCATTTTGCTCAGCAGTCATCAGAGATTCTGGATGCTGCCCCTATCCCCCAGTGTAGGAGCTGCATGCTGTCCACACCTCTGACAAGTCTGTGGAACACAGACACCCACTCAGCCACCCAAATACCAGCCTTCAACATTTCTCTCAATCTCACCTGCTTTGCCTGTGCATCAGGTTTTATTTTTATAACTAGAATTTACAGTTTCAACCTGCAGCACCCACAAAAGTGCACAAGCATACCAGAAGGAATCACGTTTACTGCAGCAGTGCTAACTTCAGTAAACAGTGACAGCAATTGCCTTTCCTCCCCCTGGCTGTCCATCTCCTACAAGGAAAGGAAAGACAGCCCCGCTGAAAGAGAAAGTCACATGAGCCAACACAAATAGCAGCATCTCCCACAAAGAACAGAGTCAATCAGCCGGGCAAGGGACCTGGTGGGAGTGACAAACCTAACGTGCTGCCAATTACAACATAACCTAACTGCATTGTGATGGAAAATACACTTTTTTTTTTTTGCCTTCCTTAGAGCTACTTTGGTAATAGGCAATTTCTCTTAATAACAGTGTGAAAGAAAATACTCCAGTGGAAGTGCTGTATAGCAATTGACTGTGTCTCCATCGCTCTGTCTCAGCTGTTGATAAGGTTAGCAAGAGGATTTGATTGCTGTAAGAATCATTTAAAACAGCAATGTCACATTCATTTGAGGAGACAGGAGCGTGATGCAGCCCCAACAAGAAGAGCAGGCAGAAAGCAATGCAGAAAATAAGCTTTTTCCTGGGCCACCACAGCTCTTGCACACCATACAGTAATTCCTTAAAAAAAAAAAAAAAAACAGATGGAGCCTTTTTTACCTTCCTCTATGTCTACCACCCTTCCCAGACGTTAATCCTACCCCTTTGGCACCTAGATGCAGAAATTCAGAAATTCAGATGTCTGAATCTCCCTGAAAATTTTTGCACTTCCATTTGCAGCACCATGGCAGCACCTTCAAGCCCAGTAGCACCCAGTAGGCCACTTCTGTCTGCATTGATTTGCTGCTCTTCTGGTGATTCTGTGCTGTTTTGCTCTGCAATGGGATTCTCAGGAATATTCTTGCCTTAGAGAGTATTTTCACTATTTGACCTGCCTAATCAGAACCAGTTTTCAAACTCCTTTTTTATTAACTTGGGGAGGGGAGAAAAAAAAAAAAAAAAAAAAAAGGAAAAGGAAAGTTTCAGACAAAGCTGATGGTAAACAGATGCTATTCAGCTAATAGCACTTGGTTCTCTAGGTACTCAAACACAGGGATGGGTCTGAAAAGAACAAAACCTTCCCACTACTTCTTTTAATGAGTAGGCTTTCTTGCATTTGATCATCTGTTTTCTCAGAGGAAATGTTAAGAAGGCTTGTGATTAGCCAGAGGCAATTCGATACTCAATATAATACAGACGTAGGGGAGTGAACTGTTGATGCACCATGTCAAACAGTCCCATTCCCCCTCCCTCTCCATTCTCAACTACTGTAGCCAGCCACTGGATGTACAACCTGGAATCATAAGATCAAAATAATTGAGAAACAATAAGTTCTGTAGCCGAGCACACCAAGGTAGCTTGCACAGACTGTCAGTCTCCATGCTTACAAGCCCCAATCTATTTTCACCACCATAGGCTGCCAGGTTAATTAAATGGGACTCCTCATGGTGTCAGGAAGCAAGTCAAGCAGCAAGTGTTTGTAGAAATGGGCTTTAAAGTGAACAGTGTGTGAGAAAAGGAAGAAATTTCCTCTGCACACATGTTTTTGCACATTTCCTGGGAGCTGTGTTCTACTTCAGCTGCTGCAGAGGTACAGTCCCTTCCTAAGTGGTGTCCCAGTTAGCCCTCGTGCAGCAATGCCTGTGTTCCTCACATGCCAGGTATGCTGGGATGAACCCTCAGCTCAAAGTGTTTTGTCATCATGGCTACTCCCTGACAAAAAACCTGGACCTGCTTCAGCATTCATACTGCTCAGGATAAGCCCTAAAAATCTTCACATCTTTTTTTTTCTTCATTTTTTTTCCAGCCAGTGAACTAATGTTACAGTGTTCCCTCCTATTTTATGACTCATAAAACTCACTTTCCCTTTAAGGTAGAAGCAGCAGCATCCTTCTTTGTGTCTGGAAAAAAACAATGCTTGTTTATCACAATTAGGACAGCAATGTGATATCTGATTGCTTTATTTTTTCACTTTATGGTGATACTGCTCCAGGGTCCTCCCAGACTTGAGATCAGCAAAAAAAAAAAAAAAAAATGGCCATTTTCAACAGTTCTCATTTCCTTATTCACTGTCTCCTCACTTTGGCACCTCTAGGGACTCAGAGCATGAAAGATCCAAAGTCACACAAGTATCTGCCTAATCACATCAATGTTGCTAACTGCTTGCTTCAGTGAAACTTTTAACACTTCTACCTCGTGTCAACCACTGATGACATTTCCCCAAACTAAAGTGCATCCATTCCTCTTTCAATATTTTTCACTCCAGGCTCTAGTGGTTAGAAGAAGGGAATGAACAGAGTCACAGAATCACAGAATCGTAGGGGTTGGAAGGGACCTTGAAAGCTCATCCAGTCCAAGACCCTGCCAGAGCAGCAGCACCTAGAGTAGGGCACACAGGAACTCATCCAACTGGGATTGGAATGTCTCCAGAGAAGGAGACTCCACAGCCCATCTGGGCAGCCCCTTCCAGTGCTCCCTCACCTCAACAGGGAAGAAATTCTTCCTTGGATTTCTTTGGAACCTCTTCTGTTCCAGCTTATACTCATTGCCCGTCGTGCTATCACTGGCCAGCACTGAGAATAGCCTGGCTCCATCCTCCTGACACCCATCCTTTACATACTTGTGAATATTAATGAGATGACCCCTCAGTCTCCTGTTCTTCAAGCTAAAGAGCCCCAGCTCCCTCAGCCTTTCATCACAAGGGAGATGCTCCACTTCATCATCTCTGTGTCCCTGCACTGAACTCTCTCCAGCAGCTCCCTGTCCTTCTGCAACTGAGAGGCCCAGAACTGGACACAATATTCCAGATGAAGTCTCATAAGGGCAGAGTAGAGGGGGAGGAGAACCTCTCTTGACATACTAACCACAACCCTTCTAATCAAGTTGATTTAGGACACCTTTCAAGTCACATCACCGATTTTGTACATTCGACCTGCAAAGCTCTGTGAAAGAGCAGTGCCTTACCTGTTGCATTACTGAAATTGCCCAATAAATTCAGACTAGTGATAGGGAAAAGACACAGCTAGACTTTCAGATGAGGTTAAGCTGCAGGACTGTCTGTTGAGGTGGGAGGTGAATCTGCAAGATGAATTGAGCAGATCAGGTGGAAATGAGTGTAATCCACTTTTGTTCATCTTTCATACAGAGTAATTCTGGTGGAATTGCTATTACCTGGACAGAACTTGGCTTAATAAATAATGATTGCTACAATATCATTTATTGGTCAATGGTCAATAAAGTAAACAAGTTCTCAGGGCAGTTCTTAAAGGGGATTTTATTCTTTATTCTTAACATGCTTAAGGTAGATTCTCTGTACCTTCTCATAACTTCCATCTCTGATGTCCTTAGAATAACCTCTTTTCTTTTTCCTTTTTTTTTTTCTGGATATAAATATTCACTCATTTACTGAACAGAAACACTTCTTACTACTAAGCAGACATTAAAAAAATGCATCCTTTCTTCTCATATGGAAAAATAAAGAATTTAATGGAAAATGATGACTTATCTGTAGGTTTCTGAGAAGCCTTATTCAATTTAGAACAAAAAATCATCTAATTCTCTGTCATGTTTTATGTGAGTTTGGAGTTTTTCCTCTGAAACCCTTTGGCATCATTCCTGTTCACCCATTTTACACTTTCTATAAGAGCTGTAATACTGTATATGCACAAGAAAGAAAACCCTGTCTGTTCTTAATGCTCCATTCCTTTCAAAATAAGTATAGAGGCTTAGCAAAAATGGCTATCAGACCCAAAGTATCAATGACCATTCTTTATGCTAATCTTTCCATTTCCTGCTATTACCAGGTCCAGGGTCAGCAGTTAAAAAAAAATAATCTTGAACTATTGTAAAATCATCTGTCATTTTATTTTCTCCCCCAAGTCTCTTAAAGAGTGTCTGCAATGAATTACCTCCGTGTCTGAAATGAATTACTACTCCATCCCACACAAACACGCCATCATTACCTGCCCCGAGCAAGGTCTGGAACTATATTGCTCTTGTATGTTAAACAATAGTCAGGCAATGGTGAGATGCAATTGATTATGTGAAACGTTAGAAAGCTTTAGTAAATAAGCTTCTCTAAAGTCATCTGGGCTTTAGGTGTAGCTGGTTTTGGTTTTAAAGGTTATGATGCTTGCTTTCTTTCTTTCTCTTTCTTTCTTTCTTTCTTTCTTTCTTTCTTTCTTTCTTTCTTTCTTTCTTTCTTTCTCTTTCTCTTTTTCTCTCTTTCTCTTTTTCTATTCCATCCTTTCCTTTCCTTTCCTTTCCTTTCCTTTCCTTTCCTTTCCTTTCCTTTCCTTTCCTTTCCTTTCCTTTCCTTTCCTTTCCTTTCCTTTATTTTTTTTTCCTTTTTGAAAATCATCTTGATGATAACACCGCAGAAAGGAAATTAGACCAGTCTTTGAGACCTGCACCCTATATTCCTGAGACCCACAGATCCCTGCTGGCTCATCAGGTCCAGACTCACACCATTAACAGTAATTAACTCTTTCTTGAAGCCAAGTTGGTGCCTCACTCCCACGATTTTTACTGGAAACAGTCACTTCATTCTTCAAATGCTTTGAAATATTCGTCTTATTTTTAGCCTCAAATTATTCATATCTTTTTATACTAATTTACTCCAGTTCCAAAAATCTCTTTTAGCTCAGTTGTTTTTCTCTTTTGCTGCTGTTTACCCATTTGAAATATTGCGCTTTCCCTGTCTGCCTTCATTTTCCTATATTAATAAAGCAAGTTAGCTTCATGAGTAGTCCTCTTCCTTGGGTTTTTGTTAGTTTGTTTAGGAGTGTCCCATGGTCATTTAATTTTATTTGTTTAGGAGCAAATTTACCTAAATCAGAATAAACCTCCCATCACACCTTGACATTCAACTAACACCACACTGGTGAAACTATTCTAGAGGTAATGCTCCCTGCTCCTTAAACTACTAATTGTAATTTAAGTACTCCTTTCCCATAACAACAGACAGCCCATTAAGTGTTAAAATAAAGAGCCTGGGAGGAAGACAAGCCAGCATGGCTCTTCAATTTTTAGCATGTATCTGATTAAAAAGGTTGGGTTTAGGTTTATGTCCCGTTTCACAGAATCATAGAATCACAGAATCACAGAATGGTGGGGGTTGAAAGGGACCTCCAGAGCTCATCCACCCCAGTCCCCTGCTAAAGCAGGTTCTCCTGCATCAGGGGGCATAGAAACATGTCCAGGCAGATTTGGAAACCTCCCAAAAAGGAGCCTCCATGCTCTCCCTGGGCAGCCTGGGCCAGGGCTCCCTCATCTAAAAAGCAAAGATGTTTCGCCTTACATTTAAGTGGAACTTTTTGTGTTCCAACTTATGTCCATTACTCCTTGTCCTGTCACTGGAGACAAGAGAAAGAAGTGCTGCCACATCCTCTTGGCATGCACCTTTTAAGTACTTGTGTTAATGAAATCCCCTGTTAAGTCTCCTCCAGGCTGAAGAGACCCAGATCTCACAGCCTTTCTCATAAGAAACATGTTCTTGTTCCCTCACATTTCCAACCAACTTCAGTCCAGATTCCCAGCACCATTATAAAAGACATAAACAACTTACATCCATTTCCATTTTTTAATCCAAAACCCATGTATACTGGATGTTGGTGCAGCAAGATCCCACAGACAGTATCTGTACCCTTCACAAGAGATCAGAGTGGCTTAGTGTGGGATTTTCTTTTAAGGCAGTGGAGCCCAGGCACTTTGTTTCCCACTGTTCCAACTTGTTTCATTTCTCTGCTCAGGTGTTGCTTCTGTTTAGAGGCATGAAGTTTGTTTGAGCAGAAAATATGCCTGAGCATAGTATAAATAAGAATAATCTCTCCTAGAGCTGCTGTATGAGGCATATAAATCATGCCAAGAAGAGGTGAAGGCTGAACTGTGCTGGTGTTACTCCCACTCTGGTATCACGCACGGAATACATGGAAATGAAAGAGGAATGCAAAGCAGGGCCACATTTCATACTGCAGCATCTTTCTGGATGACACAAATGGGAAAGGCAGTGGAGCCGCTGCATTGTATCAGTGTAACAGAGGTCAGGATCCAGAGCAGCAGCACTGTATCTATTATTGGGAAATAACAGATACACACAAAGGAATAATCAAGCAGCACTTTGCCCTGGAGATCTCTTACTGGTTTCAGTATGTGTTTGGATCAAAGGGCAAAACCTGCTTTTCAAGTGGTGTCCAGGTAAATGCTCTGGGTTAGAGATTTGGCTCTGATGTGCAGTGAGATGTCTCAGGCAAATTTCAAAAGCCTGTATGATGAGCACTGCAGTTGTGGGGGCAAAAAAAGACTTGTAAGTGTGCTCCTGTATTCTGCATTGTTTCCATATTCTAGTTGCATATTCAAGTTGCTCGAAAGAGGTTTTGCAGAGTGGTTTGTGTCATCTGTTATTTGACCAGATGAAAAGCAAATAGATGGAGATCCTGGTTCAAACACAGATCCAGAATTCTTTTGAATGCTTCTAAATTTTTCATGGGCTTCATCCTTAACCCATACCTGCAAGGGAAGGAAGTTATCATCATGTCCATATCTGAAACATACTGTATAGTGAAATGAGACTTGTCAAGTGGGGGTTTTTTTTGCACAGAAAAGAGTGAAAATTCACTGTTTTGGGGACATTGCTTGATCAACAAATAGAAAGATCGTCTGAAACATGCTAAGACAGCCACCTATCCAGCATCCAGCCTTGCATCTACTTAATGCAAAGGAGGTGATGGCATCAGCAGTGCTGAAAACACAAAATGCTCCCATTACAATGGAGTTGCTCTTTGCTGAATTCAGCGGCTTTGCTGTATGCATAAAAGAGCTGAGTATTGGTGGAGAAGAGGGTGAGGCTGGTTGTGCATGGTATGAATGTACAGATCCTTTTAATCATTAGCCAGAAACAATAATTATGCCTTAAGAACAAAAGCCTGAAACAAAGACTGAACAGCGCAGGGGTTGTGCAGGGTTATCATAGCAAGTATCTTCACTGGTGTATTTCTGAGCCTTTTACACAGCTGTGGCTGAGCCCTCACTTTATAACTGAACCTTAGATTTCACCAGTGATTTATCAGTGATAAATCGAGTGTCTCCCAAAGAGTTCAGTTAAACCACTAAGCACTGGGAATTGCATCAGATCAGCAAACACGAACATGAAGCGGAGCCTTTCCACTGAGCGGTGAATTACTTGGCAAAAGCTAAATCACTTGGGGTGATTCCAGTGTGTTTAACAGCAGAGGAACAGTGTTGCTCTCCTGTTCCAGTCTGTGTACCTCTTGTGATGCTTAGCACCTTAGTCCTCCTGATCAGCCCCCCCAACACTTCTTCGGTGCCCTTCACCCTGCTACTAAACCTGCCTTTGTTATTTACTGTTTGCCAGAGAGAAACAGCTCTCTGTAAAATAGCCACTGGGCAGTGGGAACTTTTATGGCTGGCTGCAGATTTATTTTTTCTATGCTCGTTATCATCCCTATTTATTGTCACCTCTTCACACCACTCCAGAGCCTGTCTGCCTCTCTATTTTCTTTAGGTATGTTAATCTTGCTCTGAATGAATGTGCATTCAGCATGGGACTAGTCACAAACTGGTTTCCTTGGCTGGAGTTTATGGTGATCTGGCCTCTATCCAAAACGTCCGTCCTGGCCCGTTTACAGCATTGTGTGGCCGGCTCTCAGGCACGCTGCAGGGCTCTTAATGCTGTTGGCCATGACTCTCAGCAGCTCTCGTCTCAATAATGGGTCAGAGCAACGAGTCAAGAGGCCGCCGACATGGTCTGTGCCGATCGTGAGGCTTTTTGGAGGACGTGGGCACACAGTCAAACCTCACTGAATCAGTATAGTTTGACAAGTTACCACTGTGCAGCTGGGGCACTGTTATCTTAGCTCAGTCTCTGCAAAACAGAGGAATTCAGCTTAAGGAAAGAATTGCCAAGCAGCATTTTCCACCTCACAAATGGGAGCATGTCTCCAGACAGGAGCAGATTTGCCAGGGAGGCAGATAACCACGAGTGCATTTCTGTCCCTTTCAGCATCAGCCAGTGTGTAATGCGTTTCTGCATCGTACAACTTTGTCCCCTTCAGACACACAGGACCTACACCCAACCTTTTGTGCTACCACAACTATTAGGACTCCATAACTCAGCTGCATTTGACTCCGTGTGCTTTCCTAGAGATGGTCCTACAGCCACTGTGGATCTGTATCCCACAGAAGTCATTTTTTCTTTATGAATGGCCTGAGTCATTAGGGCTGCTGTCCCTCAAGGGCACTCTAGTCCTCATTCTCCCATGTAAACTTCTGATAGATGCTAAGGAGGGGAACAAGATTGTTAAGGAAGCCTTTGAGAAGGACAAAGGAGGGTTTGTACTCAAGAAAAAAGCAAAATTTGGGAAAAAAGGAGTATCTCAGAGTGGATGATTAGGAAGCTTCTTTCAAGCTCAGCAAATCACTTTCCTATTGAAGCACAGAGTTGTGGTTACTCTGATGGCACTTCTGTGGATATTGAGTTTGGGGCAGCCTCACTAAACCTACTTAGAGTACAATAAGGCGATGGTACTTCCCATTGTTTTGTACAACAGCAGTATCCTCAGATTTGTCTTCTGTTTCTCCCTCAATCGATAAAGGCCATTAGAAGCTCATTTTTCTGCTAATACTACTCTGAATACATCTTGTTGGGAGGTATCTTTTATGACATTAAAAGACACAGTGCATTGATTTCTCTTGAGACATACAACTGAGGGTTTTTTTTTTTCTTATCCCATCACGTAACACAATTTCCTTGCTATGTTTCTAACTACTGAGACTTAATATTCACAGTCAATGAAACACCTCCCTAAAGGTTTTATTGTTTTTTTGCATAGAAATGAAAGCAAGTGCCTTTAAAATATTCATATAGGCCTATATACAGCTGGTATCATGTACAGCCATCAAACACACATGTACACACATATATATGCGAAACACCATTATTCAATTATTCTTTTTTAAAGAAAATGAGTCCTCAGTGTTCTCCTAAAAAGCGTCCAACAGAGAGACTCCTGGAGTGAAGTTCTCTGATTGTATATATATAGTCTAGTGTAGGGCACGGTACTTTTAAAACCTTTGTTCTTCTGCAGCAAGTTGAAGAGCATTTCTGTGAGGACGAGTACAGAACTCAGGACTCAAACAATGTTTGCCAACAGGGCTATGAGATTTGGAGTTAAGCTGGTTGGTTCTTAACTTCTTTTTACAATAGAATTGACTTACCAGTCCATAAACCAATTTAACGTGTCCAGGCCACCCCGAAACAGAGTTTAATTTAAAATCATAGAATCACAGAATGGTTGAGGTTGTAAGAAACCTCCACAGATCATTTGGTTCAAGGCCTCTGCTCAAGCTGGGCTACCTACAACTAGTTGCCCAGGATCATGAACAGACAGCTTTTTAATATCATTTTTTAATATCCACATACTCCCTGGGCAAAGTGTTCAAGCACTTGGTGAACTTCCCAGTAAAAAGGGCATTTCTTTTCTCAACAGCTTTCATAGCCTATTGTCAGCTTCCTGAGCCCTCAACTTCCCTAGACATTTTAAAATAGCACTGGAATTGAATCTGAATACCAGAGAAGACCATTAAAAAAAAGGTATTATATTAAAGATTCTCAGGTCACTTAGAGCAGGATCCATCTCAGACAACTTTAGTCAGTCAGAGCTGAGTCATTACACCCAAGCTGGTCCTCTAGGTCATCCTGGTATTCAGCAGAATGAGATCGGTATCTCTACAAAGTGATTTATGCCACCAAAGCAAGTGCCTCAGGGAACAACTCACACTCCAAAGGTGCTACAGTATTTCTATTAGTGTTACAGACAGTGCCTCGCTGCTGACATTGGACAGCTAAAATCAAGTGCACTGAATGTCTCTCCTAACACAGAGGTGCTCATCCTGTGACTGCTATTGGAAATGGAGCTGATGCTCCCTGCTAACAGAAAGGGAAGCTACTTAACTGGAGCTTAGGGGACTGGAGGGCTGAACATCTGCTTGCTGCTTTAGAATAGAAACTGTCATCTCTGAATGATGGACCAATGAACCTTATTCAGTTTTCTAGAATGGGAAAAAGTAACAGTGTTATAAAAGATTACAAATAAGCCATCAGTACTCGATGGAACAGATGTAAACATGCTTTGCCACTCTGATAGTCTTTCCCAGTCTGTTTTGAAGTTAGTAAAAGAGTGGCTAAAGAGACAGTTGATTTTACTTAATGTGGACTTTGGATAAAAATCTTTGACTGAAGATATTAAGGAAAAATAGTATGAATGGACTGTATTTAAATATGTCCTTTACTGACTGAGAAAAGCAGTGAAGAGGGATGAGGTGACACTGGCAGATAGCACAAAAGCAGTGACAGGGCTGTAGTCAATGAGTCTAAGGACAAAATCCAGAGCCATCTTCCAAGTCAAAGGAGCAACTGAACCATGACCTGGGGAAATGCAGATGGCAAAAATCATAGGTTGGAAGGTCAAGTGCATTGCTAGATGCTGGAGGATTTCAGGGAAGAATTGGTTGATCACCATGAAAATCAGTTGAGGTAAATCCTGCTCTCAGCACAGAAGGAGATTTATGAAAAGAAAAATATTGCTAAAATATTAAAACTAGATTTCAAGTATAACACCACAAATGGCTGCTGGCAATCTTGGCCATGGTGATTATGTGCTTGGTAGGAATACAGTGACTGGTTCAGGGCATTTTGAATCAGACCTTCAGAAATCAGATTTCTGTGCCAAAGTAATTACAGTTTGCTTAATAAGACAGAACAGAATAAACCAGATCTAAATCAAGATCTCATCTTCTATTTAAAGAAATAGAAGGATTTCAGGGTGGAAGAAGCACATGAAGAATACAAAGGTGAGAGAGACATAAAAGATCAGGAAGAGTTAATTTAAAGAAAATATGAACGAAAAGGTGTTTCATGAAACTACATTGCATCCTTAGTACTACAGAGAAGGTAAATTGACAGCCTTATTTACTCCCACTCATAAAACCAAAACAAGAATCATCCAGTGCAATCGAAGGGCAGTAAGTTTAGCTGTGGTAAAAAGCATACTTCTAAAGACAATGTAACCTGTAAAATCCACTGCAACATGATACCCTTGAGCTAAAATTTCATCAGATTTGAAGGAGGAACCGGTAGTTCCTCTTATGAACAGCAAATACAACCAGGGCTGTGTCAGACAGGAGCTAACACAAATCCTTCAGACTTTAAGCAAAAAAAAAAAGCTCTATTTTCTGCCAGAGGTTAGGATGAGCCTTTTCTCTATGGGAAGGTTGTTCCATAATTGATCATGAAAGGTTTCTTACACTTTCCTGTAATGTACCAAAACATAAAGTATTAGTCACTGTTGGAGAAGGAATACTGGATTATATGGACCATTGATCTGCCCCAGCATGGTGATTTTTATGGTCCTGTGAGCAAAATCCAATGGATTTGCAAGGAGATCTTATAGAATAACAGCTTCAGTTTGCATTTTTCTTACTGCTACAGAGGCCATAGAAAGAGCAACTGAATTTCTAGTAATGACATATCTCTGCAGGCAGGTGTAGCAGCGATGCAGGTACCTAACGCTTTTATGCCATTTGCTAAGGATTAAACAGCAGTAATCTTTCCCATTAACATTTTGTCTTGTTCTGTCTTGAAGATCCCATAATCTTCTCTCTCCTTCCACTTTGTCAAAATGCACCAAAACAAAAATGAAATACTGGGTGCATGGACCAAAACTTAATAACTGAGATTAATTATCAAAGTACAGACCTGCTTCCTATTAATCTCAAATAACGTTTCAAATCAACCTATTGTCCCAGAAGTTGAATTGAATAAACTGTGGTCTTCTTTCCTTTCCTTTTTCTCTCTTTCTTTGCTGCCTCATTTTCCACCGGCTATTAATTCTCTGCTCCAAGGAAACGAGTGTATCTGTCACTTGTGCTCCTCTTGCACTGCTGGTCAGTGACTATCTGTAGTGTTAGTGGGATGTGAGATGAGATACTTATCAATCCATTTCCTTTCCATCTCAGGGAGACACTTGTTTGACAGAACAGCACTCACAGAAGGCAATAGCCATCAGGTTTTAACTTTTCCTCTGATTCTAAACTAAGCAAAACTGAGTACTGTACATTGTTCCTCAGCACAGGGGTAATCCAGCAGTCTGGTGATAACTGCTTTAGGGATGATGTACACTTGCCTTTTGTTAACAAGGCAAAGGCTTCCAGCTTTCAGTAAAGTGTTGCCTATCGGCAGATGTTTTCCTAGTGAGACAGGTCAGAACCAATATTTGTACTTCATTGTAAACAAGTAATCACATTCCAGGCATCAAGAAATGTTAGGAAAGTTCTCTTGAAAAGCTGCAGGGATGAAGAAAGATGGGTTTGATCCCAGACACAGCCTTGGGAACTGGGCTGACAAAGCTGGGTCAAACCACGACCACTGTGAGCACAAACCACAGCGACTTTAAGCAGGAAATTTATGTGAAATGGAACTTGTACCCTCTTTCACTTTTACGTGAGCACAGTCACAAAGTGTTTATACTGAAACTTGGTAGAGATTCCTTGAAATTATAAGTATTGGAGGCGAACTTAATCCAGCCAATATATTGCTTGCAGCATTTCATTTTTTCTAAGTACCAGCTTTCCTTTTACAGGATCTCATAAAAACAAAACAATATGTTGCTCTCTCATAGATAACCTCAGAGCAGCAGTTGGTGAAGCAGCCCCAGTGTCCAGAGCTACATCGTATCTTTGATGTCTGGCTCTGCAGCAAAAAATATTTCAGCAGAGCAAGACATAATGAAAGTTTAAGAGCTTGTTAAGGAACTGACTATTACAAAGAGCCATGCTCATTTTGACTCTATTAGAAAAATAATTTGTCACTTTCCCGTGACTAGAAGGATCTCAAGGGGAATCTCAGATAAGACATCAACATTGTTGGTGATTACTCAGCCTTTTTTCATTACAGTTTATAAAGCCCTGAATAAGAAACCGGTTTATACTGGTGTTCCAATCCTGCAAATGCATCTTTACAAGAGCCAGCTGTGGAAAGGACATTTATTTCCACTTTATAGATGAGGCAAGTGAATCATAGGTGGTTGGTGACTTGTACAAGTTCATGCTAAAAGAGTTTTGGCTCACTGTGGATGATATTGCAACAATAGCAATAATAATTCCAGTAAATAGAAATACTGGGTTCTCCTCTGAGTCACAGCAGAGAGATTTTTCCTGTTCTTTCTCAGCTGTTTCTATCTGGTTTCCATTTTATTTTTCTAAACTGAGCATAATGTAGGTGAAAAAAAAAAAATTTTCTTTCCGTGATATCTAAAAACTTTTCAGAAATATACAGCTACTGGATGATTTTCCTATCTGACTGATACTTAATACACTTGCTCTGCTGTAATAGAGAATGTAGTCATGCTGGAGAATAAATTCCAGTGATAACATTGCAACAGTTTGAGTGTTTTCTCCATTATGTATCTTTACAACAGAGATAACCTTTTGCTTATTGAAATATAATTGCTTAGGGAGATAGGTGTTTTAAAACAAAATTAACAATACTAGCTGAACATTTTGTAGGAACTTTCCACAATAACCTGTTTTTATGTCAGCTTCTCTAGAGCACAGCATCACTTGTAGTATAAAATTAATTGAAAATCGAAAACTGAACAACAGGAGATCTTTTCTTATAACACATTCCTGGATTTATCTGCAGCAGAGAAACTCCATTTAAATGTTGTTGATTTCTTTGTCAGCAATTACCCCACAGCAATATTTGAAAGGGATTCTTTCGTACTTCCCTTACCCCTTATTTTGATATAAGAAGATATTGATATAGCTGTGATAACTGTATCACAGAATCACAGAATGGTAGGGTTGGAAGGGACCTTTAGAGATCATCCAGTCCAGCCCCTCTGCAGAAGCAGGTCCCACCTAGATCAGGTCACACAAGAATTATCAATAGACCTTCTGAATCATCATAATATAGGCAGGATGTGTCACTGCAGTTATTTATTTGCAAATCTCCAACCAGTTAAATTATTACTATATCACCATATATATAGTACCATATACCATATTATTAAAATAATTAGAGTATCAATGTATTATTATTGTAGAGTCACCTTCTCTGGAGGTTTCCAAACCTGCCTGGACACATTCCTGTGTGACTTGCTCTAGGTGGACTTGCTTTAGCAAGAGGTTGGACTGGATGACGTCCCTTACAACCACCACCATTCTGTGGTTCTATGAATAATATCACATTTAAAAGCTAGTGTAAACTCATTTTACTTTAGTGTGTTGGAGAGCAGAACATGGCCCTCCGTATTCCTCTTCCCAAGTAAATTTGCACCTTGATACTGCTAAGTTTTTGCAGAAATATATTCAAATTTGGATGTGAAATACTTCTAATCCTTGAGGCTTCCCTCAAGAGTATACTTGCCTCCTGTACTGCCAGCAGTCAAGTCTAGTATAGGCACACATTTGAGTACATCATAGGACCAGAGCAGCTTGATCCAAGGGAATGCTGTGGGATATGAACAGCATGATCTCTCCAGCCATCCCTTCAGGCAGGATTCCATCCACTGTCTTCCTCATGAACTGCTCTCCTTGCACTTTGTCCAGCCCATTCTGCTCACGTTGGTGTTGCCAGTTCCTGCCTACCAGGCCAGCAGCAGTTCCTCTGGTAAGGAGCTTTAGTAGAGATCTCTCTGCTGAGGGCAGTGATGTTGCTGTTGAGTTTCCTTCAGTAGGGAAGATCCCAAGGGACAGGATAATAGTTAAATGATTATTTTTTTGCCTGCTTTAGAGCTGACCTATTTCAGTAATGCAGTGAGCAGCACCATCCCACAGAGACCTGCAGTCAACAGAGACAGTGAATCGTGATGCAGAAACAGCACTCAAGGAGAACTCGGCCATGACTTGATGTGGCCTCTTCTGCTACCAAAACCATACAGTGCAGCTTCACCTTCAGGCTGCTCGTGGGATCCACCAGTCACCATGTGACTAAAAGATTTCTTATATGGTCACTGGTCATTCTGATCACTGAGGTTATTCGATGGGAACAGGTCCCAACCCTTTGCAGCAGCGGTTTCCTCTCAGGCTGTTGGGGGAGTTTATTTTGCTCTGAGTCAGGCATCACTAATCAGACCTTGCACTTCCTCCCAGGCTTTATTAAACAGAAATCTCTAATCCAGAAAACATTTCCAATATTAAGACTAATTGAGTGTCATAATGTCAGCCAAGGTAAATAAAGCACAAAAGGAAAGAAATCAGCTCTGGGAGTAGAACGTGCTTTATTGAACACACATCTGCTACTCAGACTCACGGCTGTCACTCAGGAAGACATCATCCAGTAAACCTGATCAAACAAATCCCCACTGAACTGATAAAGCAGAGCAGCTCTTCAGGTGGCTTAGCTGTCGCTTGAAAACTAGCTTGCAAGCCTGTAGGCTGACACTTGTGCTGGAAGGCAGCGAGGGTTTGAAGCTCACAGATACAGGCTCCTCTGGACTTCAGAAGGAGCAAGGTCAGATCCTGAGAGCTCTCTCCCACTCCCTCATTTTTGCTTGCAAAAGAAAAGGTGTCTCTTCAGGATTGTCTTCCCTTTTTAAAAGGTTTCACTAAAATTCAGGCAAAGTGAGTGATTTCCATCCCAGGTATGGCTGTGTCATTTCAGTCAGTGCAGAGCTGGAGTTTTAAAACACTGCTAATACGAGTGCTGACTTGTAGCATGTACAAATATCTTGTTTATTACGTTGCATTTTCTTAATACTTCGTCTTTAGTCTTAAAAAGAGAAAAAAAAAAAAAACAACTTGGAAGAAGTAAATTGTTTGAGAAACGTTATTTGGTCCTGTGTAGTTAAAGAAACCACAGCTACACGTATCTTCAATCTGGCTTTTTCTGCCTTTCCTTATATTAAAAATATCTTATGCGGTACTATAAATAATGAACAGAAGGGAAAGTGATGCTTCATGCAGGAGGGGAAAAACAGCAGTGGTTGTCCTTAATCATGTTGAAACACAAATCTCAAGAATGGATGAATGTCCCTGCATGCATTTCCAGGCTGATAAGGACAGACTGAGTCCATGAGGATTTTGCCTTTCAGACCTTGGTGTCAGTGTGCATTACTGGGGGCTTTGAAAGATGCTCTTAAAATGTTTCTAAATAATCAAATAGAGTAACTCTTTCCAGCGTGATAATCTGTGCTGTTACTACTGCAAGCTTTGGGGGCAGGGAAAGAGGTAAGGGAACAGATCTCTCTTCCAGCTGTGCCCCAGAAATCCTTTGCAACAGTAAGCAATTAACATCAGGTTTGATCTTTCACAGTATCGGGAAGGTAGATCACGGCGTAACAGCTGGGCTTGGTTTGGATGTGCAGTGCCTGCACATTTTGCATCCAAACAAGAGGGACCACAGCTTTTGAAGTCAGTAGCCAAAACAAATGGCATTAAGGTATTATGCAGGATTTCTCTGTGTGTGGATGCCATACTAGAAAGTCTCTCGGACACAGCTCAGTAGCTGCAGAATGAGGTCAGGCTTTGTTTAAGCAACATAGGAAGACCGGTGTGGTTTTTTTTTTCCTGTAACGAATATGAAGCATTAGGAATGCAGCACTAGGCTCTGCTACTGTTGTGCAAAAGACACAACTCTTGGGAGAAAAACAAAAATCACAAAGATGCAGCACGAGGTATGATGTAAACTTTCATAAACTCTTCAGAAACCTCCTTCTGCCTGCCCGCCTTTCAGTGATTGCATTTAAACTAATGTTCTAAGGCCCATTTATGCAAAAAAAAAGCCTTATTCCTATGACAGCTCTTGCAAAATTCATGGCTGGTACTATTCCATGCCCTTATGACATGACAGTAACATCCATTTGTATCAGTTTGGCACTGTGCAAGTAGGTCACACGATTGTGATGAAGTTAAAATGAATTTTGCCTTCTTTTAAATGGTAGTGGAACAGTTACCAACTGATTAAGGAAAACATTAGCAAGTACCGTTTTAATTGATTTGAATGCATGTGTGTGTTGTATTGGTTTAGTTTGAGGGCATTTTAAAACAAATAGCACTGTCATTGTGAGCCTTAATTAGATAATAAATTAATAGATAAATGGATTAGAAAGTTCAGTATAGCTTTCACAATCGCTGCTAGCGGCATAAAAATGAGGTGCTTGGTATTAGCAATGCTAATAAATGGCATAAGGAATGCACTTGGGGAGAATGATGATGTGGCAGCTGAGTGACTAGTGAGGACCATGATCTTTCCCTTGCCCACACGTGTTTTGGAAAACAAAGGTGCTCCTGTGCTTCCTTAGGAAAGATAACAGCGGTGCTGATCTGGAAGGGTAAATATGTCAGCTCCCCAGTGCACCTAAAAGCCTGCAGATTTAATGTGGGATTCATGAAAAATTCAGAAAGCACATAGGACATATTCTAGGGGTTAGGCTGCATGGGGATCAGCTCAGAGATCTGCCAAGGAAAAAGGCTCAGTACGTGCAGAATATATTCAGTAAGAGGAAAACTGCTTAATGGGGAGGGAAGTCTGGATCGTTTGGACTGGATATGAAGTACATGAGAATCATTAAGATCTTTCTGAAAAAGAATGATTTTTGTGGATGTTGTGCTGCTTATTTAATTCTCTCAAGCAATAAATCTAGCCATATGGGTGCCGGTGCTGTTCACAGAGGTAGTGACAGTAACTCAGATAACAGACACAGAGTGCTGCAGGTTGGAAAGTGATGCAAATAATCACTGGCATGAGTTCAGGCGGAGTGTCAAACACCTGAAATTAGAAAGTTGGAAAAGTACTTTCAATGGCATGGATTGAATATTATGCAGCTTGCCTGAAGGGAGGGAGTAATCTGAATTGGAGTTTCCCTCAGATATAACTGTCTGCTTCATGGCTGGCATTAGTCTGCAGCACTTGGTCACCACAATTAGTGCAAGTTCTCAGAAAAGATTTGAAGTTTGAATCATATTAAAGTCTAGACTGGATTGTTTTGATTCTCATCGGACTATCAAAGAACAGAGCAACTTTCTGCAAAAATCTCTGCTAGGTGGCCAGTATGGTTGAAGGGTGAACATTACTGAAATATCTTTAGCACATGGAATCATAGACTCATGGAATCATAGAATGGTAGGGTTGGAAGGGACCTTTAGAGATCATCTAGTCCAACTCCCACGCAGAAGCAAGTCAACCTAGATCAGGTCACACAGGAACGTGTCCAGGCAGGTCTTGAAGACCTCCAAGGAAAGAGACTCCAAAACCCCTCTGAGCAGCCTGAGCCAGGGCTCCCTCACCCTCACAGTGAAATAGTTTTTTCTTATATTTAAGTGGAACTTTTTGTGTTCCAGCTTCATCCCATTACCCTTTGTCCTGAAGAAAAATACTCGGATAGACCTAGCTCTATTTTTTAAATACTTCTCTTCCGTCACTTCCCTGAAGCTTGGCTTTTTATGCAGACGATTTACAAGGTGAGGGGAACTCCAGCAACCAGTCCAGCCTTTGTTAGAATTAACCATGGTGACAGAAACAGTTCAAGTGCATTTGGATAGATGCTTTCTTTTATGGTAGGACTTAACTGCCCTGTGTACAGCATTAAGTTGCTTTTTGTTAATGAGAATTACAGCTCCATCTGAAAAAAAAGCCAGTCTGATAAAAAGTGAGAAGTGTTCTACCCCCTCAGCTACACCACTAGTAGTCTTATTATCAGTCTATCTAGAATATAAATGTTTATTCAAAAAATACTACAATTACTGTACAGCATATTGCACGGTGTGTAGAACTTATCACTTGAGTAATTTAAAGCCTATCAGAGTAAAGTACATGAAAATACATGAGGATAGAATCACAGTGCATCTTAGGTAGGAAGAGGTAAACAAGATGCAAATGGTCTTTTTCACCTCTAGTTTTCAGTGTTGGAGACATTTGTCATCTGGTAGGTTGCTTAGCATGTTTCTCATTAGTATCTTTTCCAAGTCTCTCTCCCACTCAAAGCATTCCCATTCAAAGACAATCCAACAGGTTCAGAGATAGCAAACACAATACACTGCTTGTTGCATAAGCTCACGCAACCCCAGTTCTTTGCCAGCCCTATGCAGGTCTCTTGTAAACCTTAAAAGCATACAGCCACTTACTGCAGTGTTGAGACTGATCAGTTAAAGCACAGTAAAAGAGAGATCCATGACTAAACTTTCTGACTGGTTTGGTGCATGGGCAGAACAAGCCCAGGCCTTATTGCAAAGAGTACATCAATATAATTATTGACATATTGTAGTGGGTCTGGGATGGTAGTGATTTTCCACAGTAGCTCTTGCAGTGCTGTGCTTGTTGTTGATATCAATATTATGACTACCGCTCGCATAACATCAAGGCTGTCCCTCCAGCATTCCTTCCCCCACCTTCACCAACAGTGGTGGGTGGGCACGATCTTGGGANGCGGCTTTGCTATCTCTATATTAAACTGCTTTTATCTTAACTCACGAGACATTTGTCTTATTTTTCTCCCCTTCTCTGGCTTGCTGAGGAGATGGGTGATCAAGTGGCGTGGTGGGTGCCTGGCATCTAGCCAGGGTCAAACTACCACACATATTTAGCCTCAGACCTTAGGAAGAACAGGGAGAATACTGAGCCTTAGGATCCGCTAACAAAATCAATCCGTTTAAGAAGCAACGTAGGTTTAAGTCAGGCTAAGAAGGAAAGACAGCACACCTGTCAGGAAGAAAGCAGCTATTATAACAAAATCAGGATCTTGAGAAGCATAGAAATCATAGAATCACAGAATGGTTTGGGCTGCAAGGGACCTTTAAAAGTTATCTAGTCCATACCCCTGCAATGAAAAGGGACATCTTCAACTACATCAGGTTTCTTGAAGCCTTGTTCAACCTGACCTGGATTTCCAGGGATAGAATCACAGAATCTTAAGGGTAAGAAGGGACCTTGAAAGATCATCTAATCCAACCCCCCTATCAGAGCAGGACCACCTAGAGTAGGTCATACAGGAATTTGTCCAGCTGGGTTGGGAACGTCTCCAGAGAAGGAGATAGGATAGGGCATCTACCACTTCTCCAAGCAACCTATGCCAGTGTTTCACCACTCTCATCATGAAAGCTTTCTGTGTTCTGTTTTTTGGATCATCTAATTTCTTTCTGCTTGAAGTGGGCAGCTAGGACAGCTATTCATTTAGGCTGACTCCAGCATTGTACTTATGCTCCTATCTTGTGCCTACACTTCTAAGTGTGTTGAACTGCTGCCAGTCAAGAAGGCTGCTGCTTGCCTTCTTCCTGCTGTCTGCAAACTTTTACATAAAATAATAGAATTGGAAGGACGGTTGAAGCCCAGCACATAGAGACTGAGAGCTTGTCAAAAAGGAGAAAAGCTGAGGAAAACTTTGAACAGAGGTCTGTCTCCAGGATCAAAATGACAGCTAGCTTCATAAAAGGCAGCAGAAACAACGCTGGACCTCTTGTGAATAAATTGCTACCACTGTTTCATGTATAATGCTGGCTCTTACGACTTCTCTTGAAATTTCTAATTGTGCAAGTTGATTGTCTTGAAATGCAATAAAGAAGATACAGCATGCATAATGTAGCCACATATTGAGCTTATGAATGCCACGCCTGGCCACAAGCTGAAATTTCTCAGAAATGTTCTTTACATGCTCTGTCACTTTCTTCCCCCTCTCTGCTTCTGCTTCCATAAAGACGACTGCGAGCAATTTCCTGTTCTTGTAAGATCTCACTTTTTTTCTACTTACCTGACTATTTCAGCCACTAAAAATCACGTCCTGGGGGAAAGGATCTGCATTCAGCTGGTGAAACAACTAGTCTTGTTTAGAAGATTTTTGTTTGATATGAATCTCTGCTTTGTACATACCTGTTTCAAACACTGTGGAAAGGAAATGTTTCCCTTCTGGAAGAAAATATTTGGAGGAGACTGAGAGGTGACCTCATTAGTATTTATAAATATGTAAATCGGTCAGGAGGATGGAGCCAGGCTGTTCTCAGCGATGACCAATGATAGGACAAGGGGCAATGAGTACCAGCTGGAACATAAGAGGTTTCAAAGAAACTTCTTCCCTGTTGAGGTGAGGGAGCACTGGAAGGGGCTGCCCAGATGGATTGTGGAATGTCCATCACTGGAGACGTTCTAAACCCACCTGGACAAGTTCTTATGTGATGTACTCTATGTGGCCCTGCTCTGGCAGGGGGGATGTACTGGATGAGCTTTCGAGGTCCTTTCCAACCCTTAAGATTCTGTGCGATTCTGTGTGTTTTGCATGCTGGTGTTAAAAAACAATCAAAAATGAAAAATAAAAGAGGGAAGAGTAATCAAACAAACAAAAAAACCCAAAAAACCCTTTCTTGTTATTAAAATCCCTCTTCATGCTTTGCAGTTTAATATTGCCTCTACAAAAGATTTACTCGGGGACCCTATATAAAAGTGCTTTTACAAGGCACATATTAAAATCGGTATTTTGGTCAGAGAAGCCTGTGTCCAGTTTGAAACGCAGAACAGAGCACTGAAGCAGAATAATCATGGTTCACCCTGTAGGTCTTTTCCATTCCTAATGCCTCTGATTCTGTGAACCATCAACTAAGTATTCATATTTGGGCCGTTCATATAGTTGTTGCTCTTTCAAAGCTTTCCTCTTTGCTCCAGGGATCAACAACATTGTCCAACTCACTGAACTTAAAACACTTTCTATGCTTCAGGACTTGGCTTACGCTGAAGTTCACATATTCCCCACCATGCCAATAAGAGCTGTTTCCCACACACATGATTTTTAACCGTTTCTCTAGATGACCCTACTGTTTCAGTGGGCCACCACTGTGTATTTTGATAGGTTTGTCTGGAGACTAAAAGATCACGTTGACAGAATTTAATTGGAAAACCTCAAGTGTTGGGAGTAAATTGGTTTGAGGTATTTGAATTGGTGCTTCCGTGTTTGGAGACTTGATCTAAGCTTTGGATGCATTAGGTGTATTTATTCAGATCACTGGGAGCTGTTTGGTTTTGTTGCTTCATCACAACCCAAAAATAAAGTCTGTATGAGAAAATGCAGAAGTGACCATTGTCTTCAAGTAAGCGGGAAACTTGCTTTACCCCATACTTAGAAAGCCAAACAATCGCTTAAGAAAGGAATTGTTATAGGAGGTTAAAGTTGTGCCTAAACATGGCCAAGCAGTTAACTTCCCAGCACCCTTTATCAGTCCCTGTTACAGCACTTACTAGGAATCTGCACCCACTGAACCAGAACTACTTAAACATTTTTTTCCTGCAAATATCCCATTCTCTCATTTAACCTTAACAGCAGACCTCACCTGTTCTGCAAATAAACTGGCATTGAGCTGACAACTCTGAAAATGATCATCTGCATACATTCACAAAATAGAACAGGATATGATGAGATAGCGATGGACTAGGGGAGAACATCTTAGTCTTAGAATCAAGAATCATCTTGGTTAGAAAAGACCTTTAAAATCACCAAGTCCAATCACTAATCTCACATCGCCAAGCCCATCTTTTGAGTTCCCATCTCCAGGCACAAGCTTTCGGGTGGGGATCTGGAGGTGGATCAGGTCCTACCAGGCTGTTGTCTCTCCCAGCATGCTGGGTTAGCACACGGTTGTCTCTACCACCCCAACCAAACCTTCTAAGCACCACTGAGTCACAGCATGGGCACTCATCCTCCCACTCACAAAAAGAGCCCTGGGAATGTATGTGTCCTGCTCTGCGTATCTCACATTATGTTCCCCCAGGATTAGTTGCCATATTGTTTTCATAAATGAGGCAGGGTGATGGCATGGCCTTTTTCGAGTTGAGATGTGGATAGAAAGGAGAAAGATAAACTTGTAGCTCTTATGGATTAACTTCTGGTTTCTAAGAATAACATAGATAAGGCAGCCTCAATTAGAGCTTAAAATCACATATAAGCAATTTGAGACGGAAGTGATTGCTGTATCTGAAAGACAAGTCGCTGCTGTTCTTCAGATCAGCTCAGAGATTTTCAGATAGAGAAAAACAAATATTGAAAAACAATAACTGCTTAACTTTCCTTGCCAGATTCACCAGGCCTCTGTGCTTTGCCTTGTCCTCTTATTCAAATTGCCTCCCACCAAAAAAAACCCAAGGCAAGTTTCACCACAAATAATTCTGCTTAGTCTCCCATATCTTTTCTTTAAAAAGCCGAAGTTAACAGATTGCCCTGCTCCACATATTTGGGACAATTTCAGAAAGATGCCTCTTCTCTTTCTTTAACAAAAGGAAAGGTCTAAGCAAAAAATATGTAAGACAATCACACAAACAGCCAGAGATGTCTCACCCAAAATAGTCTGCAGAAAATCTGCACAAAAATGGTGTCTGTTTCTTATCTGTCATGGTAGTCATTTATTTTTATGAATGCTAGCATTCACTCACAAAAAATAAAGGAGGGCAGCATTTCATCATTACTCTCTTCCCTCAAAGGGATTTCCTACAAGGTGTTGCATTCACTTTCTGTATGATCAACAGCTATTGCTACGCAATTACCAGTGAGCAGGTATCAGTTCTGAAGGTCACACTGACAGCGTACATGTCCCTAGCACAGCTGCTTCTGTTTAACGTTCCTAATAAAGGAAAGGAGACATTTGATTTTGATCAAGGTTTTAAGAAATACCATATCTACAGAGGCCGGACATTTTCGTTCTCACTTCATCAGGAAACTTTTCAAGATGGAAATGCAGGGTTGGGCAGTTTATCACAGAGATGACCTGACTTTAGCAGGCTTTTGGTAGGTCACACACTTCCCACGATGGGAAAGTTTTTTATCCTCAAATACAGCAGAAGTCTGTTAGTATACATCTTCTGGGTTATAGTTTGAGTCTGATGTAGGGTTTTTTGAGACTTTTTGTAGTTCTTACTGCAAGTTTAAGACAAAAGCGTATTTGTTTGTGGAGGAATGGTTCATTTCTTCCCCTTCTATTTTCTTTTTTTTTTCTTTTACAATTTAAAGTATTTCTTTATAAAGGTCATTCAAGTCCAGAGCAAAAGAGGATTAATTACTAACAGCCATAATTTAGAGACAAATTACTCTCCTGATATTTTGGCCATCTAGGATACACCGTATAAAAGCCATCTGTCTGAGAGGATGACACAGGTGATCACAACCTCCAGTCGTGTTGAGCACTGGAGTGCTTCATCTCCCCTGAAAGATGATGGCAGCGGGGGGGGTAATATATGAACAAGAAAAAGTATAATAATGCCACACTTCTGTGAAACTTTTCTCATTCACAGAAGCCAGTTGGTTTTTTTCTTTTCATCAGACTAGGAAAGAAGTTATACTACATAGTCCATATTTATTTCAGTGGGATTGTTCACAGAATAAATGTACCTCTGCATAAAAACAACCAACGGGATCTGGGACACAGTGATTTCCAACCCCTTCTTTCCCTGGGTCTCATTAAATACTGCCCGGTGCTATCAGTAATACAATTAAAATCAATAAAATTGGTCCACGTGGAAAATGACCCCAGGTAATCAGCTCTGTAAAGGCATGATCCACATTTTGTACATGGCAAGCAAAGCTCAGACTTTCACGCTTGTCAAAGGTGGACCTTGAACTGAGAATTTCAGAAATCCACTCCCAAGCCCTTATCCAGCAAAGTGCATAGGCAGACCTTGAAGGATCTGAGTCTCAGCCTGGTCTGTAGTTCTCTAGAGACCTGAAAAGCCTGAGGGCTTACATGCATCACGGAACAGTGCATCAGGGCTTTGTGACAGCATTAGTGTGTGATGGTGAGCATCGTTAGTCCTCGGCAGTTCTTAAGAGCCAAGGATTGCTTTTTAGCTTGCAGACACACCATGGGAAGGTGTCTACGAGGCAACATTCTGTTTGTATCCATATGACTTTTTAATTTCCAGAACTGCCCTGTCTGAAACCAGCTGTGTGTGTCTCCTTCACCTCCTAAGTGCCTCACAGCCCATTTCTAAGCCTACTGCATCAATTTTACACAGTAGCTACACATTTCTGTTAAGTTGCTTATAAATACATATGTATTGCTTACAGAAAGTAAGAAGTCACAAGTCTTTTCATAAAAGCCAGAAATTATTTTACCACTGTAAATCAAATCATACCTTTTTTTTAAAGGTCAATCATTCCACTTTATTATTCATAGTGGCTTCTGCTTGATTTCTGGCAAGTTCAGGCTCTGGGACAATCTTAGAGGCTCACTGTGCTATTGCCAAGTTGTGGCCTTTTAAGAAAAGACAGAAATGGCTGTTGAGAGAGTTTGAAAAAGCCTTACATAAAAAGGCAAAATAATGGGTGAAAGTTGCCAGACGGGGCAAGTCTGGGTATACAAAACACCTGGCTTAGATGTTAATCAATGTGGTGTCTTCTTTAACACTTTCCATGTTCTTTCATTTGGGAATAATGTACGGTTCTGCTTGTCATTGCAAGACAGTTAATTAGCATCCATAGGCTCATAAATAGGATTTCACAGAATAGCTGATAAGCTGGTATTATTAGTGTTCACTCGAGCTCTAGTCCTTTTTGAGATGAAGGCAGGTTTTATTAGAACGGATCTTTTACAAAACACATCTATTCATTACAGATTCCCATTAAACCTCAAGGTGTGAGGGGCAGATGGGTTTCATTTGCTTCCTTTTCAGTCTTGATGCTACTCTAATAGTACTAAAGTTTCTTAAGCAAATGGGATGATCAAGATGATAAAGCCCTGTGATGGGAATTGAGGGACATGTTGTGCTCTTACTCGATCCACCTGAAGATTTTGGCCTGGTAACTTTATTGCCCAATCGTTTTCTCCTCTAAGAAGCAAACTTGCTTCTGTCAAGCTGCTCATCAGATAAAACACGATAGGTAAACACTCAGCATTGTTCTGCTGGGAGAGCCTTGGAAATGTAGTTTGGAATTTGAGTTATTTTCCAGTGAATCCTAAGGCCTTGGTGAACAGGTGGCAAACGAAGATACTGTTAAGAAAATGTCCTAATCAGTTCTAGAGATTTGCATAATGCAACAGGGATTTGCAAAAAAAAAACCCCTCATGTTCAAGGGCATGTGCTTATCACCTGCCAGGGATCTGAAGGGAGTAACTCCTGCCTGTACAGCAATGTGAAATTGGCTAGATGGATCATTTCTGTATAGATTTTAGTACTGGCTGTGGTGAAAGAGACCACTGAATTAATGAACAAATGAGACTGGGAAAATGTAATGGTTCGAGAAGTATTGCTCCAAGTACTATAATTCTAGTTTCATCACTGACGGGTACAGAAATCACCCTTCCAGTCCAGTTTTCCATTACATGGTTTAATAGCCACCCTGTACCACTGGGAAGGATAAAATTGGGAGTGTAAAGAAGATATTCATTGATCCATCTCTTGGCTGACTCCAAAGCATCACAGCAACAAGAAGTAAGAAAAAAAGAATGGAATACATCATAAAACCTTTCCTGTTCTTCCAACTGGCCTTTCCCGCAGCAAAAGCAGGCCTTGGATAATTTTTATTTTACAAAAAATTTCTACAATGTCTGGCCACACAGGTTTAAAATCTTTTAAAATATACCCATTTCTTGAGGAACTGCAGAAGTTAATCACTTTAAAGAGTTGTTTTCACAGTTAGAGAAAATCCATGCCTGTTTGAGCTTTAAATTAGTATTAGTGTATAATCAGACACAACTGCTTTCTCTAAATAAAACGTTACCCCTGCCATTTTCCAACTTGCATTAACAAAAGCAGCAGATATTCCTGTTGCTGTGGAGATTTTGAGCCAGAGACCAATCTCTCTTCTTTTACCTGACTTAGCTCACAAGTTAGAGCAGCTGAAGACTTTCTCCCCATGATACATTTTGTGAAAATACATATGTTTTACTGAGTAAACCAGATGGAAAATCATTTCTATTTTCTATACTTTCCCATACTGTGAGTCCAATGGCTAAGTTAATCACTATTATTTCATCAGTTCCCTTTCTGTGCATCGTGTTTTGCAGTGCCATACAAAACTCTCCCATCTTTTTATCTCTTCTCCATATCCTGTAAGGTTTCTGTAGCAGCTCCTGGTGGCCTTCCCCACTCTGTTCACACAATATTTAACTTCTAGCGCCACTGTACTCTTTGTGTTTTCAGCCTTCCATTCTCCATTTGTTTAAAGTAGTCCAAATTGTCTGTTTACATGCTCACGTGGAGGGCATCAGTGACACAGCACAACAAAGGTGGAAAATTAAATCTAAGTACAAAGTATAGATCGTTCCACGAATGGACACATTCACATTGCTCTCCATCTCTTTTTATTTCTGCTGTTTGAGAGTTGTGGTAGATTTTCTTAGATTTTAAATAATAGGGTTATCTCATGCCATTCGTACTTGGTTTTCATAACCTTTTATTTCTGGAAATAAGTGTTCCCCACCAAAACTGGGAAGATGTAGAGAAATCTATTTGCTGCTTTACTACCCAAAGAGCTTTAAATGATTATAACTGTTACCAATGCAGTTATAAAACCTATATTGTAGTAGAAAACTATTTCTCAAAATGAGTCAGCAAACATCTGTATGCCATTTCAAATATCAGCCTAGTGGCATATTTTTGTAGGTGTGATAATCTGAGGAGCTAGTCAAGAAAATGCTTATAGGCACAGGTAGTGTCTTTTATTAGAAGTGACGTACTCGGAAAACACAGACAATCTTTCTTCACATTTGAAATAGAAGCAGCAGCTAAGTGCAAGTTTAGAGAAATGGCTTAGAGTTTATAAAAGAACTTGTATGAGTATTGTATATATTTTTACAGGGTAAATGGGATGGAATAATGGCTACCAGAACCCTTTTTTTGTGTATATGTCAGGACTTTTAATGTTTACATCAGAATGACCACTTTGATTATGAAGTAGCTCTACTGCTCTGAGATTCCAGACCCTCTGCTTTCGTTGACCAGAAGAGCAGAATATTCAAATAGCACCAGGTGCTGATTTAGCTACCTTGGGGATATGCATAATAAAAATCACAAGCGAGCTCTCAAAAAGGAAATGTCATGCCTTTTCAGATCTATCTCTGCATCAGCTTCAGCATAAAAGAGGCAAGAGAAAAGAAAAAAGAAAACCCCAGATGATAGCAGAGTTATTGTGCAACAGCAGACAGATTCAGCCACAACTGCCTTTGAAATGGCCTCAGATAAGCAACTTTGGGAACCTTCAAATGCAAAACCATTTGTCAACAGCGCCTTTACCTGCCCATTGCTAGAATCTCAAACATAAATGGCTTTTACTTTACCTTCTGTGTACACCAAACCTATGACAAGGAGCAATGAGCTTTTGTTTTTCTTACAGCATCTCCAAACATGTGTTGTTTTCCCATGGGTGTCTGGTGGGTTACTAGATGCCTAAAGGCACAGGGATAGACAGCAGCTTTCTTTCAGCCAATAACACTAAAATTACAACTTATTTTTTTCTCTACAAAGTCTGTGTCCAGGTGACTCTTGATCATTTCAAGTATATTTGGAAATAATTCATGTTTATGACGATGTGTGTGAGCAATTTCAAGTATTGGCTCTTAAGCAAAATGTCATTTGATTGGCTGATTCTATAAACAGACACACATCAAAATCCACTTGCTGTATTCACCACAAGCTCTGGGTTCTCTGCATCTACAAAAAAAAAAAATCAAGCTTCAACACAACAAAGAAATCTTGATCTGCTTGTTGTCAGGGCTTCAACACTTGATTTTCAGCTTGACTTCAGTTTAAGCAAACAAAGCTGAATTTTGGTTGTTTGTTCTAAGGATTAAGGTCAGTAAATTGTGACTTTTATGCATACTCCATCACACATAATTTAGGAGCCTAGGAAATCTGGTGAAATTTGGGACCAATCCAGTCCATATAGAAAAGCCATCTAATTTTTGCTTTTCGTACTTCCACAGAAGTGGAAAGAATCAATTGGCCCTGAAGATAAGCAGAGGGAGTTCTAGTTAACCTACCATATGGAATCCCTTCGGACCTTGATGGCAGAGGGAGCTTGGGTATCTCCTATGTGTTTTCCGACATGAATATCTGAAGTCTTCCAGTAAAAAGAATAGGAAGCCTTTGAGGGTCAGTTTTTCTAGATATTTTCTGAGAATGGGAGTGTGATGATAACACCCATTCCTTCTGAAATAATCTAGGAATTGGAGCCTTTCCCCAAGAAGTGGGAAACCTTAAATCTAGGCTCCACTCAGTTTGGGTGGGATTAATTACTTTTAGGTTTCTTGAGGATTTAAGAGGACTCTTCATCTCAGCATTCCAGCACGTTTGTGTAAGAGACAGGCTTCTCTCTCTTTTGAATGTTAAAAAACCAGGGAATCAGTGGGTTAAGTAGCAAGACACAATGAGCACAGAAACCTACATGACTGGGTAGCCTCTAGAAGTGATCAAGTTTGCTGACCATCTGGGACTTCAGGAATCTCCTCAACATAACTTACATACATTTTTCTGTCTCCTATGATTTTTAACACTCTGTGGACAAAAGACAACTGATCATATGCAGAACCAAAAAGCTAGATATTTTGAAAAGCTTTTTTTACTTCTAGACTTTTACAAGTTCATTTTAGTTATCCTTTACTATCTTGTTCTAGTATCATTTTACATTACACGTGAAGGTCAGTTCTTAGAGGATACTGAGCAATTAAATAGCTTAATTACAAGTGCCTAAATAAATATACTACATGAGGCAATTGAAGGTCTGGGTAATTACCCTAACACAGAAATCTCTGCTTATTTTATCCTTCTTGCTGATAAGCAGTAGCTGCTATGCTTGTTAATTTTTTCCAAACAATTTCTAGCACTTCTTTCCAGTCATTCTCTGAATTTTGACAGTTAATTCAGTGAAAAGCTTCAGAAAGGATTGGTAAATGAATCCTCATAGTATTTTTATAGGGCTGTGATAAGGGGACACTTTAAGAGTTCAAGCAGGAGCTAAGTTTATACTATTACTTTCACTAATAGGATTACTGTACAGGATGTGACATCAGGAAGGAAGTATACTGTAAGCTAAAGAAACAGGTTACTGTAATATGGCTACTGTATTTTTCTGTATGTAGGACAAAAAACCCACTGTAATACTGCTGGGAAGTTTCAGATGTATAACACTGCATGTAATTCTCCCATGAGAATTATAGTACAGTCTTATGGAAAACCGTGTTTTAGAATAACCTGGAGTTTTTTTGTGGTGTGGGGAGTTTTTGTTCTTTTTTTTTGATTTTAAATGAAAAGCATCACTCAGAATTATTTTCCAGGAGAGAAAAAGAGCTTCTTCTCTGTGCATCCAGGTCTCCTGCACAATCAAAATTTAAAAGAGGATAGGGAAAACATAGTTCACACGAATGTGTGCAGAGATAGCCAAAAGGTGGGAAAATAGGGCAAAACTGAAGCCAGAGCTGCTCATTAAAGTGTGGTGGAACCTGTAACATCTGCAGAAATGCCTCGAGGGTTGTTTAGTAAGAGCCTCTCCACTGTAGTCATTTGGCTGAGACACATGTAGACTCCGTAGCAACTTGATGAAAGGCAGCTGCGTCTGCATGGTGCTTGCAGATCAGTGTGTCTAGTTAGAAAAGAACTGCAAAAAAGAAAATAGCTGTATAAAATATTGAATGGTGTACAGAAGGTCAAGCCTGTCAAAGAAGTCAGGCAGGTAGTCATCAAAATTAGAGGTAAAAAAGACCGCTATGTTACTCAGTCTGTTCACCAGCCGACTGAAGAGTGTTCAGAGCAGTATGACATAAGCACATCTGAGAGTGGGTGTTGTGAGACCTCTAAGACTCTGGAACAGGCTGTCCAGCCTAATTGATTGGAAATTTAAAATTAGACCTGTTACAGAAGGGACATCTACGCTATAACTGCCTCAGAGGTGGACAAGATAAACAATAAGTGTTCTTTGTCAGCCAAAACATACAGACTCTCTGTTCCTGTTGGTATTTTATCACAATCAAAACTACCACATTTGAAAAAAAAAAAGGGGGGGAATATTTCACTGCTAGTATGTGAAACTAGCTTTTAGGTGTTAGTTTTGGGGCAACCATCTTAGATTGCTAAAAAGAATTACCTATTGGTTGTAAACATAGCACGTACCCTTTCAATAGTCAGGAAAAAAATACAGGCTATTATCCACCTTGTTTTATTGCATAATTTTGATTACTATGTTGTATTAGAAAGAGACTTCTCCCTACACCATAAGGTAGGTCATTAACCATTTGATGGGAGCACTATAGAGCTGGAATTAGCCAGTGATGGGGAAAAAGATGGTAAATCAGCTGGACTGGTAGTTTGTTTTCTCCTGGCAAAACCTGTAGCACATTTTGACATGTGTTTGACTGTCTTATTTCCAAGCACTGAATTATTTCCTGATCCTTATCTCATCCTTCTAAAAAAGCTTTCTCTTGAAGATGACCAATTCTGTTAACCATCAGAAAAACAGAGACTGGGGAAATGAGAGACAGAGACTGTTAGGTGAACAAGATATAGGTATACTTTTCCCTGTATTTAGCCCTACTGCTTACTAACCCACAATGCTTTGAACTACTGGGATGTTTTTTTTTTTTAACAAATAATTCTGACATGCCTTTTATGTGTTTTGAATTATCATTAGCTTCCCTCTATCCAGAAAATCTCTCCTGTTTGGGACTGTTCTTTCTTTAGTGACAGGACAAGAGGAAACAGCCTCAAGTTTCACCAGGAGAGGTTTCAATTGAAGATAAGGAAAAATTTCTTCACCAAAAGAGTTGCTGAGCTCTGGCAAGGCTGCCCAGGGCAGTTCTTGAGTCCTCAGTCCTGAAGGGATTCTTAATCCATGTAGCTGAGGGACATGGTTTAGTGGTGGTCATGGCAGCGCTGGGTTAACAGTTGGGCTTGATGATCTTAATGTAATTTTCAACCTAAAAATTTCTATGACTCTGTGGTTCTGTGAAAAATGGCACATTTTTCATTGAGCAGGGAATTGAACAAAAGTCAAGGTAAAGATTTTATTCTTACAGGGCAGAAATCAGTAAAGTAAAACCAATGATTAAGGTATTCAAATTGCACCTTTGAAGGACTTAAGCAAGGCTTTGGAGAAAAAAAACAATAACATAAATGATGTGTCTGAAATTTTCGGAAGTTTCGCTATTGCACTTCCAAGTTGGTGTGTTGTCTGATGAAAGACACACAGACATTTTGAAGGAAAAATAATTGTTCTCATTTGGGGACTGGAAATGCCATTCAGTAGCCTGAAACTTTGTCTCTACTGGTTTCCTTTTCTCTTGTTTGTGGTTGTTGTTCTTTACTTGTAATGTTGTTCTGGGTCTGAAAAAGAATGTAAAGCAAATCAGAACTTTGGTCCAACACCAATTTTTTTCCTGGCATAATACTGTCAAATTCCTGCACTATGGGAGTGAGCATCTTGGGCAAAAACACTGACTCGTGATCTTTCCAGGACAGAAAAGCATCACCTCCAGAAACACAGCTATATTTTAGAAATATAAATAAATATAGTTTGGAAAACTGAAGTTGAAGGTTTATGAGGAGAAACTTTGGAATAGAGCAATAAAAGCTGTGCATCTTCACAGCTTTTTCAGTGGTCTTCACTTCAACTTCCCTGGAAATGTAGAACTTGTCCTGCCTTCAGATTGCAACAAAGGGACACTCTTAGCCTCTCGGTACCTGTAGAACACTGTGAATAGCTCTCCTCCAGCATAATCACAGCTACTCAAGCACAAGCAACTTCCCCACTCTTTTAGCTTGCATTGCAAGAACACATAATGGCCCAAAACAAGATCAAGTTCCTGCTGTTCTGCCAGCTTTGCAGGCATATAAGGAGAAGGAGTCCATGTCTCAAAAGAAGAAACAGACAGAAAAACATCAAAATGACACTGTAAGATTCAGAGTACTTCTGCTCTGTTAATGAACCATGCCAGGAACATGGTACGTGCAAGATTCAGATGCATTCCTAGGGGACCAGGAGGTGGATACCAGGTGAGAGTCCAACTCTTCAGGACAGACAGGTCTGAAGAGCTCTTCCCCAGGTTTCACAGCAGGTGTCTATCAAACTGAAAGGAATTGCACCCACCATCAACCTGCCTCAGAGAGAGAGACTTAGGAGTCCTGCAGGCTGGCACATCTACAGCACAGCACTGTGCAGAAGTATAACATTGAGTGCAGCCCCACTAGCACAGCACCAAGCCCTGTTGCTTGTGTCTACAGCACAATTACTCAGGCTCAGCATCATCTGGTGCAGCCACCTTGCCTCCCATTCTGCAGGAGCCTCACAGTAGAAACTGTTTTCAAGTCCAAAGCCTCGGGGTTAGCTCACAGAAAAAAACTGCTATGGAAAATAACCTTTCTTCTGAATCAGATGCCTTTAGAAGTCCATCTAAGAGGAGCCTTTTAGCACTAGGTTGCCTTGATCTCTTTTCTCAGTTGAAGAAAGAGAATGATTTTCTGAACCATGACTCTCAGATGTTGAAGGGAAGCTGTTTGCTTTGTTTGAAATCATGCACTGGAAAAAAAAAAAAAAAGGTCTTCCCAAAATTAAGGGAGATTGGCTAGAATATAAGAAATCTCATTCACTGGAAAATGACTTCCATACAATTTTAGGGATGCAAGAACTCAACACTAATGGAAATAAAGAGTGGGATCAGGAGGAAATTGTCCTGGTAAGTGTAAGAGGCTAAGCAATTAAGTTCATTAGCTTTATGCAACGCAGAAATCCAAAGCCAACAGTAATTTTAACAAAAATAGGAACAGATACAACCTCTTTACTCAGGCAACATTCCTCTCACCGCAAATTTCCTCCCTAGAGAGCTTACAGAGAGACAGGTTGGATTCTCACTGCAGCATAACTTTGATACCCCTCTGTCATGCTCAGAGATCTGCAGCCATATGTTTTCCTTGGACTGTACTTAGTCAGACAGACTATGTTTCTTCCCAAGAGAAGCATAAAATATCATTGCTTTAAAGTTTTCCTCCGCCGCAACTTTTATCTCCAGCTGCCTATGTGTTTAGTCTCCACTTCCACCCTTACTATACAGCACCTTTGTCTATAAGCTCAGAAGTGTTAAGTCTGTACACATGATGGGGCCTTAGGTTTTACAGAGCAAACCAAAAGATCACCGCTAAAAACTTCTCAGTGACGCTGCCTTATCTCCAGTCAGGTTCTAGACATAAAGCTCAGGGTTCATGCCACTTTCACTTACGCATCCAAGTTAGGATCACCCAAGGCTCCATGTGTAATCAATAGAGTGAAATAAGACACTCCAACTGAAACTGGAGGTGGTCGCCTCTGGAAGACAGGGTTGTATTTCCCTTGACTGCAGGGACACCCTGTAGTGACTGTGTTGCACAATATCACATTATCCTTTAACGTCCCCCCAAATTTCCAGGATTTCTCGTAATAAGTGCAACCTTCATTCCTTTCAAGAGATGCTCATTTGTGATTGTGTACTTAACAGGGGGAAATACACATTTTATTTCTTAATAGCATAGTTTGCCTCACCATGTATTTTACATAAAACAGCTGTAAAACTCATCCTCGTTGGCCTGGAAGGTCACAAAGTGTAATCACTGGTCATGAGCTGAAATTGCGGACCTTTTGGTGCTTTGGCTTCAGGATGAATTAGTTTTGCTCCCTGCTAAGTGGGCTCTAACATCATGCAATTTTGGTTGGTTTCTAGTGTTTCCCAGTTTTGACTCCTCTGGCACTACTTCAGCAGTTTTAGAAAATTTGTGCCAATCACATTGCAAGATGTTTGTGTAAATCTTATTTGTTGGAATAGGCCAAAAAGACTTTCAGTAGCCCATATATAAGTCTTCCCAGATAAGGGAACAGGAATACAAAAGAGTGCTTTGCCTTGCCCAAGCATATCAAGAAAAAAAATTGCAAGGCTAGTGCAAACCTTTTTGTTAGCATTAAGCTTAAGAGAAAGAAATCTACAAAGCCTACAGTTTGGTGTTCAAATAAAAGGAAATGGACCTTTTAGGAGATTTGCATGTAATCATTTGCAGAGAACTTTATGCTTTATATTGGGTGTTCTGGATCAGATAAAGCATTAGTGTCAGATTGAGAGAGGACATTTCACGGGCAGCTCATCAGCCTTCCTACTGATTACATTATTCTTTTACAAGTTGGGTTTGAATAAAGCTGCACAAGCTTTTGTAATGCTGATCCATAATTAGGGGCTTGCTTTTTCCATAAAACTTTAGATGATGTGAATTACTTGAATAAATATTTCCCAAGGAACCATATAAATATTCTGTGGTGATCAGGATTGTTTATACTGCCTCCATCAGAGGAAAGTCTTTCTTTCTTGATCCTTCCTTCTTTGATTACGAAAGAGATACAAGCAATCTCCCATATATTTGGAAATTACATTACCTGTTTGTGCTTTCGAACAACAGTGCAATCTCAGCCTTGGAGACTGATGTCTCAGAAAATCTTGTAGCTAACTTACACAATCTGTTTCTATTGTTGTGCCTACAAATGAGCAAAGCTGAGTATCCGGCTCGGGCAATTGCCCGTGTAATTTTCTGAAAATCTGCTGTATTATTTTCTTGTGTTGGCAAAAATTTATGAGTGTGGCTGTGCTGCTCCAGAGCACCCCAAGCCCTGGAGGAAATGCATTTCAGAAGGGAACAATTTCCTCCCAGCTCTTCTCCATCTTGCTTAATGGGTAATTGTTTTCTGCTGTTTTGGGTCAGGTTAGTAACCTCACGAGCTGGGGAAAGGACATCTGCGGTCTGAGTTATTTCTTGTCCATTTCTACCTTCTGCTTCATTTGGGGAATAACTACCTAAGGCCCAAAAGCTCAGTCCATGATCTCTGCTGGGACAGAGGTAGATAACACAGGTATACAGCTCAGGTGCTTCTACATATCCCAGCATCACATTGTCCTTCACAGAGCAATCACCACTCTAGACAGTCTCCACCCAAAGGAAAGCTGGTCCGTGGTCTGCCCTGTAAGAACAAGAATGTTCCCGAGTTCCTACTGACACTGACTTTGTGACCCCTCTGATAGAAAATGCACAATCCTGGCAAATGGATAAAGAAAATCATTGTATATCTTCATAGCATAAAAGGAAGGAGAAAAAATTATTTGGAAGAGTAACACAAATAACTACAGGCAGGTGAAGTCCATGTAACATATGTTCTTCATACTCCACTTCAGTCCAAGGGAATTTATTAATTCATTCTTAACCTTGCATGGCCCTTTTTTCCCAATGTGCCAGTCTTCATACAGGGCATGTGATTAGTTTTCATTTTTGAGGCCCAACTACTCATTTCTTAATTTTGGTGACATGGCAGCTGTCCAGGTTTTTCTTGTTAAGATGATATTCATTTGTCCCCTTTATTTCATTTATTTTCCCCTCTGGCTCCACATCTATAAATCAAATACACAAAATTAAATAAAATAAACCAAACATAAGTGCAGGTGGAAATGCAGGAAATATAAATAACTAAGAGTAGTCTTTCCAAGACTGCTTTTTTAATCAATTCTAAACATAAGATATATATTCCCTGTTGAACTAAGAATGTTGTGACCACCTATTGTTAAAGAACAGCAATAAATCTGTGCAACAATTCCTTACTCCTATGATTCACTGCCATGTATTGCCAGACAGCTAGTTCAGCTTGTTCTTTTTCCAGAGGTGTTTTGTGCTGTCCACAGGAACGGCATGATATTCTGCCATGAGAAAGGCATGAATGTTTTTTGTCCATTCGGAAAATGTCTCTTTCTCTGTCTTTGAGGGAGTGATGCTCCTGGATGCTCAAACAGTCTTTTACCATGTGATAATTAGGGCTCATCTTTAAATAGTATGTTCCACTTCACCTTGAAAAGCAAAATACCAGATATTCTCCCACTCCCCTTCTCAACCCAGCAGGATCTCTGATGCCCTGAAATACTAGTGGAGCAAATCACTGCTTTTTATATTCTGCAGGGAACTGAACACTTCCAGTCAGGCAGGGCACTGCCCTTCCCACCCTGTCCCGTGTGCTGGCAGCAATCCATCTCAGAGATGGTGCTTGGGATGTCTCAGTGCTCACTCTGCCTGTCACCTTTCAAATATGGCTCTTTTACATGAGAAGACCTCAACACTGCAGTACTGTGTCACACTTGTGGGGTTTTAATCAAAAAATGGTGTGGAATGAAATTGCCTGAGTTTTAGATTTATTTATTAATTTCTGTGATCAGACAGAGGTACCAATGCACTTCCATTGTGTAAGCAGGTCGTGGTTTTCTCCAGCTTAAGACAAGTTACAGTTTTAAATGTAGATCAACAAGATTTAGTTTCAATGTCAATAAAAATCACTGTCTATAGTGAGGGGAAAGCAAAAACCAGAAGTCCATCTTTTTACACTCTCTTTCTTTTGACTGAGTAATATACCCATCCAGCACAGTACAGAATACACAACTTTCTCATGAACCCACAGTGCACACCAGTGCCTTACATTTTAAAGGCCAAAGCTGTGTTGGAGGAGAATCTTTCTCAACCTACTGCCTTAAGCCCTTCTAATCCACCCCAGGATGCCTTTTGCCTTCTCGGCCACGAGGTCACATTGCTGGGTCATGGCCATCCTACTGCCCACCAAGACCCCCAGGTCTCTTTCCCCTATACTACTCTCCATCATTAGAAACATTCATATTTTAAGGCTGTAGAAAGGCTAAACACGTTCAACAGTATGACAATGCAAAAGTTCTTATGTGAGAACTACAGCAGTTGCTGTACTGAGGTAAGTGCAATGATAGTACTTCTACCTGACCTCCGTCCTTCCTTTATGGTGGGAACTCTGAAAATTTCAAATATTTGAGTGTGATAATGTGGTGGTTTTGCCCTAGTTGGGTGCCAGGTGCCCACCAAGTCATTCTATCACGCCCTCTCCTAAACTGGACAGAAGAGACAGACAGAAACATAACGAATGGTTTGTGAGTGGAGATAAGGACAGAGAGATAGCTCTGCAATTAGCGTCATGGGCAAAATAGACACAACTCAGGGAGAAATGATTGCATGTATTAATGAACAATCAAAATAGAGAGATGAGAAACAAAATCAGATCTTAAAACATCTCCCACTCCTCCCTCTTCCCAGGACTCTCCTTCCTTCCCCCCAGTGGTTCAGGGGATGGGGGATGGAGGTTACAGTCAATTCATTACGTAANAGGAGAATCTTTCTCAACCTACTGCCTTAAGCCCTTCTAATCCACCCCAGGATGCCTTTTGCCTTCTCGGCCACGAGGTCACATTGCTGGGTCATGGCCATCCTACTGCCCACCAAGACCCCCAGGTCTCTTTCCCCTATACTACTCTCCATCATTAGAAACATTCATATTTTAAGGCTGTAGAAAGGCTAAACACGTTCAACAGTATGACAATGCAAAAGTTCTTATGTGAGAACTACAGCAGTTGCTGTACTGAGGTAAGTGCAATGATAGTACTTCTACCTGACCTCCGTCCTTCCTTTATGGTGGGAACTCTGAAAATTTCAAATATTTGAGTGTGATAATGTGGTGGTTTTGCCCTAGTTGGGTGCCAGGTGCCCACCAAGTCATTCTATCACGCCCTCTCCTAAACTGGACAGAAGAGACAGACAGAAACATAACGAATGGTTTGTGAGTGGAGATAAGGACAGAGAGATAGCTCTGCAATTAGCGTCATGGGCAAAATAGACACAACTCAGGGAGAAATGATTGCATGTATTAATGAACAATCAAAATAGAGAGATGAGAAACAAAATCAGATCTTAAAACATCTCCCACTCCTCCCTCTTCCCAGGACTCTCCTTCCTTCCCCCCAGTGGTTCAGGGGATGGGGGATGGAGGTTACAGTCAATTCATTACGTAAGGACCTTGCTGCTGCTTCTTCTCAGGGGGAGGCCTCCTCACAATTCCCACTGCTACACTGTGGTGTCCCTCCCCACGGGAGACAGTCCCTCATAAACTTCTCTAATGTGGGTCCTTCCCATGCTCCAGCATGGGGCTGCCATGGGGGCAGCTCCTCACACCCTGCCCCAACATAGATCATCCACTGGAAGAATAGTCCTTCACGTACCGACTGCTCCAGCCTGAGTCCCTCACAAGATCACAAGTCCTGACAGCAAATGTGCTCTGGTGTGGTCACTTCCCCCACAGACTCCCAGGTCCTGCAAGGAAGCACTACAGATAAACAGCCTTTTGGACCATTCCAGTAGCTAGAGATGCAGTATGTAGATACAGGAAACAATAAATTTTCAATCAAATAATTTTGTTTTTCTGTGCCTCATTTTCCTTATCTGTCACAAGTGTAAGCGCTCCTCAGACAATTCAATTTCATTAGTCAATATGACAATAGATGTGGTAACAGTATTTTAAAACTTGCATTCAGTGCTTGTAAAGCTCTTAAGAGATTCTTGGTTGAAGCTTGACAGAAGGTGTCACTATGGGGAAAAAAGCTGATCTTAATGATTTATTGATTGTAGATAATACCATGCTGGGTATATTGAACACTAATAAATCCTGTTGCCTTGAGGTTCTGTGAAAAGTTAACATTTGTATATCCACTCTTTTTCACCTCTTTTGGAACAAATTGTAAAAAATTTGCATTTAATCCACAGACTGTAGTCTATGAAGCAATTTACTCTCCCTCATTTAAAAGTATCTCCTTGAATGTTCTATATTCCTGGCAGCCCTTATAGTCACACTAGCATGAATCCACACGTCTTAAAACAGCTCTTGATCTCTGAAGGCCAAATCCTGCAAAAGACAGAGTAATTCTAGAAACACACAGTACTCTGAAATACTACAGTCAAATGTGCAGCATAAACTGCAGCGCGTTTATTGTTTGTCTTACTGTCCCCTAACTATTTAGAGTCTGCTCAGGTTGTCTCTTCCCTAAATTTAAAGAGCTTGCCTGAATTTTGCAGAGTTCCTTAGTTAAGCTGGGAAAAAGATTCTTTGTGTTAACCTATTTCCCAAGTTTGTGTTTCCTAAGTACTCTCATAAATCTACCACAGCCTGTAATGTATCTTCCCCTGATTTTTTTTCTTAATCTTAATCTGAAAAACTGGCACATAGATAAAATGCGAGTTTATGTTCTCTTTTTTTCTCTGAATATGTGCAAGTAACGTATCATTCATCCAGAGACATTCAACTTGTATTATTCCTGCCTCAAGTCCAAAGAACATAATTCTGACTGTTCACTGCAAGAGGATATATAAGATTGTTACAAATTGATGCCAAGGGGCCCATACTTGGAACCTGCTTTGTTTTTCTTTGAGTTAGCTTCCAAATTGCAAAAGTGTGCATAATGAATGCGTTATCTAGTCCTTCTGTTTTGTTTTTCTGAAGGAGAAACAGCACATACCGCAAAGTGACTTGGCCTACTTGCTCAGGTTCCATAGCAACCCAGTATTGCTGCAAATTCATTTTGTACTAATCAATTAGAAATTTTGCTCTGGCAGCTGGAATGAAAGTTTATGGGCCAAATCCTGCTTGTTTTACTTGGATGTGCAGTTGCAGTAAATTCACTGAGATACTTGTCTGAGAAGGATATGAACTTGTGTCTTCTTTCTTTTGGTCTGTTTTTTTGTGAAAAGGTCAAAATTAATTTTTGGTTCTCTGTCCAAGCAGAGGAGGCAGTTCTCTTAAAGGATACACAGTTTAAGACATCCTTGTCTTCAAAACAGAGTTGCTGACATGTTAAAAAGGAAGGTATCGCTTTGCTCCCCGTGCATTTTAACAGGATTTTGTCAGCACAGCTGACCAGCGCACACCTTCACACCAGTAGCTTGTAAAATCTGTTGCATCCACCCTGATATTGAATGTCCAAAAGGGAATTTTCCAGGGAAGACAGTGGTATGTGCCAGTGCCCTTCACAGCATCGCAGCCCTCACAAACGTGGTTAGCATGCACGACTCCTAGGAAAACTTCCCATGTAAAGGTCAGCTCAGGCACCGCTGGAAGTGTATGTAATGACCGTTTAAAGCCCATGGGAACTTCTCATGTGTGCTCTGCAATGGTGTAGTTGATTAAAATCCAAAGTCTTCATTAAAGAGGTTTTGGGTTTGAAGGTTTTTTTTCATTATTTTTATTTTATCCTTGCCAAATACTGTGAGATGGGGAAAGCCCACACACAGAATGGCTGGAATGGGAAGGGATCTCTACAGATCATCCAGTCGAACTCCCTGCTAAACCAGGTTCCCCTTGATTGGGGAGCACATGAATGCATCCAGGCAGGTTTGGAAATCTCTAGAGAAGGAGACTCCACACTCTCTCTGGGCAGCCTGTGCTAGGGCTCCCTCATCTAAACAGCAAAGAAGTTTCTCCTCATGTTCCAACAGAACTTCCTGTGTTCCAGCCTGTGTCCATCACCTCTTGACCTGGCACTGGGTGCTAAAGAAAAAAGACTGGCCCTACGAGAGAGATGTTCCAGTTTCATCATCTTGGTAGCCCTCCACTGGACTCTCTCTGCAGTAGTTCCCTGTCTCTGGACAGGAGGAGGAGCCGAGAACTGGACATAGGGCTCCAGCTGTGGTCTTACCAGAGCATAGCAGAGGGGAAGGAGAACATCCCTCAACCTGCTGGCCATATTCTTCTTGAAGGGCACATTGCTAGTTCATGTTTAGCTTGCTGTCCACCAGCACTCCCAGGTCCCTCTCCCAGAGCTGCTCCCCAGCAAGTAACCCCCTGGCTGTACTGGTGCAGTGGGTAGTTCTCCCCAGCTGCAGGACTTTCTATTTGCCCCTGTTGAACTTCCTGAGGTTCCTCTCTGCCCAACTCTCAGCCTGTCCAGTTCTCGCTGAATGGCAGCACAGCCTTCTGGCGAATTAGCCAGTCTTCCCAGTTTGGTGTCATCAGTTAACCTCCTGAACCTCTGTCCCCTTATCCTAGTTGTTGATGAAGATGTTGAACAAGATTGGCCCTAGAACCGAACTCTGTGGAACCTCACTGTAGCCCATACCAAAAATACTAACCTGGAACCATGTGGAAATGGCAGAAAGTTTCTGATATGGGCTCACAAAAATACTGACATTTTGCTTTTACGGCTACAATTCCAAATTCGGCTCATTCTGCTCCTGCTCTTTAAGTCCAGATGGCACACTTATGTATAGGTATGCAAGTGTACTGCCTGATGAAAACACAGGGAGAGCATTGGGGGATCTACTGTCATTTACCACACCACTTTTTTTGTCAGGTATAGTCACACCATTAATCTCCTTTTTATGCATTTTTACTTGTCTTTGTGTAAATGAGTCAGAGGTTTGAAATAATTTTGTAAAATCTAGTTTGTCTCAAAGTCTGGAAAAATGTGTTACATTCCATTTACAAAGTACACTGAAAAACTTTATGGAAGACTTTAAGGAAGACACAGATTTAACACTTTCTTTTCATTTTGCTCACCATCACACTAGAATTCAGAGTCTGACTACACAGTATTAGAGATACCTATCATGTTTTGTAAGAAATGCATAGCAAATCAAAGGCATGACTTAAACCCTTATTACATGTTGGGGCTCATCAAATCTTCATTGCAACAAAGAGGATGACAAAGAGGATGACAGAGAGTCGGCTTTGCTCCTTCAAGAGTATATCAGTTAAGAGATGAATTGGCATTTGCATGTCAGGGTCTGTGACAGGGCTCATTCCCTTGCACATGCTCCATTTTTTGCTGTCTCTTTCCAGCTCCTACCGGTAGTTAACACAATGGGAAGGTTATAGCCTTGGCACCATAAAAAGGGTCAGGGAGTGTGAAGTAGGCTGCAGATTCCTTGAAAGCTGCATTCCAAAAGGACGAACTTCTCTGTCTGGAGGGTTGTCAGAAAGAACAAGACGCAGACAATTCTACTGCTGATCGTAACAAAACACACAGTGCATTCAGTCTGCACACTGCATAGACTGCAGCTCATGCAAGAAAGCAAAGGCTCTCTACCAAGGCTGCCTTCTCCTTTGGGTGACTACAATCAGGTGTTTCTGAACACTGACCGATTCAGCTCTATATTCTCCCTATTTCCCAGGTTTTTCCTCTGACACCACAATTTCTGCTCTGATTATAATTAGCAATTTGTAAGACCTGCATATGCCAAAGTGGTGACCACAGTGGAAAGAAACTTAGCAGAACCAGCTTTGGGGGATTTAAATGTTAAATCCACTTTATTGTTTTGGGTCTGTGTCCTTTTCTGAAGTGTTTATGTTGTGTTTAGTAAGAAATATTGTATACCTGTGTTGTGTGTCTTGTTACGTTCAAAATGTTCTTCTTTTAGAAACAGATTGTTCTTTAAGTTTCTTAGTTTCCTTGTGCTGTTATTCTTTTATTTTGATGGATTTTGCATGGTACCATTTCAGTATCTGGGAAAAATGTGGGAAATTAATCATCATGACTTTCAGATCAAATGTATCAAGGGGAAAAACTCATGTTTAAATGCATTGTCCTGTATTTTAACCTATTACATGTCTGTGTTCATATTCCTCCTGTTTTTATTGATGTACTGCACATATCTGACCTCCACCTTTGCCTGAAGTTTTTTCACCAGTTTGAGGGTTCTGATTTCCCAGCTTTGTTTAAAAATCTGATTGGAATAAGACCCTGACAACCATTAATTATTTACAGTATGCTTTTTGAACTGGATCTACTTAACCTCCATGTACCTGATCCCGTTTCCTTGCAGTCAGTAGAAGCTCTTCCTTGATCATGCACAGCTTTATACAAAACATTACGGAAGAACTTAATTTGCTGCATTTCCCGTGATTTAATCAATGAAGTGCCACTGCACTGAGCATTGCTTCTGCCCTGTATCAGGTGTGTTGGTTTGCTAACACGCTTCATCAGGACGCAGCGATGCTTGGCTCTCCCCACCTTCCGCCTGGATGAGGGAGGTTTCAGGCTGTTTTAAAAACTCCATAAAGGAATGGTTAAACTCAATCCCCAAAAGGATTTTACCCTTTTCATAAAATATCTGAAATAATTTGCCCCACGATGTCAGGCAAAACTTTTCCTTTACTACAACGCAGCCCAGCGTCAATTCTTGTCCTCCTTGACAAGTGAGAGCTCACTGTGAGCTCTCACGCTGTGGCACGAAGCGACCGTGGCCTCCCTCCAACCCCAAAACTATGAGTTTTAAGGGCCAGTGGCCACCCGAGAGACAACCCCTGAGAGCCGGCGGGCAGATATGTGCAACGGCCGCCCCTCAGACACGGCTGTCCCGTTGGGACAGGCGTCGGTAGGGCTGGGGGAGGAGGTTTTTTTGGGGTCGGGGTGGGGTTGGGGGGGCGGCCTTCCCTCGTGCCTTGGCTCAACTTTTTTGTCTCTCTGTCTTTGTTTTGTCGTTGCTTTTGTTCATTTTATTTCTTTCTGTGTTTTTTTCCTCCCCCCCACCCCCGTCCCCTGCTCGTTCTGTGAGGTTGTGGTGAGTTTGGGTTTTGTGCCGTAGGGGCC
>WBNH01005609.1:0-16301 GCA_013401255.1 Urocolius indicus | reverse complement strand
GTGTGTGTTTGTGGCCCGCAGGTCCTCCCCTGCGTTGTTCGTCCGCCTCTTCCACCCCCCCAGAGCAGTCCCCATCCCCTCCCCCTTCGCCGCCGGCCAATGAGGGCCCGGGGCGGTTGCTGGGCAACGGCGCTGCCCAGCCGGCCGCCGACTCTGACTCTGAGGAAGAGTTTGTCCCTAATTCATTCTTAGTTAAAAGTGGCTCTGGAAACCTCTGTGTTGCCGCCAATGGTGAGTGACTTTACCTACTTTTTCTTCCTCGTCTGACAGCCGTGCGCGTGGGTCTGGCGACGGAGGGGTGCGGGATTCGCCCCTTTGGGTTGTTTTGAGAGTTTTGTTTGAAATGAAACAAAAGAAAAGAAACTTGGGGGAGGGGGATAAAAAGAAGAGGGGAAAGTCACCTCGTAGAGGTTGGAAAGAGAGGTTCTTGCTGGGCACTGCGTAGGTTGCTGGGTGGCTGTGGTGAGGGAGAGCCACTTGCTGTGGTACCTGGTTGCTGCTCAGAAACTTCGCGCGAAGTCGAAGGTTGGAGCCCTCTCCCTCTTTTGGAAGATTTTGGTTTTGTTGGGTGGTTATGTTTTTGGGGTTTTCTTTTTTCCCCTAACTCACGGCTGAAAAAACTCAGCACAGAAAAACCGCTTCTCTGTGAGGGCAGCAAGGTGCAGCCTGGGGGCTGAGGGCTCAGGGCTAAAGTGGAGGGCAGCCAGGTGGGCTCACATCGCATGGACCCTCAGCAGCCAAGAGCAGCCAGAAGCTCCCAAGCACTGGCAGAAACCTGTCACTGAAAGGACACAGGGATGGAAAAGGGAATTGTGAAAACTCGGAGATTCCTTGTGAATTGTGACGGTGGCATCAGCACCACGTGCTCAGCCTCAGAGGCCAAAGAGTGTCCACATCCATGTGTCCCTCAGAGGCGCTGAGACATGCCCTCAAGGCAAGTACTTGAGGCAGCAGCACAGCCCTGTGCTTCTGGGATGCTCTGAGGCTTCCAAATGGGGAGCTGAGGGTGCTCAGCACTGCCGGCTGGACTGCGCTGCTTAAACACGTTTCAAGAAGGGGAATGAGATTCACAGCTCTCTGCTGCACAGACAATGAGTTGTAAACGGAGAGGTAATGCTCATTGGCAAAGAAATGTGAAATTTCATCAAGGGTAGTGTAACCTGACAAAGTGCAGATTACAGCAGTGGAATAGCAGTGGCCACTCAGGCTGCTGCCATCCGGCTTGAGTGATAATTGCTCATAGGTCTGATTTATGATGAAGGAGAGGGCATTCAAAGATATCTTGAAAGAGAGAAAGAAAGGTGAGAGAGAGGTTTACTGCAGCTGGCAACAGCTTAACTGCATTTATGTTAAGCTTCTCAGAAGGCTTCCTAGTATGCTGTTATCTCCAAGTAAGGAGGGAAAGTTTGACATTTAATTTGTCTGTATACCTCTCCCTCCTCCTCGCCCACCGCCCCAGCTTCCCTCTTCTTTTGTTGCATTTGTTATGGTAAAAACAAACTTTCCCTTCAGGGTTTTTCAAAGGAGAAGGTTATCTCCTCTGAATTGTCATCCTAAAGGGAGTAGGGGGAAATTCTGTGTCGCATTCATTGAGGAAACTCTTTAAAATTCATATCCTCTATTCAGCTTTCCCTTCCCCTCCTACCCTGTAATACACACACACATTTGACTCCTTGCAGTGACAGTACATTGAAATCTGAAATCATGTAGATGGCCCTCTTATTGGAAATAAAGCCAAGTTCACACTCTGCCTCATGCTTTCAACATCATAATGTATGTACTTTATCTCTGTTCATTTAGGGAATATATATGTACACGTACATGCACACCCTCCAGGTAAAAAGAGGGAAGAAAGAGAAAACAAGTGAGATTAAAGACCTTAATCTCTTCTTTTACTAATTAGCTGAACAACAGAAAAAGCATTGTTCAGAGTCCACAGTGGGTTGGGGACATTATTGTATTATTGATGTGCTAGTGAGTTAGTTAGACTTTAGGCTTTTCAGCTGCCTGCTTATTTATCCTCTTTTTTTTTTCTCGGTGCTTTTTGCATCGGCTTGTAGACATGCTACATTCCCTGAGGCCTTCTTTGTGTGTAGAATTCAGCAGGTTGATAATAAAAGTGTCCCACACAAAGACAGGGCATCTAGGGTCTCATTTGCGTGCTTATTCTAGTTGTTCAGTAATCAGAAGTGCAGGTAATGCCAGCACACTGGTGACCTGTTAGGATCAGCTCAGCACCACTCTACCATCAGGAGGAAAACAAAGGTGACTTATAATGCCACCTATCAACCCATAATCTGGGAGTTCACACAAATATGAAGCACAGACCATACAAGTCCATCATGTGTAAAAACCCAGAGACTCTTCTGACCTCTGTAAATGGATTTAATTGCTTTAGTTCCCTAACATCCTGTTTCTATGAGGCTTAGTCAGCTTAAACTTTAAATGACAAAGGCAAGTCTTTATGTTCCTTAAATAGTGAAAATTAGTAAAAGCTTATTTTGGTTAGGACTAAGTTTAATACAGTTAGAGCACTAATTTTTGGAGAATAGTAGCTGTCTCAACAGCAGGACAGCCTGAGAATGCTGTCCAAAGGATTTGTGTTGCACTTTTTAATTGATTGTGGCTAGGTTTTCTTTCCACAGCTGTGTAAACTCAGCCTTAGAGAAGTTCATCCAAAGTAAGTAACACCCAGGGAGCAGCACCGCTGTAACAAATCCCCATGTAAATTGCAAATATAATGCACATGGAACTTAAGAAACATGCTACTTTTTGAAGCTACAGTAGACTATTCTTTATCTAAGTTCCTTTCATTCCAGAAAGGTAATAATGTCCATAATATTATTTCTACACCTCCAGGAAAATGTCCAAGTAAACTTTCAGATGAAAGTACAAGCATGTAGATATGGAGGCATTTTTAAGGCCTTTAATTTTGTATTGGATGTATTACAAACCATTGTTTGGATTTTTTTATTCATAAGATGAAAGTAATTTAGAATATTAAATATCTGAAATTTCAACTGTACCTATACTATCAACAAGTACTTAATTTTAAGGGAAAAAAAACCCAACTTTTCAGATGTGGACCTGTTTGGTTTTGCTTTTCTATATGTCAATTCCAGAAGACTTTTTATTTTCCCTAAAATTACCCAAAATAACTAGGATCTGAATGTCTCCACTTCATAGACTCAAGGAATCATGCAATGGTTTGGGTTCAAAGGGACCTTTAAAGATGATCTAGTCTAAGCCCCCTGCTGTGGACATGCATCGGGCATTACTGCTTCTCTGAGCAACCTGTTGCAGTGTCTCACCACTCTCATAGTAAATAGTTTCTTCCTTATTCTAATCTAAATCTACTCTCTTTTAGTTTCAAACCACTATCCCTTGTTCTGTCGCTACATGTCCTGGTAAAAAGTCTCGATCTTCCTTATAAGCCCTCTTTAAGTACTGAAGGACCACAGAGAACATTCCTTCGGTCTAAACAATCCCAACTTTTTCAAACATCTCAGGATTTTTCCTTTCAGAAAACTTAACATTTCCTAAATTTAGGATTTCAGCACTATTTGAAAAGCAAATGTCTTTAGAAAATGGTGTTTAGGAAGAGCCTATCAGATGTTCTAAATGATCTCAATGATCTCTAGAGGTCCCTTCCAACCCCTACCATTCTATGATTTTATCAGCTTGACCATTGCTGTCCACTTCCCTGAACATCCACAGCCGGGGCACTGGGTGCATTAGCAAGTATATCTCTGCTTAGCAAAGCTCTGAGGTAGGGAAATGGCTATTATTCCCACAAGGAGCTGATGTGGAGAGCGACAAAGAACAGACTTTGAAAAATATATAACATTCTCAAACACAATTTCAGAGGCCAGGGCATGGATTTTATTTAATTCTAGCAGAAGTAAGTAGATGCCAGAAAGTTGTAAAAATATCTAAAACCTACTCTCCAGTCTTAGAAATTACTTTACTTGGGTGACACTACCATCTACTAAAGTCTCTATAGGAATGAACTAATACAGTTTGAAGTCTCATCACCCACTTCTGAATATATGTACCCCAATTTCTTTGGCTTCTCTCTCAAATACATTCCTATTCCAACAACTCTTGTTGATCCTAAATGATTCATCCTAAGTGATTAACCAGTCCTTTTCCTTTTCTGCCTCTAAAAACATTTATTCATAAAAAAAAAAAAGTAGCAGTGGAGGTTCGTGCTGCCAGTCACCCAAAGTCACACTGGTGCTAGAGAGAGAGACAAGAGGCAGGCATGATTCCCAGTATTCTTAGACTTTGAATTCCAGGAGTGTTCAGCATTATGTGGAGCATGGACTATGCAGCCCTCACCTCAGGCACTGATTGCGTTGTCAGTGGATGGGAGGAGGGGAAACTCTGTTGAGGACATACAGAAATATTCCAGGATCCTAGGAGATGCACAGGACTTCTGTAGGACCCTTGATTTCAATGCATCAGTTTGACCTCAGAAGTAAAAAAACCCACAACATGCTGCTTCTACTTAGTGAGACCTGCATGAATGAGCCATTCGACCACCAAAATCTGTGCTCAGGGAGTTAATGCAGGTTTGTGTACTGCCTTTGCTACTTTTTCTTTGTTTCGAATGCTGGGCAATTTGAAGCAATATGTTTCCCCAAGATGTTCTTTCTCATTTCTACACTGAATTGGACCAGTCTGGACCTCTTGATTTGTAACCTAATTCATGTGACCTGTTTTCTGTTTAGGATTTTTTAATCTTTAATGACTACTTTGAGCTGTTGAAAACAAACATCATTTTTCTAATTTGCCTCCCTTTCTTGTTCATAAAAAAGAACTTTTCACCTTTTTATTAAACACTTTGGCCTAGATTTATGACGATAAATCCTTCATAAAAACAGCTGACAAGGACTACAATAAACTTATCTGTGTTTTGTCAAATAGTTTAATTAGATATAATTTGTGCATTTCTGGCACTTTAAAGTGAGTAACTGACCAGATCATGTACTGCTATGGCTGGATTTCTTCAAGATCTGAAAGAAAGTAATCTTCCAGAAGTAGAGGGCACCTTCTGCTGAAAGTTTTTAATCTGTCTATGTATGTGCTCGGTGTTTATGTCTTTAGTATCCTTGATGTGTTTGGTTCTGCATAGCCTGCCACACACAGACTGCTGTTTTCAGACTCATTCTGCAGCCCAGTGTGACTAACTGAATTTAGCATCAGCCTGCTTTGCATCAGGCAGCACCCCTCTGATCTTCAGGTCTGACTTCAGACACATGAGTTGTCCTGTAGAAGTCCTTCTCAAACTGAGAGTGAGGTGTTTACAGCACTCAGATCGAAGAGACAGTCACAGAGAAATCAAACTGCAGCAGGGAGCCCACAAGACACAGAATATTAAAACATTTCCAAGAAAGAATGACATCATGTAAGGCCTCTTAGAAGTGAAGAATTTTTGGGGATCTAAGTGAGGAGAGCAAAAGAACCTTTGATAATGTGATCTTAATAATTGATATTTTGCTCATCTAATAATTAATAATAAATCTCAAATTCAGTTTTATGTAAGGTTTTGTGGATTTTTTTTCTTTTCAAAAGGGCTTGTGGATGCAAAGTCTGTTCTCTTGCTGTGTTTTGTCCTTGCACATTGCTTTCTGTTGCTTCTTTCTTTACTACTCAAGTAAGCATGTCAAGCAAGAATAACAATTAATCTCTGCATCCTTTATCAGAGATTTGCAGAGTCCATTAGCTGACAGTACTACTTATAAAGTTAATTCATAATTACCAAAGGGAAACTGAGGAATGGGAAGACATAACCCATTATTTTCCAAGTGTCTTTTAAAAAATGAACAACATTCTTTGAATTGTTATGTTCCCTATTTAAACTTGTTTAATATCACCACATTTTGTGGCTTGATTTCCACAGTTTTCATCTCCTTGAACTTACTGAAAACATCCGAAAATTCACTGGCATGTTTGAAAATTTGTCCTTAATTCTTTCCTCCAAATTTATCTCTGTTGTTAAAGATTTCAACAAAGTTCAGATTTTGAATCCCCAAGCATCAGCCATTAAACCCTGGAATATCAAGTAAGAAGTTGTACACTGTCAAATGTGAGGAGGGTTAGATCATGAATTATTATTTCTACTCCTATTCACTGAGTGGTGGAGCTGTGCTGTTGAGTTTTTCTTCCTCCCATTTCACTCTTCCTACCAGAAGGAAAGATCAGAAAGATTTCAGTGTGCAAGCAGCAGATCTTTGAGAGAACATGAAGTTCTAGAAGTGCCCACTTACTTTGCTGTCACTTAAGCTCTTGCACCATGAATTCACTTTGCATCCTTAGAGTATTTGCTTAACCTGGCAGTTGTTTGGCTTTAGGATGAGCTAAAGGTGAGAAGCAAATAATTTGCCATAGGACTAGATTCTTATCGCTGATGTCAATGGGAGGCATTTGGATTAGATTCCTAGCATAACGAGGGTCAAATCCTGACCCAGCTGAAATCCTTTTGGCTCAAACAGGGGGAGGTTGGGTCAAGAGTGGATAATATGAATACACAGAAATTCAGAGTGAGTTTTGGGTTTGGGTTTTTTTTTTTTTTTTGCAAAGAATAAATATCACAAAGAGAACAAAGCAAAGTTATGATTGTCACATTCAATGAAGGGCAGCAATGAAATGAGTCACCTTTCCAGGCCAGTGGGGAACACACTGAATCAGTTAAGGCAGATTTATAGCTCTTTAGCTGTGATAAAACTGTATCAATGTGTATATGAATTTACATAGGAGTAGGGGTTTCTTCTTTCTTTGTTTTAATGCAAGCCACATTGGAAAGTGTGCACAAAGGAGCCCCACTCTGAGGAAAGACAACTGGAACAAATTATATGCATTCAGACTTGTTAAACTGAATTGGCAGCAGAAATATTCCCGGTAACCTGAGCATTACAGCAGCATTGGTATAGTTAAGGTTATGTCAGCATTTCCATTAGAAACCCCTACTTTCAGAGGTTTATATCTGCAGTAAAAAATCACTGTGGGTTGAAACTTGACAAGCTGTGCAAGGTCTCATCTGAGATGGATTTTTTTTTTACCTTTTCCTTTACAAAATTGGGAAGAAAAATCTGTTTGAAGAGTCAAGCTACAAAAGCACAAACAAAAATAGGAGCATTCTGGCTTTGATCTTTTCCAGCGTTAAAAAACCTCGTTTCTTTCTTTATAGTGTAACTATCAAATCTGCAACAAAATCTTACTCTGAAGAAGGAATTAATCATTACACTATTAAAGGAAATGAAACATTAATTTATGGCCCATTAGATGCTATTTCACTGCAGGACTGCCAGGGTTTTGGTCTACCTCAGGTTATAGTGAAAGATTTGTGACTAACATGAAACAAAGCCCCCAAAGGAACAGATTCTGTGTGGAAAGAAATGCTTCTGAGCAGGTTTAGAAGAACAAAACATTGAAGGCAGAGTTGTCCAGAGAGTGGAACGAGTACTGGCAGTTCTGCCTTCTGGTTTCTGCCACAGGCTTCTCAGCTAACAGTTTTCTCCATTGTCAGCAGAGCATACGGCAAGCTATTGGCTTCAGTGAAAGCTAGCCATGCTTACTGGAGCTAGCCATGGTTTTCTATAGGGTGAACGAGTAGACAAAAAGGGACCATGGCTCCATACTTAGACATAAATTTTCAGAGACTAAGCTAATCATTTTTCTAAATCTTTTCAGATTTCTAGGTGCTCAGCATTGAACTTGGTGTTTCAGGGTATGTATCATCTCTGAACTGATGCCTATATGGCTGAGGATCTTTGTGAGTCTTCTGCACTCTGNCTTCTCCATTCTAAACAGCCCCAGGTCCCACAGCCTTTTCTTGTATAAAAGATGCTTCAGTCTCCTGATCATCTTGGTGGCCCTACGCTGGACTGTCTCCAGCAGTTCTCTGTCCCTTGAGCTGAGGAGCCCACAACTGGACAAAGGACTCCAGATGAGGCCTCACCAGGGCAGAATAGAGGGGAAGAAGAACCTGCTTTGACCTGCTGCCCACATTCTTCTTGATGCATCCCAGGATGCCATTGGCCTTCTTGGCCATGAGGACACATTGTTGGCTCATGTTCAGTTTATTGTCAAGCAGAACTCCCTGGTCATAGCTAATGTTCATTAGAACTTTTTCCATTCACTAGATAAAAGCTTGTGTGGAAGGGCAAAGTATTATAAAATACAGGAAGGAAGTCTGATATTAGTGTACTGGTGGCTGAGTTGTGTTATTATTGTGAAATAGATCTCTCAGTTGGGAATGAGCTCAAACTTCGGGAAGCTTGTTCCGTTAGCTGTTTTTAAGCCACATGTCTCCATTTTACAATGAGGACCTGGAGGCTTTGAACTTTATTTATAAGCTGAAATTTGCTGACCACAGTGAACTAGTGATTAATTTGTAAGGGAGAATTTGCCAGAAGTCTCACTCTGACCTGTATGTTCTTTCAACCTAAACAACCAGTAACTGCATAGCCTTAGAAGATGTATCCCCCCCACTTCCTCCTCTATCGTTTCTGTGCTTTGCATTATTCACTGTGTTTATTGTAACACACTATTAATCTCAACCACAGCTTTCAAACCATCATGTGACCCCCAACAAATTTTTCAATTAAACCATTGATAGCTTTAGGTATTCTGGGTAGAAGCTTTGAGGTTCTGAGTGGAAGGGAAATGATGGGGTTAAAATCTTTGAGGCAGTAACTCAGAGGAAAAACTGGATTTCTGTAGATACAGCACAAGTTTTCTGAAAAATGATATTTGGAACATGGCATGAAGGGGCAGGGGAGCTTCTTGCTGTGTGCGTACAAGCCACGGTGTATCCTTTGAAGTTACTTCCCTTGTGTACCTGGGTGCAAAGCAGTAGGGTTGTTTTGTTCAAGAGAGGGCAATCCTTAACCATGTGTCTAACAGCAGGACCAAGCCCTTAGTGCCCGTGCCTGGTAGTAAAGCTGATGTGATAGACAGTTATGGCCCAGAAGAAGCCTTTGATCTTGGAGGGCTTTATATGAAAGACTGTCCCAGTTTCTTAGGAGTCAAGTGGGTTAAGCCTTTGAGGACTACAAGCCCCAGAATATGCATCCCACATAAGAATTAATTTTGCTGGCAGTTTAGAAAAGACCAGAATTTGAAAGGTTAAAAGTTGAGTTTGTTTTTAATTCCTGACATATGAATTGAAACAAAAGAAACCTGAAAGGGATGAAATACCTGGTGTAGTGTTTTAAATGCCTGAGTGGCATTAGCTTAAAATCTACAAGGTCTGTATTTTGTAGTCAGTAATGCCTGGAAATTAGCTGAAAGACTGGTGAGAGTTTGTGACCTTGGCCAAGTGACCTAAATTCTGCTGCCTGACTCTTCCATGAATAAAATGTTCAATTCTTAGGAGCTTTGGAGATTTTTAGGTTCTCGAGTGAAAATGGAAAATACTGTTGTGTTCTTCCTCCTTTCTGTTGATCTGTAAGGGATGGTGATGCTGCAACATTTAGACACCCTTTTTGTGACATCTTCAAATTCTGTCCTGACTTTTAGCAAGGAAGATTTAATAGGTCTTTTTTCACTTTCCATATAATAATTAAATCTATTAATGGAAGGCTACTAATTAAAGCCTTTTCCTTGTAAAGCAAAGAAAGCGTAGCAAAAAGGCAAGATGTTTCAAATCATAAGATTGTCTGACAGAAGTTGATAAGATTCAGACATATATCCTATTTCTGCTTACAGGAGGTCAGCTGATATTGACATGTCGAAGTAGCATAAAAATATACAACCATTCACTACAGGCAGCAATGATGAAGCCTAGGACAAGTGACCCCATGTTACTTGAGCTACTGAAACCCAGCTCTGCCCCATTTGCCCATCAATTGGCTCAGATAGGAAGGAGTCTTATTAGTATGAATTGTCAAAATAACAAGGCCAGATGGGCCCTCATTAATTGCCTCCTAATTGTTCCTAACCTTTCATTTCTTAGAACATCAGAATTACTCAGAAATTAACTCCACAAAATATAGCATGAGTGTTTAAGATGCCTTTCAGAGTAGCCTAAAAATTACTGTTATCCCAGTATTCTGGTCTTTCTTACCTGTCCTAACTGAAGATGCCCTGACAGGCAGTAAATCAGTAGATATGACAGAATATCTCAAGTTGGAATGGAGACATAATTACAGGCATTTTTTACATATTGTTTTAAAGATACATGGTTCCTTTCTGGAGGTTCTGAGCCTTTTTCTGTTACATTAAATTTCATGTTTTCAGGGTATTTCTAGATGTCCCACCAGTTTAATTGCTTAATCTCAATGTGTTTCATTTTCTTGCTGTCTAAATAAGACCTCTATTGTTGAGACAAAAACCCACCTCAGAATTATTGAGCTTAGGCAGGTTATCATTTCAGCATTTTGGACACCTCAGGATATTAGGCATTCGATAAGTACAACATGCTGCAAATAGGGTAAAGCATTCTGTATTTCTTTTCAGTATTTCGGGGGAAGGGGTGTTGTGGTGGCCAGGCCAGTAAGGTGACAGTCTGTGTCATCATATGCACTATTCAAAATCAGCCAGCCATGACAGCTCAGGAATTGGACTCCAGATTCTCCCACATGAGGGGAGAATTGAGCTTTGTGACCTACTTCAGAAAAATTAAAGTAACGACACATACCTCATTAACATGACAGCTATGGGAGGGGGCTTGGGATATAATAAAGTGCTGCAAGACCTTGGAGTGCTTCAGTAAGAAAGCTCACAAGTGTAAAATCGATGCTTTTGATACATTAGGTGGTAATGGAAGAAGCACAGCACAGAAGTGGTATGATGGGATGATTTAGTTATAGCTATAAATCTAGTGGCAGTATCGTGGCAACGTGATAGGACACAGCATTTCATAAGGAGCACGGCATAAAGATTCATGCATTAGTCAAGCCTGGAGTTGAAGCACATGTGGGTGGGGGTTGCGTTACTGCTATAAATGACAGAGTGGTTCATCCTGGCAAATACACTGAGCTGGTAAAACAAAGATACTTTGCAGTAAATGAGCACTTTAGACAGAGATGCTGATATTTGGATTCTGTATAGGTATTTCTGGTTTAAAACGGGGGTGGCAAAATTAAAAATCAGCATAGATTACTCCAGATTAAAACTAATGCTTACACTTCTTTGCTTACTCTGCCTGGCCAAATGTGAAGATTTTGCATAAATTCTCGAGAGTCTCATTTCAACAGTAAAACTACTACCACCTGATGGTCGCTTGTGCTATGTTTTCATATAAATCAGCTCTCTTCCTTGCTACTCATTTTACAGAACCTCTGCTCAAATCACCTTACACAACTTCTCTCCCTAAAACCGAATGGCTACTTGAGAGTATCACAGAGATCTCTGTTCTATCTCAGGTCATATAGTTCCTCACTCAGGCATCTTGTTTTTAAATTCATTCTTCCTCTTAAATTATCATCATTTTTACTGACTCTTCTTTGTATTACAGTCAGCTTTTCTACACCTCTGTAGTCATGTGAGACGACTGAGGACAGTATAGCTTCACATACTCAACGAGTGACCAAAGAAAGATCAGGTATAAACAGAAGGGAGTGACATTGCTTCCTGCCATTAACATATGCTTGTTTAGGACAAAAAATATTAGGATTAGTACAGAGGAGTAGCGAATCAGAAGAGACAAAGCAGTTTTTAGTGGTTTTCTAGAATGAGTTACAGAAATCCTTACCGTTCCTGCCTGTAACTTTTCTGATACACCAATGAAACTTGAAACAAGAGGTCGTCTCAAAGGGTAATAGCTTCCAGCCAAAATGTGCTTCAGTCTGCCAGACCACCCATCCTTTCTTTATCAATGAGGTCAAAATAATAGCAGCACTTGACACTTTTACACAGATGGGTAAAATCTATTGTGTCACCAGTAGATATTTCCAGAAACCTAACCCATATAACTGTTTTTAATAGCAGTAGTAGTTATATTGTGCCTTTCCTGTGTATATCTCTAAGCAATTAGGAAACAGTAGGACTCCTGATACCTCCTTGAATCAGATAAGTGTGATTATCTCCATTTTACAGAGGTCACAAGTGACTAGCCCGAGGTCACCCAGGCATTTTGCGATACTATCATGGCAGGATTCATCTCCCCATATTCTCCTGTTTCTGTAATAACCACTACACTATGTTCTCTCCCAAAAGCTACACGGAGACACTTAACACAATTGAGCACTTCAGTGCAATTGATTTTTAACAGTCTGTGAGCCACTTCTTAGACCTAATTTCACCTGCTGAAAATGGCTGAGTATGATCAGGAGTTTTCCCCTGTTGGAATTAATGCATGGAATTAATATAAAATATATAAACTTGCACAGGCACCCAAGTACTACATCTGTCTAGAGCTGCATAGACTATCCTGTTTGCTAGCAGAATGAGAAGTAAATGATTTTCAAACAGAGTTGTGGAATTTGTGAAGGCACCTCAAATATCTATTTGAATATTGTGTCCTAGTTTTTAGTCACATGAATTTCGGAACAGGGAATTTAGGCTTGTGCTGAATATTGAGACAGCTTCTATTTAAAACAGTTTGCATTGTCTTCCATTTCTTCTCCATAAAAACTGTTGAGTGGTTTCTGTCAGTGTCAGTCCATGCCAGAAGTTTCTCTAATCCATCTTGGGATAAAACACAAACAGTTTGCCTCCAACTAAACTGCGGGTTGGCTGCTGTCACGTGGAAAGCTGACTAAAGGCCTTTAATTTATGAAATGCTACATAGTCCTCAAAAGATTGCCTAAATATTTTACTGCATGTCACTTTTTGCTGGAAACCAGAACCCATATTTGCTGTGCCATCCATTAAGTAGAACCTCTGCAAATTATTTCTGCTTCTAAATGGGAGTTTGTATGTGCTAACTTTTATCTGGCAACTTCAAACACATCTCAGAGTTCTTGCATCTTTTTTACTATTTGTCTCCATCTTGGCTTAGCATAATATTTATGTGCAGGATTTAGAGGTGGTCTTAAAGCTTTCATTATTTATTCTTTTTCCAAATTGTTCTTCTCAGGGCACTGGAAGGGTGAAATATTTAAAGTCCCTTTAAAAACCGTGAATAACTTTCATCTGCTCAGATGCTAAGAGTGTAGGATGTTTGCATGTTACAATGATTGATAACTTATTGTGTACAAGGAGTAATGGTACTGTTTGAAGTCTTACAGAATTAATTTTCCTGGAAGTTTTTCAGCACAGTAGCCACAGAAAGCTTATTTCAGACAGACTTGAGTAACTGAAGGAAAGAGAAAGGATCGTTAGAGATTGGCATAAGACACTTGTGTAGCAGAAAGATAATCCCTGAACACACCTGTGCTGTAGAAACATAACATGTGGATTAGTTTTGTACTTAATCTGTCACTCTGGCATTCCCTCCATGAACCGCCTGAGTGGTTTCTGCTGGCCCAGCTCAAGTGTCACCACAGCTTTAGCAGCCTCGAGAGTGCCAGTGGTTTTCGATACTGAACAATGCCTGTTTGTTTGTTCATTTTGAGTCTGATGTCTGAGGTGGAATTTTAATGGTGTGAAAAATGAAGTGAGGAAAGAGAAAATAATAACCTGAGCACTGAAACACAGCACTTAATGCAATTTCTTAAACTTTGTCTTCACCTCTGATGCTGTTTTCACAAGAATCTCCTTGTCCCTTCCCCTATCCCAGAAAGCAGATGCTGCCGTTAGTGTTATTCTGCCCAAGAGTGGAGCATAATTGGAGTTTTAAGTGCCTAGTCCTGCAGTTTTAATCCTTCCAGCTATCCTCTGCACTTACTGACCCATAGGTTATCTTGTATTACAAGTTTCATCATGTTTTCCAGTTTGCACTGTGAGAGTTCAAAGCCTTGTGCTGAGTGAGTGTACATCTATAAAAACATGAGTTTTGTAATTTCAGGAAAATTTCCCTCAGCTCTCAGAGTTCTCCATTCAAAAGCCGGGAAGTGAGAAAAAGAGAACAGATAGGAGCTGTCAGTGATTTCTGCCACTACTGTGCATTTTGGAGGAAATGGGTCACTTGGATGAAGCACTTCTCGCAGTAGCCAGACTTATGGCAGAAAGAGCAAGTATTAAGTTCCAACCTGCAAACATTAAGGAAAGGAGGAAGAGGGTAGAAAAAGACCTAAGAGCAAGGAAGAAAGCTTTGTTTCAAATACATTTGCGTTTCAGATTGACCTGGTGTACTTCCTGTGGCGTTGCTGTGCTGTAAATTGGAAGCGCTCAGGTTGGAAACAGGTCTAAAGCACTGATTTCTGAGCCCAAACAGAGTTGCACTTACTGTCAGAATGGTTTATTCAGCTTGCTGGATGGGAGCCAAAGGAACTGACCGCCCTGTGAGCTGAAACCAATGCCAGCCAGCCAAAGAATAACATTGGTTTGACTGAAATGGCAACTGTTTGTTTGTTCTTCCAGCAAAAGAGAGAGAAAAAAAAAAAGCAGCTTTTAGTGCTGGTGGTGACAGAGAAGGTTAAAAATCGAAGAGGAAAAAATAAGATTATTGTGAAAGAGGATGAAAGGTTAAGGGCAAATTTTTCTCCTTGGTTACACTTCTCTGGTCACTTTGCTGGTTTGTAATTAAAATAAAAGCTCGCTCTTCATTAGTTTTAAGAGACAGGGTTTTTTTTCCTTCACCTGCTATAATATGGGAAATTCTTCTATATCATAAATTCCCTGTAATGGTTAGAATGTACTGAATCCACGAGGCAGAGCAGGAACTGTCACAGCAGCATGTGGAGGTTACAAGTCATAGTTTTTCATGTGTCAACAGGAGAATACTTCACTGAGTAAATTGGCAATTGAATGTGTCTTAGGGCTTGATCTCAATGACTTTAGCAGGAGTGTAAGGTGAATAAATATGCAAGCTCAGATATTTTCAGATCTTTTTTTAAGTGACTCATGGAAAGGCTGGCTTTCCCCATGATGATTTTGTGGGCTGTCACATTGTGAGCTTGGGGTAGATCACTTCTTGCACTGGGTCTGTAGCATACAGCTCCTTACATGCTGTACTGCAGAACCATTTGAGTGCTGAAACTGCCTCAGCTGGAGGACTTCTTCCTTAATGTTGCTGTTTCAGATGTACTATTTGACTTGGTCTTCTTCCTTATTTATTCTGAGAGCATTCATACTATTTGGATGCTAATAGCTGGCCCAATCAAGAGGCACTGGCAGAGGGCTGGCAGAGTCATGCTGCAGGAATCACTGCCTTCTGGATTGTAGCTGGTCTAAGGTCAGGCTGGCAACAGCCAACAACCTCAGCTGGAGCCAAGTCACCGTCTACCCCCTGTTTGTGCCACACTCAGCCTTAGGGAATGTCCACCTTGCTTTTTTCTGGTTGCTGTGTAACTGTCAAAATTACTTTTTTTTCCTCAGCTTCTTAGTGTTTCTGGTGAGACAATGTTAGGCAATATTACTGGTCATATTAGTAGCATGATTTTTCCAGCACATGTAAGGCAGATCCTGGACTTGATTTTGCAGTCTCTAGAGATGTTGGGTGCTTTTTTTTGATATGACAGTCCCTCAAATTTTCTAGTTACCCAGTATATTCAGTCCAACTAAACAAAGAGTAAAATAAAGTTTCTAGGGCTCTTTATTGGAAAAACAAGTTTAAACATGTGACTCATCTCTGGACATTCAAACTGAAGAGGAACAAACAAAATCCAAAATATACTGAAAGATTAACATATTTCATTACCTTTTCAAACTTCAGAGACAGACATTTTTAAAGTTGTGGCAACCACCTTTATGGGGGGGTAAAACCTTTGGAGAAGGTTTACTTAACTCTTTTGGATTGGGTTGACAAAGGGATAATAGTGATTAATCTCATTATTTGAATGAAAGGTGCAAAAGGGAACATGGAAGATGGACATTTTAATTTCTACTTTCCAAATACTACTTGAGAGGAGCAGCTGCTTAGGCAGCTATTATAAAACTTAGTGATGATTTCTGAAATGGGAGATAGGTTGGAAGTTCTTTATCTTCCTTTTGTATTTCAGGATTATCAACTGAATGCAATAAAATGTGTTTGGCCCTTCCAGCCTCCCCATACTGTCTGCTTTCCTTCTTCTGTTGCCTAGTAGGACTTTGGGCCAACTCCACCACACATTGTCACTTTAAGGTTAAATTTCAGTGACTGGTTATGTATCAGGAGGTGATGGGATTTGGCAGCTGCACAATCTTACTCCTTGAAAGCATGGATTTGCTCCTACAATGCCAAGAATCACAGAATCTCAAGAGTTGGAAGGGACCTGGAAAGATCATCCAGTCCAACCCCCCCTCCCCCGCCAGAGCACGGCCACCTAGAG
>WBNH01005608.1:12500-120546 GCA_013401255.1 Urocolius indicus | reverse complement strand
AAAACAGAAAATAATTTAGTCCAAGACCAACCAAAGCATAGTCATATAACCTGAAAACATAACCAACACAAAGCAACACAGAGTGGTACAGTGATGAAAAGCACAGTCAGCCCTTTAAGACCACCTTCTCCCTACCTCTCCCCACTTCCTGGGCTCAGAGCGCTGAGCCAGGTGTCTTTATCTCTCCCACTGCAGAACAGCTCAGGGGGACATGGAATGGGGGTTTCAATCAGTCTGTTCCTGATGGCTTCTGATGTTTGTCTCTCCTCAGGGCAGGCAGACTCCACACCAGTCCTCCCTGCACCTCCGCGGGGTACTTCACACACCCTGCATGGGTCACTCCAATGTGTGTTGATCCCAAAGGCTGCAGCTTCTCTCTGTCTCTCATGTGGGTTTGCTCTGCAGCCCGCAGGCTCTTCAGCACATCCTGTGCCATCACCGCCTCCTCACAGTCTCCTGCCCATCTAGGTGCACTCACACGGAGCTGCTGGTGGCTCTGTCCTGCCATTGCTGTCCATAAGTTGCAGGGGTACAGCCTTCATTCTCACCAAGGATTGCAGAGGGGTCTCTGGTCTGGTTCTCCTCCTTCTTTTCTCCTTCTCTGACTGTGGGGTTCACATAGTCGCCTCCATCTTGTGCCATTCTTACACCTCCTCCCAAGCACTTTAAATTCCTGGCCCTAAATAGGGATTTCAGAGATGCCAGATTGGCCCAGCCGGGCCAGAGGTGGGTCTGAACCCAAGAGCCAAGGGAGAGTCCAAAAACTCTTTATTGGTCTTCACTGCAACCCACTCCCCATGTTACCAAGCAAAAGCAGCTCCTCACTAAACCATGACACTATGATTCTATGATTTTAATTAGCAAAGATATGTACCAATTAGGTAATCTCAAATGTCCAAAAAGATTGGCTTGAGTTTCCTACAACAGGTCTGCTTAGCTTTCACTGTAGTTTACCCTTCACAATCCTTTTTAGCTCCTCTAACTGGCTGATGAGGTAGACATTGATGTGGGCGTAGAAGACAGCCTTCACAAATCACCAATGCTGCTGACCCTGTCAAGCACTTCAGGCAAAAATCATGCTCCAGTACTCGACTTAGAGAGGAAAGTAGGAAAGTTTATTCTACAAGAAACAGAATGGAATAAAAGCAAAAGGGAGTAGGATGATGAGAAAATTACAACCAGCACTTTAAGATATCCCTCTCCCATCCCTCCTTTCTTCCCGGGCCCAGCTCACTGCTCCCAATATCTCTACCTCCTCCCCCCACAACGGCNATTGCCCCTGGCTCAGGGTCTGCAGTGAAGTGAATCGCTGCCCCTGGTCCAGGGTCAGCCTTATCAAAATGAATCTCTGCCGCTGATGCGGAGTCCTTAAAGACATGGAAATAAATCTCAGCTTCACCAGTTCTCTCCATAGAATGCAGGGGAGTCTCTGCTCTGGTACACCTCCTCCTCTCTTTCATCACTGACCTTGGAGTCCGCATGGTTGTTTCTCTCACTGTTCCTCCTCCTTGCACCACCACCAGCCAGAAGAAGAAGAAGAGACAGGAGAAGGAAGAAGCAAGAAGAAGATGGAGGAAGAAGCCTCCTCTTCTGGCTTCTTCTTAAAAAGTGATCGTGGAGGTGTCTAATTGGTTCAGCCCCAGAAATGGGTCTTGGTCAGAGCTGGGGAGAGTTTCAAACAACTTCTTACAGGAGCCATCTTTACAGCTCCTTCCCCCTTACCAGAAAAGGCTGTCATGTCAAACCATGACATATGCCTTTAAGTAAGAAGTAGGCTAAAGAGTGAGAGCTCAGAGTGATTGGGAAAGCATCTATCTGAAACTGTCTGTACTCTTTCTGGTTTGGAATTTGAATCTTTTATTATTTCTGTTACCATAGGAGGATGGCTTTGGATGCTGACATGTTCAATCTGTTACCTTTTCTCATATTAAGCAGTGTCTCACTTTGAAAGTAGCCCCACAGAAATTAATGTAGAAGAAGTTTATAAAAAAAAGGGAGTAAGGGTTTCAGAATTCAATTAAAAATGACAGAAAATGCAATAATTTGCTCAAATTTATGAGCATACATGATAAGACTCCACGGTCCCTCTCTTGGATTTGAGATCTGAGTATCATAGAACTTGAACCTGTTTCTGGTTTATTTTATTTTGAACATATCTTTTGTACTCTGACTTCCATCTATGTGAATTGAATTTCGTTTAGCTCTTCTTTCAGTCATTTTTGTATTTTTACTGGAATTTTTTCTCTGCAGTCAGTTGTTTCTATGTAGATTGCTTTAGTTTGGGGTTATTTTTGTTCAAATTAATGATCATGTCTTTCCACAGAGTTTTTAGTTCTGTGTTCTTAAGTAGTTTAAAACTGTGTAGTATTGATACTATTCTTGGTTTTGTTTAAAAGTTTAAGGGATTTACATGGAAAAGGGAAGGAAGGGTATGTCATAACTTCTGTGCTAAGTGAAAGGTTTTGTTTGTATAAATCACATACTGCATTCATCATGGTCAAGACAAATGATAAACATTACGTTTTGCCATTCCCATAAAAATTAGGAATCTGCATCAATAACATTAATTCTGCAATGAACTTTTGTTTTTCCTTCTTTCCTTGTCATTGTTACATTGCAGGGCTCACAGCATTATTAGTTGTCATTTACTGCTTTCCCTAGTGTTGCTGTCTAACTTGAGTAGCTTGTTCTGGAAAAGCTTGGCCTTTAATTTCTGAGGTCCATTGCTTTTATTCCTTTTCTGCTTTTTCTATTTTCATTTCCTGATGATGTTGTCATTGTCAGTGGAGTTATGATGAACAAGTTTGGAAGTATTTATAGATTCTGGGCTTGTATCCAGCTATTTTCATGCCTTCAGTGCTATTTAAATCTATTGTTCATTTTTGATTGCAGAACAGCTTCCTCTCATTTTGCACCTAGAGCTGTGAGGTTTCTGAATCTAGTAACAAAAATAAAATGGTGATTTTAGTCCCTATTTAACAAATCCATAAAATGGAAAGAGTGGAAGTTTTGCTTGCTTTGTTTTTGCTGTGGACTACATGCTATCACTTAATATTAGTCATTAAAGTCTTACTGAAAATAGGATATGACATTTTAAAAATTTGATTCAAAGGGAGTTAATTTAGAAGATCGTTCCTATTTTATTTGATAAATTGCTATGAACGTTTGTAATAACAATATACTGTTTAAAAACACTTGACAAATAGGGATAAATATTCAGCATGCTATGTGGACAAGTACTCCTGAGATTTCTGTATTGTTAATATGATGAGAATTTTTTTTTTTTGTTCGCTATACTGAAACATGTCCCATTGGATTAAGGATATGGCTCCTGCTCTTGTATCCATAGTATCTTAGAGTTCTCCTTTTGTGTGTCTTCACTATTTATCTGATTATGGCTCTCTAAAATAGAAAAAAATAGAACATTTCACTGTATCTTCTCCTTAAATTAAGTCCTTCAGAATACAATGAGGATATCTTGCAAGGCTAGTGCTGATATAATAAAGCTGTTTAGTTACCTTGAACTAGTGCACCAACACTCTAAATCTAATAAATAAGATAGAAAAAAACTTTAATGTTATGTTTATGACTTAAACTGATAATGAAAAAGAGATTTGAAATTTGGAGTGATACACTGCCTTTAAGTTAGTTTGTTGTGAATGCACAATATGTTCTTAGGCACAGAAACATGAGTAGAGACAAAACTATATCATATTGCTAGCAATATCCTTCCATGGCCTTCTGAAATTTAGCTTTTCTTTATGCAAGTATAATTTGTGCTGCTCTCTATGTTACTGCAAATGAAAGATAATCTCAGGTCTTGCAGCACAAACTCTCTAATTTACAAGTATGCTTAGATAGCTGTAAAGATAAATACTGTAATGCTTAAGACAAGCTGAAGTTTAGCCAGCCTACAGTGATATTGCTGTTGATTTACCAGCACAGAGCAAGATTGTCATTTTAGAATGTGATTTCTTTGTCACAAACTTAATGTTATTGCAAAGTGCTAACTGGAATTCCTTATTATTCTAGCAGAGGATATTTAGTTCAAAATTGCTTGTTGATTTTGTAGTTAAGTGTTAATATAATGACTTGTGTAAACCAACTATACTATATACATTTGTAATTATTTGTCTAATTTCAAGAAGATGGGCAAAGTTATTCTGATGTCAATAAAAAGGAATGATGCCTTTCTGCAACTAGTATCCATTCTATATACCTGAACTAAAGCACAGTCCACACTGTGAGAAAATCAAAGTGTTCCCTTTTCATTAGAATATAATTGGAATGAAGGCTATCCTCAGTTTAAGGACTTTTGACAGGAAATGAATGGTGTGAAAAAATGTTTTCCAGCCATCTCTGAGAAAGCTCACCTGGAACGGAGAGTAGACATTTGTAAATAACGTAAAGAAGGAGGAGGAATATAGAGATGGCAGAAGGAGAAAAGAAAATGAAACAACAGAATTTTCCGAAGATTTGTGCTGGTGAATGAAGAAGGATAATATACTAGATGTTGAGGATGTTGAGACTACCTTGAATTTGGTATATGAATGAGTTCTTGTTTTTTCTCTCCTAGAAACTTCCTGTCTGAGAGTTTTGAACACAGGTCTTGGGCACATAGATTGTTATTAAGGTGAAATACAGGTATTGATATAATCAAAACCACGAAAAATATGTGAGGTACACACACATCAGCAAGGAAATACATCTGAGTTTTGTAGGAACTACGAGCTGTGGGTCTAGAGAATCAGGATATTTTCAATATTTCTGACAAATCCAAAGTGCTTAGCTTCTGCAGGCACTAAAGGACAGGTTGCCTCTCACAATGGAAACCTGATTTACTGGCTGCTGCTATCTTGTCTCTCTGAAGGGAAAAAGGCAAACAAGGAACAAACATGTGAGAGACAAGTTTCAGAAACTGTTATAAACCACCAGGAGACCTACTTTTTTTAACTAATAAAATTATCCTGGGCATGCAGGAAATGGTTATTGCATACCTTCAGAGAACTGCAGCCTTCTCAATACCTAAGTCTATTTGGATTTACAGATGAGGTATCTCTGGGACTGTATTCTCTTACAATTCTGATCAATTAAGCATGATTTAACATTTTACCCAGACTTCAACATGAAAAATAATTACAGATGCTGGTCATTCAAAAGCTTTTGATGAAGTGTAAGCATTACCTCCTAAGTAACCAATAATCAGGTTTAAGGTACAAGCAGAGCAGCATAGCTTCTAGGTCTTCTTCAGCTTGAGAAGACATAACCTGTCACCTCTTAACTTCTTAAAGTAACACCATAATAACAACATAATTTTGAATAGGACTGTTTTCCTATCATTCATTTGAGGAGGAGTCCCTTGTGAATCAAAGAATGAAATGAAAGCAGGATTCCTGGTCTCTGGAAAGGCAAACTCCAGAGGAAGCACTGTTGCTCTTGTACTTAATAAGACATTGTTCCCATTCTTTCTAGGTCTGTTTATGTATTTTACATTTAAAAAGTTGTCAGAAACAGTATATTGTCATCACCTTTAAATTTCTCTTCATCAGTGCTTTAAAAGAAATAGACAATCATTCATTCATGAAGGTAAAATGTGGACAGCGAAACCCAGTAGAAGGCTTAGGGTTAGTTATCTAGCCAGAAGGGCTAAATCCATGGATGAACTGAGGTTTCCGATTAATCTCTTCTCAAAGTTTTCTATCATTTATCATGAGTCTGCTCTGACTGTTTTGAATCCCAATCCTAATTCAGTGCATAATTCTCTCTGGAGACTAAAGAGAGATTTTCAGTTGTCTGGAACTGGGGACCAGATACCTACAAAAATATATGTATTTATAAAGTCAGGAGTACTTGCATAAATAATATCTGCACAAATCAAAGGATGAAACTGATATTGTTTCCATGTATACATGGCTTATAGCTTAGTCTTTCAGTCAACTGATGCTCAATATGTAAAAGCTACCCAATGAAAGTTCTGTATCTTTACTTCCAGTCAAAAATGGAGAATGGCACAAGGCAGACCTGAAGTCTGGGGATGAACTGACAAATCTGACAAGATAATGGTGTTTACAAAGGGAAGGACTACCTTTTAACGCTGAGAATGGACCTTTAAGGAAACTAGTGGATTCTGTTTCAGACTTGATCCCAAACTCACTGTGACTTTCCTTAGGTCATTTTGGGTTTGTGTGTTGCAGAATATAAAATCTTAAAGAATCCTTATCCCCAGATAAGGGGAGAACCAGAGAACCCCAGAGAACCACTTTTTATTTCTTAAGTCCTGCAAGATAAAAATGTCTACGTATGTCTATGAGACTCTATTTCTAAATGCTTTTAAGAGTTTTACACTATCATTCCCATTAGTTCTGTCAGCAGTTCATCAAAAGTAGTGAAACCCACAGGAAAAGGAATTTCTTTGAAATTTCCTTAAGCAGACCTAGAATTGTCTGGCTTTGCTTCTGTATATACCAACATAAAAATAAGTATAAATTGCCTATCTCATTAGTACAGTGCATCTTTCGTACCATAATTAATTAATCTTGGAAAGGATGTTTGCAATGCTTAGATGGAAAGAGAAATGTGTTATTATTATGAATAATTAATTTTCAATGGTTGTATGGGATTTCATGGCATGAAAGTCTCATTGATTTTAATGGAAGTCATGTGGCTAAGCTCACTCACTGCTGTAAGTCTGCAGTGGTTTGGGATTATAAAAAGAGATCAAAGTATCTCCACATTAGATGTAGTAATTCCATGTCCTATTCTGAATAAGTGAGGGCAAAAGTGAAATGCCCATTTAAAACAACTAGGTCATACTTGTTTGGCAAAAAGCTGGGCCAATGAGAAGATTACATAAAACTTTGATGGAAAGAGCTATTTTAATAAACCTGCCAAAAATATTTTCTGGCAAGTTATAGTAAAAAAAATACCTGAAATTGGATTGATTTGTAATGTTAATAGCATATTTAAGTCTTGGCAGGTTCTGAAGTGCCATGGCTATATATTTTATAAATGACTCCTTGTTTTAGAGAAGGCTGATAAGGGACAGATTACCTCTCTTTCAAGAGGGAAGTGGAAAATGTGACTGAACAGGGTAGGTAGTACAGGTCAGAAGTTTTCATGCAACAAAAACAGTCACTAATAAGAGATGAAGTGTTGAGGTCCTATCATCCAGTTGCCAGGCAAAGATATCTTACACTAATATGCTGATCACAAAAACCTGTACTGCTGCTGTAACTTTTGTCAAACTGCTCAGCCTTCATCAGTGGCTTTATTTATCAATGATTACTTGGAATCATAAAATCACAGAATTTTAGGGGTTGGAAAGGACCTCTGGAGGTCACCTAGTCTAACCCTTCTGCTTTAAACAAAGGTTCAGCTTGATCAGATCACAAAGGAATGCATCCAGATCGTTTTTTAACACCTTCAGAGAAGACTCCATTGCCTCACTGAGCAGCCTGTGCCAGTGCTCCTTCACTCTCACAGAAAAGAAGAGGTAAAGTTTCCTATGAGTTTTTCCTCTGCAGCAATTTGTTTATATATAACTTAACTTTCCTTTTGGATTAATTTGACTGTGCTATAAGTGTTATGGAAACCCCAAAAAACTCCAACTCTTTACTACATTAAAAATCTTCTACTTAATTTATTTTTCCGCAACCTTCAAGGTAGTTTTGGAAACTGAAGTCTGGATCTTCTAGTGGCAGAACACAAGTGGAACTAGAGGTAGAAATGTTGCTTTAATCTGTCTTAGTTTGGTTTGCAGCAGGGAAAAGCATGTTTTGCACTTTTGTCCTTGCTGAAATGTTACTGGAAAAAAATGTATTGTTACAGCATGTGCATCATTTACAGTTGACGGTGGCAAAAAAAAAAAAGAAACATTGCTCATCTCCAGCTTCTGTCCATCTTCAAAATGGAAATAACCTGTTATTTCTGCCCTCACTGCTGTTGCTGTTGTTCATCTTCTCAAAGCTGGATGGGACCAGAGCTATAAACAAAAAAATATTGTGAAGGAGGTTCCATTGGGGATATACGACTAAACAGAGTAATCTATAACAAATATATGTGAAGCATCAGCTGTCATATGAACGTATACATTACAGATTCTGAACCAAGTTTGGCTTCATTTGGCTTAAACTTAAAGAGTGCAAGAAACAGAACCCAAATACCGCAACTCTGAGAACTGACTTTTCCCAAAGTATGGTTGCAGAGGATAGAGGGGAAATGCTCAATCTTACTCTGCCTGTTGCAATCTGAGACAGGGAATGACATGTGGTGGAGCCATTCCTGCTTGTGCCTGTTCAGCCTTGTGGACTGCTGGCTGTGAGAAAAATCAAGTTGGGGTGAATATTGCAGCTATTCCTGTTTGCCTAAATTGATGGCACCTGTAATGGCATGAAGTATAGTAAATGTAAATGATCTTCATAACAGAAATGAGCTTAATGAACTTTTTTGAAATATTGTGTATTTTGGTATTACAAAACAGCAAGTCCGTATGTCATCAGACATAGAATTGAAGATAGTAGCAAACCACTTCCATGAATAAATGCTCTGAAATTAGTTGTCACACACACACAGGTGGATTAAACTTTGAAACAGCTGGATCTAGGTACTGGAAAAATCGGGCTTTCCTGCTGAGTGTTTTATCAACAAAGGGATTGACTAGGTAGACCAGAGCACATTCTATGTTCTTAAATATCAATATGCTTGTAACATACATCTAGGGAAAATTCCACTTAAAATATTAATCCAATAGGTATCTAATAGATCTAATCCAGTACTGAAGAGATAATTCAACAAAGAATGTCGCTGACAGGACCAGTGTTTTTTTCTTTATGATTTTCATATATGCATCTATATATGTGTGTGTGTGTGTGTGTGTATATGACGAAATGCATTTCTTGCACTTCATCTGTTTATTAAAATATCCAGAAGAAGATACCTTTAAAATATATTCTTCAAATAAAGCAATGAATAATATTTAAACCTTTTTAAAGAAAATCTGTTTCTAATGGATTTCAAATTTATCTTAGCCTTTGTTTTTTGCTTTGTGATATTATACTAAAATACTGTTTCCTTCCTTTTCTGTAAAAGAAAAAAACCAACCAAACAAACAAACAAACAAAAGCCCAAAACTGGTTGTCTTTAAAATTAGTTTTAATGATGGCTTTGATCTGACAATTTGGAACAAAATTTCATGTGTTTAACAATCTTTACTTACATTTTCTATTTAATTTCCTAAACTTCTTTTGATGTCAGTCTTCCCGTTTCCGTATGTTTGAATATATTTTAGCTTCACATAATGCAGTCTTATAAAGAAAGCAGATTGCTATAATACTAGCATGATAGACTTTCCTTTGCAATCTTGGTATTATTTTTGATATTGACTATCTTGAAAAACATAGCACAAATTACAATCTGAATGCCACCCTTTGGAGTACATATAACAAATAAAATGCTTGTTCCAAAAGTGTTTTGTTTCATATAAATTAAAAAGTGATTCAAATACATGAACTCATAAGTCTTTGATTTTTATGACCTTTGAGTCATCCTAAATACAATTTGATGGCCTTAGGGTACATTGAGCTGTTGTAAAACACAGGTTGCTTTCATGAAGAGAAAGGAATCACAGAAATGTGTGGGAATTTAATTTTAATGCAATTTAAAATGTAATCTCTCCAGTTGCAATATGTGTTTGTCATTTCTGCTTTTGACTTGCACTAAACAGCACTTTGATTATTACACAGGTAAAATATTCATTGTTATGTTATGGCCACTGCAAGCATTGATTAAACTCTTCAGTGTTCATGAAGGCTGACAGGGATTCAAAGGAGGAAATGTAAAACTTGAAGGTACAGCACTATAGTGACATTTCACTCTATAAAGCTGCCAATATTTTAATCCTGCACGTAAATCATTTTCATCAGTTCAATTCCATATCTTAATTTGTGTAGCAAACAAAGTATTGGATTGCATTATGTTTAATAATTAAGAATGAGATATAAATTTCCATGCATTTTAAGTTCTTTAACAAGAAATAGAGTTAACATTTTTAGCTTCAATTTATTTGCTTTACAAAATAGGAGTGATTAAAGATTAGGTCTAATTTTCATGCTGTGGTCAACCAAAGTTTCATTATTTGCTTTTATAGAACCTTTAGTTTCTCTGCTTAAAGTGATGTCTTCGTCAATGATCATGTTGTATTCATTTAGAGTGATGATTGATATGGTAATAGATACAGTGTGATTGAAAGCAACCTTTGTCAATTGGAAGGCCAAATACTCAAACAGTGTATTGGTCTGTTTGCTCATTATTGGAGATCTTTCATAGTCATATTGACTTACTGTCCAAATGTTGTTACTTACCTGATGCTTTCATTGTTTAAGTGTTATAGACATTGGTATTGAACATGACTTTTCCCAATATTTGTCCTAAAATACACACATGGCTCAATTATCCACTTGAAATACTTAAGGTCTGTTTTCAAGGTATTAAAATGGTATTTGGGGAATATAAACTAACATTGTGTGGCAGGAAAAAACAGGGTCCTATAATGGTGATGTTAATGCAATGTGTTCTGTACTGTGACTTTATTTCTTATTTTAGAAAATTATAGGAAGTTTACACTTTCTGAAATGCTTTCTTCACAGCTGTGGAAGTCTGGAGAATCATCTGTCTTGTGAAAAGAGCATTCCAAGGTCACAGAAAATATTACTGTTCCCTTATGTGTGGATTTTGCCTTCAAGGGCTTTTTTATTCTTCTTGGAGAAAGTCTTCTGGGTTCATCCAAATCATGTATTAGCCATGCAGTCGTGATTTGGATATTAAGGCATTGCAGGAATATTAGAAAAATGCATTCCTCTCCCCTCTTCAGACACTCATTGAAATTTGAAACTTGACAAGAGACCACACTCTTGAGCAAAAGCTTTGGGGTACAATATAAACCAAGACTGAATTTGTTATACAGAGGTAGAAAGTCTTCATGGGACTTTCGAGTTGGATTATGAAGTTCAGTGCTCATCAAACAGCAGCAGAGAGCCAAGATCCCACAGAACAGAATGAAATCAGGAGTTAGGCAAGAAGTGGTTTAGATGTGATGAATAGGTCTCTCCCTCAACAAGCAATGTTATAATGACGCTGAAGTCATATTATGAATCTGTCCTTCCTGTCTTGCCCATATAATTCATAAGATATCTGCCATATCTTCCCCAAACTCAAAGCTTTATTTTGTTAAATACTTTGCATGACTGGAAACATTGTCAATAACCTCCTTTTCCCTCTAATTTATTCAAAGAAGTGGCTAGTTCTATTCCAGATCATTACAGATCCTTTCTGACTCTGAACACACAGTTAAAAATGAAATAACAACATAAAATAATAAACTTTTGATACATGAAATATAGCGAAATTGAGAAAAGCCAGAAAGATTTTCTCTTTTCTCTTGTGCTTTTATTTTCTCTAAAGACATTTGACTGGAAATTTCATTCATAATTTAAAATTTATGAACTACAAGTCCTTGTGAGTAGCATGGCATCAAGCATTGCTTCTGTAGTTTTCAAGTAAATACATTGCAAACATTTATCATTTTCTGAAGTGATTTGTGAGAGTTGTAACGAGAGACTAGTTGGCAAGATCTCCAAGATAAGAATGCTGACAAAGCAGATGAACTTTTAAAAATTACTCTTAAATCTTTAAGAGTTAGATAGATTTCCTTCCAAGGCCAGAAGAGGTATCTATTCTAGCCATAATAGTGTCTTGCATTTGTTTATTGTGGTTTCATCAGTACTACTTTGACTTTAAACTATCTGTTAGCCAAAGTACAATCAAGATATGTCTGTTTATAAGTATTAAGTCTGTTTATAAGTATTAAGTATCTTCCTTCCTCTATTTGTTTGCTTTTGTATATCCATCTATACATAGTTTCTGAGCTTGTAGCATTAACCATCATCGTAACATATCTACATTAGACAGGTGTCAATAATGTGCATGCATCTGTTCTTTGAGTAATTATGTCTTTCTGTATTAAGATGTGAGAATGAATGGTGGAGAATATTTTGGAAAAGGGTCTTTCTCTTATGGAAGTGCATAATGTTCTCCCTAGATTGCTGGAAATATATGCAAATCTGACATGTAAGTTGAATGTTTTCATTCACTCATTCATTCATTCATTCATTCATTCATTCATTCATTCATTCATTTCTGAACTGGGCAATCTCTTCAAATTTAATGTAGACTCTAGAAAGAAATATAGATTCATAGAATCATAGAATCACAGAATGGTAGGGGTTGGAAGGGACCTTTAGACAACATTTAGTCCAACCCACCTGCCAAAGCAGGTCCACCTATATCCTTGTTAGGTTGGATACAAAGATACTCACCTATTTCAGAATTTACAGATGTGTTGAGCAATGTCACTCCAACTTTTTTTTTTTTTTTTTTTTAAGGTAAGTAATGTAAAATGCTATGTTTACTACTTTGGATCTTTCTTCACTTTTGGTAATGTTCTCTTAATTAAAATTTAATAAGAAAATTCTGACCTCCAAATATTTATTAAAAATCTCAGGAGAGAAGCCCTCCAGCTTCCTACAGCATTTAACTTATAGGAATTGAATGCTGTGCTGTACCCAGCATATATATTAAAGAAATATGCTTTTCCAGAAAAGAACAATAAGTACAAGTTTAGATATTTGAAGAAGTTTTGCCTTCCTTTCCTTACAATACTAATGAGGAAATATTTATGTTTAAATGCAAAAATTAAGTAAACAAATCACCAGTGTCACTGAATTTCTGTCTACAAGTCTCTTGCTTTGCCAATCAGAATCGCACTGAAGAGGAGACTTTACTTTGCCCACATTCCCACACAAAAAATGTGATACTGTTTGAGATTTAAAATGTCTCCTACCAGTGATAAAATGTCATCATCAGTGTTGTGACTTCTCAGCTTTCTACATACTAACTGAAATTGTCCACTCAGGATCCCAGTAATTCTGGCATAAATCACAGTGTTTACTGCTAAACTATTAATATTTGCAAAAAGCTAATTGAATATCACCTTAACGTCAAGGCATATCCTGTTTTAAATGACTGACAAAAACATGGCATGACACACTCTGGTCTGTGAAGAAAAACTTATAAATGCTGAAATACAAAGAAAATAATATAAACAGAAGACACTGTGAAAGACAGTTCATCAACATGGAAAGGCGACTGTAGAGTACAATTAGAAACAAAGGAGATGAAAATGTCTCTGATGATAGGCAGATGATAGACTGAAAATGTTCTTTTTTCTTTCTAGAGTGATAATAAAATTATTTTCCTTTGCCCTTTGGGAACATCTACAGATAGGATTCCAGGCTTCTTCTTTTCTGAGCTGTCAGGCACAAAGCTTCCTAAACTATTCCAATTACTGGATTTTTCCCAAAAGTTTGAAAAGGAATAGGAAAACAGGAAAATTCAGGTCATAACATCTTTATTCTCCAGTACCATAAGTCAGTAAATGCTATTTTTTTACTTCATAATAGTTGCTGTCTATGTTATGTCTATGTCTATGAATTCAAAACAGTTTGAAGTTCCTAGTACTTATGAGCAACCTCTTTTAGTGTTGTATGAGGCAAAAAAACCCAAAAAACAAAAAAACAACCCAGCTCTAGTGAGAGGCTTTCTGGAAGCAAATTATTTTCTCTTGGCATGGGTTGCACTTTTGGGGAAGTTGACTGGAATCTACTGGGCTTACCCAAAACAAATTTGCACATCTGTTTTATAACTTTATAACTCCCCATAACAACAACGAAAGCAAGAGCAAAGTTATTTAATGAGAATAAAGTACTCATGCTGGTAAAATGTGTACAGCCATGGATCAAGGGCAAAAAGTCACTCTAGCTGTGCAACAGTTTGCAATAGGAGCTAAAGGCACTATGAGAAAGAAGTTTTAAGAAAGCTGTTTGGATTGTGAAGGAGTTGTTTGCTTTTGCAAGGAAGAGTAAAGATTCACTTTTGATGGTGAAGCCCTGAAGTACTATGTGCTAAGTTCCTTTTCAAAAGAAATGAAGCATTGTAGGGACTTCTGAGAAAAGATGGAGGGAGATAGTTGAAGTTTCTGTTTTAAAAAATGAAGAAAACAATGAAATAGTGAAATATTTCTGTATTTAGCTGTGAGCTTATTTCAGAGGACAGTGCTGGAGAATGCTCATGTGGATGTGAGTAAATCTGGTAGACCTGATTTGAACTGCAAAACACAGATGTTGCATTTATGTTCTTCCTGAGTGAATGTGCAGTGCTAGATGCAACATAATTCTGATCTGTGATCAGGTACTTACACACTATAGTAGTATTTTCTATTAATATGTATAAAGATTATCAGAGGAATAGTATGGTTAGTTGTTAGCAAGCATTTCAAGTGAGTGGAGACAATGATGTAATAAAAAATAGGAGGATACTTTTGGTATTTAGTTGCTGAAGAACAGAAAAAAAACAACAAACCAGCAGGGTGATGGGTGAAGGATTCAATGCATTAAGCAAGTAAGTCTGAAAGGGAGTCTTTTGAGAAGAAAGGATTCAGAACTATGTTTTACATTGTGAATGACAGGTACTGGAGGAAACATTTGCTTAAAATTCAGAATGTAAAGAGATTAGAGAGAAAATGTGTACACACAGTAGAGATCCAGTAAGAAATAGAAATAAAACTTTTGATTTGGAGACTTGAGATTTTAGAGCAATGATGGGTCTGCAGAAGGAGAAAGGCTAGAGATAAAACAAAAATAAAATATGAGGAATTGAAGGAATTGAAAACTTGTAAAGTCAAATATAGCTAAATCAACAGAAAGAAAGTTTAAAGAAAACTTAGAGGTTGTGAAATATGTAAGAATTATGAGTAAAAGTCTTATATGTTTTCTCTTAAGAGAAGGGAAAGGATAAAATGACAGAGAGAAGACTGGAACATTTCCTAGGTTCCCTTCAGTAGATGGAGACAGATGATGGATGCATGGGTTAGTTTAAGGTGCAAAGGAGCAGACAGAATAATATAAAAGAGTGGAAAAGAAGTGAAGGATATAGCTGAAATTAGGGAACATAATGATAATAGAGGATAGTGAGGTTAGGGAGGGAAGGACAAATCCATGTGCATCAGAAAATCAGAGAGGATGATAGCTTGGAGATGATAAATACAAATGACTGACAGGCTGGGGAACAGTGAGGGGTAGTGAAGGAGAACAAGAGGTGATCTGATAGAAAAAAACATGAAAATTTGAAAGTTAATAGAATAAGATTGTTCTTATATTTTTCTTTAGTTTCCCATTTAAACAAATAAATATGTTACCATTTTATACAGTTTTCTTAATACTTACACCTTTTAATCAAACCTCAAATAGTTTTTGTTTTCATTTTCAAAAATCTCTCTAAAGTTTACTTCTGTTTACTATTAGGAAAAAGGAATTTACTCCAAAGAAACTGTCAGGAGTACTAAGAATCAAAGAGAGATTTTCCCAGCAGAGAGACAGATAACTGGGTGTCTGCAGTCTAATTAAGTAGAGTTTAACTTTATTTTTTCAATACAAGTACATAAAAATTAACCTGTCTGTCTCTGATGCACTCATAGTCACCTGTATGCAAATACTATTTGCTAGTAGCTTTTCCTGATGCCATGTGACTATACAGAGTGTATCAGATCTGTTTAGTGCTATTAAAAATACAATGACATGAAGGTACAAATAGTAACAGTGAAAGTACACCATGGAGAACACTGATCATAACATGAAACTAATGTACATGAATGCTGAGCAAAGAATCTTGGATTTTGTTTGAGGTTTGAATTTTGTTGAGACTACTCATACCTTTTTTTTTTTCCCACTTTATAGATTCTCATGTGACATGTAGACATATAAAATGAAGCTCAAATTGATACTTGCTACAAATTAAGCTGAAAAAGATTCTGTGCCTGTTCATCCTAAAGCTGTGAATTGTAGCTTTCATAGTTGAATGTTTTTACTTCAAATTGTTTCTTTTCATTACAGTTTCCGCAACTATGAACTTAATTTCAGAAGGGCTTAAGATGTGAATTCAGGTAGCTTTAGTATAAGTTACATAAAAAAGTATCATGGTAGGAAAGTTATCTCAGATGTGAGATTGGTATTATGAATATAGTAACTCCACTGCACAAAGAAATATCTGAGTGATATGAATATTCTAAAGAGATTACAGAATAAGAGAGCAAACGTACAAAAGTCCATGAAGACAAAAGTAATTCCTGAGAAACACCAAATTCCCTCATGAAACACAACTTCTAAAATATTATATTGCACTTTGATGCATATATCTTTACCCCATATAACTTGGAGATGATCCACTGTTATTAGAGACTTACCATGCCTGATGTGAGATGCTCAGGTGTTTGCTTTCATGAATTGGAATTTGCTGTCATGAATCCAATGGCAGCAATGAGACAAAACTACCACTAGCGTTCAGAGGCTTATGGCTACAATTACCCTACGTTAATACACAGACACACATGACAGATACAAATCTTCATTTATTTGTGTCCTCCACCACAAAATTCTTATTTCCTTCAATGATTTGTCCTGCCTATGTATTTCAAACTTAATCCTGCATATCAAAATAACACTTAGACTTTATCTTGAGTGTTCATATCATCAAACATTTGTATTATTCTAGACTTATTTTGTGAGATTTATGTATACTGTATGAAGAAGTAGAGGAAGAGAGAAGTGAGAATATCTTCTCTGCTTAAAAAATAATTTTAGCTAATGAAAATATCTAGGAATAGTAGAACAAGAAACAAAGAAAAAAAAGGAGAACACTAAATTGTAAGAGCTGAATTCTTTCTTATAAGATGTATATTCATTGGAAGAAAAATAAAGATAGAAACATTTTTAAATTGCGCATATACAGATTGCAGCTGCTCTGGTTATCATGCATCTCATTCAGTTTTAAAACAGAAGGCTTGACTCTACAGCTTTAAAATTGTCAAGCTCTTCCTTAGAAATAACAGAAATGTAACTTATGAAAAGGCTTCAGATATGGGAAGCCACAAGGAGTTGTATAGATATCTAAAGGTTTTGAAGGTCAGTTTAAAATTTTAGAGAAATAATTCTGGAAGATTTGAAAAAGTGAACGTTACTTACACACGTGTATTTGTTTTTACAGAGATGTGCAAATTACTGTTCAAATTATTGCCTTACTTGTTTTTTGTCAGCTTTTTATGATGCTCAGAAGCAGAGTAAAATCTGACTCAGTTTGGCCATTCATAAAAATGTTATTCGTACTTGGGCAAACTATATATGTAACCTAAAGGAATATGATGTAGTCTAAGGATGGCTTGGAGACTTTTTTCAAGACTGGGATTTTCTGTAGTATAGCTTGCAAACTTGCAAGTACTGTCTTAGGTAGAGCAGCCTGGATGTACCATGTCTCTGGTCATGCCTAGATAGGCTGCACACAAAATATGAGACTTTCATGAACACAGAAGGAAAAAAAAAAAGTGTGACCGTACCACTGCCAAATGCTGTAGAGAACAAACCTTGTGAACACTTGTAGAAATATTCATTTATCTGCTGTTTTTTTGGTTGGATTTGTTTTTATATTTAATGAGTTCATAAAAAATTAGTAAATACATTTAACTATATTTGCTACAGATATTACTTTGAAAAGTAATAAAAATTATGAACTCTTGTATCTAAGCTGCCTTACTGCTCTTTGTTTTGTACAAAATACTTCTAAAAACCATTACATTTATCAGTTCATGAAGTATCTTATCACTTTATTTCTTTAGTAGCTGGATTTTATTTTCCTATTTTAATACAGAGAGGGAAAAGAGCTTAACTGGTGCTTAATGTGTTGGTCTAGGTTTTGATTGTTTTTTAATCTTTTTCTAGTTAATGTTAAATGTATGTTGCACTACCTGTGTATCTTGCTTGTGACATACTACACCTGGTTCACTTTTTAATCTGTCTGAGCTTGTCTTATCACCAGAGATGTAGTCTGCTATTGATTAAATAATTCATTTAGCTATCCCCAAGATGACAGATCTGCCTATTGTCACAAGAAAGTTGATATACTATACTTTGTTTACAAAGGTTGTACAACAGTCAGAAAGCAATGTATAACTACAAAATGTTTATAGATTTTACATATTATGTGCACTTCATTAACTACTACATACAGTAAAAAATGCATATTTATTTGATAAAAATTGAATAGTGAATTAGTTTAAAAATCTCATCAGGTTCACTAAGCTCTCACATTTCAGTCTTTCAATACTGCTTTGGGAATGTAAGAAATTTCCTCCAGCATTCTAAAATTTCTTTGTGAGCATATGGTATGTTGCATATAGACAATAGACACATAGTAATTTTACTACTCTGGAACTTCTCACATGTATTGAATAGGTTAAGAAGAGTTTATTTTGTTAATCCAGTGTTTTAAAATATAATCTTATTCCTAGTTTGTCACTAGATTGAAGCAGATCTATTTTAAAGTGACAGTTCTAAGAAATACTAGTCTTTCTTCATCCTCGACTTCTTCACTTAGGATCCTACCTAGAACCTGGATTAACATATGGATTGTAAAAATTATCATCCTCACAATCATCTTTTCCAGCTATGGTCTCCAACCAAGCTCTATTTTTAGTCTCTACTTGTGGAATCCGCACTCCATTCAAGACCTGTTTCAGAAATGTGCTTCACAACAGATTTGAAGATTTGAATACAAGAAGAAACAAGAAAGGAGCACACCAGATTGGGAAGTGTACTTAGTATCCCATTGCCATCCTGCTGAAATTGCCATATTCAGCAGACACATTTGCTAAACAAAAATACAAAAGCTTTGATTGCCATTTAATAAATTCATAGAAACAAAAAAGAAGAATTGTAAGGATTGTTCAAATTCTCCAAATTGTCTTAATTCTCAAGGCATTTTCTTTATTATATCAAGATATTTTACAGATATAAATACTGAAAGTTGAGAAATTTGAAATATACTATTCTACTTCTTAGGCAAAAATGTTCATTTTATCTTATTTATACATTAATTTCACATAAAATTACTTTGGAGGTACCAAAAATTTGTCCCATGATGTTCAGTGCTATATTACAGTTCCTAAGCCATGTTAATTGTTTAGTTTCTAACGGAGTGAAACCAGAATGTTTTTATCGGATGTACCATTCAGATAAAGAATGCATGCAGTGGATTTATTATGATGCATGTTTATAGATGTATATGTTTACTTACACAATGCATATATAATGTACCTGATATGTATATTAACTAAATGTGTGAATAAGTATTTTCAAACTATAATAACCACTCCAATTTTTGCATAATATGTCAGTATTTTTTTTCACAAGATTTTGGCATTGTTTTCCTCACAACATTTCAATGTTATTGATGCATATAATACTGTAGAACCCTCCAGTGGATTGAGATTATATGTAGAGCTTTCTAGTTTATATATTTGTCCTTTTTAAAAGACTTAAAACATTTTTTCAGTTAAAAAAAAAAACAAAACACATGTATAAGAAAAAAATATTTTTTCATAAAAAGGGCACAAATTATTGATAAACACATCTATGTTTGCAGATTGGTTATTTCTCAGAGGTTATTTGGGGTCATCATTGTAAATCTCATTACTTTGCTTGAAGGAGAAAGTCTCTTTCATTATTACGATGCTGAGGTCCATATCCCTGAAGCTAATTGCAAGGTATTGCTTCAGAGTTCTAATTGTTTGCCATCAAAATGGCTGTGTAAGCTTGATTAACAGTGTTCAGCAACATTCATAATAGTCCAAACCTGGTCCTGCATAAAATAGAAACTGGAAAAAAATCAATAAGATTTAATAAGATCAGGAACAATCACTTACAATAGTACATCAATCACACAAAGTAATAGGTGCAGGATTTGATAGGGTCCTGAACTGCCTGAGAGATTCATAACCAGTACTCGTTAATGATTTGTTCATTTGCATTTTATCAATCCAGCTACAGCTGACAAGCAGAAGCAGCAGTAAGGAAATATGTTGATTTAAACTCATCAGAGATTGCAATTAAAACATAACAGGTAACTTAACAGAAAAATCAGACGTAGCTATAGATGTGGAGTATATAGGTATATCCGTGTGTAAATGTACTCTTTTTTGCTGCAAGATTATAATAAATTACCACATCATAGTGGCTATTAGTATTCCCATAATCCCTCAGAAAGTCTGCTTATGTCTGAGAAATAGTACAACAAAATATAAATTTTTAAATTCTCCTCGGTGCCTCACAACGTTTCTCTCTCATTGCATTTCACATAGTGTAATACCATCGAAATATTTAATATGAAACATGCATATTGTCTTGTTTTTGTACCCTTTTAAATAAATAAAGCCCTGGGCTTTGCTTTGGGCCAAAACTATATCAAATACAAACCCAGTAATAATGAGATGGCTTTCTGATGATTATTATTTAGCATTATATCCTATATCAGCAGATTTTATGTCTTTCTAAAGTAATTAAGTTTTGTTTACTATCTGAACAATTTTTTAAATTGTCATGAATAAACATCAAATCTCATTTATCCAGACTCTTGCCTGTTTGTAATGCATCAATCTTTTGTTTAAAATACAAAACCTAGAGTGAAGCCAAACTAAAATGCTACAAAGAAAAAACCCCACAAGCTGTCTCGTATGTGGATGAGTTATTTAGAGAGCAATCTTGTGAGACTATCTGCAGAGCATTTTTGCCTGTGTTGGGTCCATTTTGATGAGTGCCTCGTTATAAACCAGATTACATACTTCCCTTTCTGACTTAACTAAGTAGCAGTTTGCTATGTTGGAGGTAGTAATTCTAATTTATATCCCAATTAACGTGTTTCTCCAGTATCTTGCCTCTCCATGTCCTTCCACTGTTTTTTGGTTTTTTGTTTTCCACAGACATAAGCTCAAAATACTATTTTTTGGCTCTCTTAAGAGTATTTCTTGACCCAAAACATGTGTTATTTATTTGCAAGACCCCCTTTTTTGTTCATTTTGGTCAGGTTCTACATTTTAAAAGGAGAGCAGCAAATTCTAAATCAATAAACACTTCTGACACACCCTCTTATACTGTGACTGCATCTAATATCAGTACGAAGACACAGCTTCCTTAACCCATGGTGGTTTAAAATAGATTGCCACACAGCAGTAGGATATGGCAAGAATTGAATTTGGGTTGTCTGTGCTACATCAGGCCCTTTGGCCTCAGAGACAATAATAGAGAAACTTCCCAGGTTAGGTGACATTAAGATTTTTTTGAGGTAAGAGAATGACTGATGCTGTGATTTCTAAGGTTGCACCACCACCACTATCTCAGTTGTGTGTGCTTCATGGAGAAAGAATTAGCAGGTTGGTGGCTTTGTCAGAAAATTGGCTCAATCCCTAACTAGATTTCAGAAATTATATTCTTTAAACAGCTATTCTGGGACATATAAAAACTATCAGCTAGTGTATTAATCACGGATCAGTCGTAATAACTATTAATTTTATAATGCTTTCAATTTTTTATAATTTTACAAATATATCCTGAGCTGGATAATTAAATACATGAACTATATTAAAAGCAAAGTAGTAATAAAAGAAAGGGAATGATTTGCAACAATATTTCTTGTGAAGAGAGTATTCTTTCTCTGTTCCTGAGTTGGCCAAGAATAATTTGTGATTTTTATTAATATGTGTTTCAGTAAATAGATGCTTTATGGAGAAAAACTAGAGCCTCTGAATTTGTTAGATGTTCTTGGATGAAAATATTAATTTTATTATTAGTGTGTGATTTAACAGGTGTACCATTCATTTCTCTGAATATGTTTAATAAAACAATTCTCTTCTCAGCTGTTGCTGCAGCCTTCTCCATAAGTTGCAACTATCCCTGAAGCTGAGTAGTACATGCCTTGTAGTGTCTTCTAAACTACCAGAATCAACATTTAAAAGTAAGCCAGAGCTAATTTCTGTTCAGGTTGGGTTTAGGTTGCAGAGTGTAGCAAGAGCTAAAATGTGTCCCCTTCAACTATTATACCAGTTAACTGGAACAAATGTCTTTTCAATTTGCTAGCAGACGTGAGATAATATCTTCAATATAAAGCTTTGCTTTCTGTTCCTTGAGCAAGCAGGAAAGCTTCCTCTTTCAGGAAAAATATTAATCATAGAATTATATAATGGAAGGAACCTCTAGAGATCATCTAGTCCAACTCACATGCTAAAGCATATAAACACATCCACTTTTGAAAACCTCCAGAGAAGGAGACTCCATAACCTCCCTCAACATCCTGTGCCAGTGCTCTGTCACCTTTATAATAAATAAGCTTTAACATGTGTTTAAGTGAATTTTTTTTGTTCCAGCTTATGTCCATTATCCCAAGTCCTGTCACTGGACTCTACAGAAAAAATTGTCACACCATACTTCTGACATCCACCCTTTAGATATTTATAATTGCTGATGAGGTCTCTCCTCAGTCTCAGGTTATGCAGTCTTCCTCTTATGAAAGATGTTCCAGTCCCTTGATCATCTTCGTGGACGTCCACTGGACTCTTCCTAGAATTTCCTGGTCTTTCTTGATGAGCCCAAAATGATGAGCCCAAAACTCTTGATGAGCCCAAAACTGGTCACAGTACTGCAGATGAGGCCTCATCAGGGCAGAGTAGAGGGGGGATAAATTCTCTCAACCTGCTGGGCACACTGTTCTTGATACAACCCAGGATGCCATTGGCCTTCTTGGCCACGAAGGCACATTGCTGGCTTGTGTAGTTTATTGTCAGCCAGGACTCCCAAGTTTCTCTCTACAGAGCTGATCTCCAGCAGGTCGACCCCCATTCTGTACTGGTGCATGGGTTTGTTCCTTCCCAGATGCAGAACTCTGCACTTGTCCTTGTTGAACATCATGAGGTTCCTCTCTGCCCACCTCCCAAGCCAGTTGAGATCCCTCTGAATGGCAGCACAGCCTTCTGGGGAATCAGCCAGTCCTCCCAATTTGGTGTCATCAGCAAACTTGCTGAGGGCATACTCTGTCCCCTCATCCAGGTTGTTGATCCTTCACTGTTGTACTTGCAATGCAGTATGAAAACCTCTTTAAAGAAAAATACTTTTAGAAGAAAATGTCTTTCAACATCTTGTCTCAGATGTCTTAAATCCATGAGGACAAGACCACACATTTTTAATTTCTAATTAGATGGGGGTTTTTTTCTGAATATCAGGTGCATGTAAACCAAATGGAAGCTTTCCACAATGCCCTGACTCTTTTTTGATAGAAAATTGTGTGACTCGTGGAATAAGGATGGACTAGCTATGTGGCTATGGCTGAGAGCTGTGCCTTTTAGTAGGACTTCTAATTTGTGGAAAACCATGAGCCATGGAGTCTACTGCAGTACAATCTGGCCACATCCCTGCAGTTCTGCAGCCCAGGCCAGATAGATCTCAGATTGTCTCAGTCAGCAAGGCAGGACACATAGTATCGGAGGAAGAAAGAAGCCTGGAATGTGAAGAGAGTGATAAGGAACTGAAACATATGTCGGGTGTAGTGGACTGAAGAGTGTGACAGACACATCTACCATGTGCAGGTATGTCTAGGGATTGAAAACACTAAAATGTTGTATTTTCTTTTATTAATATATCACTGCTTGAATCCTCTAGAGACAATAATTATCATTTTTCTCTCTAAAAGCCAACCGAAGGGTCAGATTCTCTGGAGAAACTTCTCAACCAATCCACTCTATACAAAACTTAAAAAACAGAATAAATAAAAGATACTCAGAATTTCAAGAAACTGGGGGGAAAGAGGAATTTTCACAGAACTTATTATTGAGAATGATTGAAAATTACATAAATTGTGGTTGCAGTTTAACCCCAGCCAGGAACACAGCTGCTCGTTCAGTTCCCCAACAGGGGAATGGGTGAGATAATCAGAAGAGTGAAAGTGAGAAAACTTGAAGGTTGAGATAAAGAGTTTAATGAGTAAAGAAAAAGCTGTACTCTCAAGGAAAGCAAAACAAGGAATTAATTTGCTAGTTCCCATTAGCGGGCAGGTGTCCAGCCAGGAAAGCAGGGATCCATCATATGTAACAATGACTTAGGAAGACACCATCATTTTGAATGTACTCTCCTTTTTGCTTCTTCCCCCAGCTTTATATGCTGAGTGTGACATCATAGGGTACAGTATGTCCCTTTGGCTAGTTCAGGTCAGCTCTCCCAGCCATCTTTCCTCCCAGTTTCTTGTGCATCCATAACCCACTCACTGGTGGAGTGGAGTGAGAGGCAGTAACAAAAATATCTCTATATTATCTACACTGTTTTCAGCAGAAATCCAGACCACAGTCCCATACCAGCTATAATGAAGAAAATGAACTGCATACCAATCAAAATCACCATAACTGTATTAAAACTGAGCATAGAAACAAGTCATTAATTATCTGAGGTGTCTAATAAACAGTGGTAGCTTGTGTTTACTTTGAATTTTCATTTCCATTGTGCAAGAGCTACATTATTTACCCCATGCTTGTCACGACTCATAGAATCTAAAATTACTACTTTTCAAAGCTTGTGGTTTTGCTCAAAAAAAAATACACCATAGCACAGACTTTAAAGGCAGTTTTCCACATCTCTTTCCAAAGTGTATATTAAAAAGTGTTTTAATATTGCTGTTCTTGAACTTTCAGGTGTTACATGATCACATTATTGTAGACTTTGTGAGTGTCTAAGTGTCTAATGGCACTCTTCTGTTTCTTTGTAGAATGAAGAGACTAAAGACAGCTCCCACAATATTCTGAGTGAATAAAAAGCAAAATCCACTAAACTGGGCATTCTTCCACAGAAGGAAAAGCATGAAAGCAAAATCCAATTCTATGCAATTGCTGGTTTGTAAAGACACATCACACTGGAATGGTTTCCATCCTTAAAGGAGAGACAGAAAATAAAGGATTCCAGCTCTGTGGCACTGATATGTGTACAGTAAGGAAGCTCAAAAAAAGTACTAGGACCTGCGGGTGACAACTGGTCCCTATGTCAATGGTTATACACACAGACTTGGCAAATGAGGATCAAGGTTTACAATGGCTACAAGGTAGATTTGCAAATGAAGCTGAAAATAAAATAGTGATTGTGAAGTTCTAAATGGTACACATGTCCTAGCAAGCATCTTCGAGGCCTAGTTTTGAAATGAACAGATTAAAGTACTGCAAATTCTGAAGAGGTTATGTTAGATAATCCTGATAATGACGAGTGCCTAAAATATCTGTATTTCAGTGAATTCCAATTTTGCAAACTTTATGTTGACTTCTATTATTTCAAGCTTTTGCCTTAAAATACTTAAATTATAAGCTTTATTTTCTTCTTTTTCTTTCTTTTTTTTTTTAACTTTTTGCCATGTTTAATTTTCAGTCATATATGTCACTCCAGAAGGATTTGATTTCTGGAGAGACTGCATAAATCAACTCAACTATGTCACTACTTATAAGTTTGCAATGTGTTAACTTTCTTCATAATTTACATAACATTTAAGTGATATACCTACTGTTTTTCTTATTCCTTCATTAGTGTGATTAGAATCAGTGGTAGCAGTGTAATTTTCTTGTAAAGTGTGTTTTCCAACTACACTTGTTTATTACAAGAAGCATAATTTCTAAAACTAGCAGCCGTGAATCAGTTTAGCCGTCCAATTTTTTTTTTCCAAAAACAAAAGTAATTAATCAAATATATTAATGTTTATATTTAATGTTTCCATTAAGGTAAACAAACAACAGAAAAATGCTATTTTGTCTTATTTATTTCCATGCCTGCATGTAACTGTAAGTGGTAGTAGAATACATCTTCTGATATATTATGCAATTAAATTGATGGATGGTTAATTGAGTCAGTATGGCATACCATATGTGTACTTCTGACCTGGATGTCACTGGTCAGATTAAGGCTTCACAAATTTGGCCAAAGAACATGTGCCATTATTGAGAATGTAGCTCTAGATGGGATAAGGATTTCAGTCTAAGGAAAAAATCATCATAACTGGCTTTGCTATTTTGGTTATTGGAGCCCTGGCTCCTTAGAAGTCCAGCTGTAAAGGACTTTAAAAATAATGAAAGTTATTAATTAAAAGCTTACTGACATCATTGCCATTAACTTTGGCAGACTCTTTCATTAATTTGTTTGATCTTTTATTACATGACTCATCTTCATCATAGTATTTGTGCCTTTGCATGTCAAGCTTTAGATATTATTGGATTTTAATTTGTGTTTAAGGTTTTAAAATTATTATTATTTTATTCAGAATACCCTATTTTTAAAGAAATAAAATATTTTTCTTATTGGTTGGCGTGAAACATATGCAAACAGTAAAGTAGCAAAAAGAGGTGAGCTCATATACTTTTAAAAACAGTGACATATAGACATCAAAACACATACAGACACTCACACAGAAACATGCATGTACATATAGTTACATCACAATTGCAAATAACAGGTATTTTCACACCGATTAGTCCCAGTTTTTGGCAGATTTAATATTTCTGTTTTATCTTATTTATCTAAATAATATTTAATGACATTCTATTTTTTGTCAGCTATTTTGCATATTTTTCTTCTCAACCAGCTATTATGGGAGTTATTTTAGCTTCACAAATGTTTTAAAGTAAATTATGTTATTTTACAGAATTATTGCAGTAGAACATACATCTGAGCAATAATGTTTTATCTTTGACATTGCTTTGATGACTCATCCATTTTGACAGGTAACTCTGCTTTAAAGCTATTTAGTTTGCATCAACATTGAGGTAAAATGAGACATGAACAATGTGTACTATAAAAGCAAAAATACACTGTCATTACATGGTTAGAAAAACAAAGATTTGTAATAAGAAAAAACAGCTAATAGAGAAATATCTTTGATTTAGCCATTGTTTATTGTAGCAAACTTGTGTATCCTTTGTCCACTGACTTAACCTACAAAAACAGTAGTACTATCTCTGCTGCACAATTTGTTACTGCCACATTGAGGAAGATTATGATAAAGTACATATAACAAAATTGACAACAATGGAGGAGTTCTGTAATTGTGAACTAAATTCAAGGAGGCTGCTCTGAGCATGAGAACTAACAGTGTCTTCATTATGATTAGCTTACCTTTTCAAGTGTTCTGCTAGGAACCTCTATCACGTAAATTGAGGCAGGAACTTTATTATCATCACTATAGCAACTGCAGGGAAATTTATTTCAAAACAGTTGGCTACCTGAAAATTTTCTAGTAATGGAAAGAACAGCAGATGACATATACATTTTAATTCATTTTTATTTATTCCTGCTTTGAAGTGCTCCATAAATGAGTGTAAGCCCCCTTCCCCCTTTGTGTTTTTTTTTTTTTAAGACAAGATGACCAGTTCCATTTTAAATTGTTTTTTTCTAATCCCATATTTTCTACTAGGAGAAAAAAACTGCTGGTGAATTTTGGTCATATCATCATATGAAACATTTTAATTATTCAATGACACAGAACACTTCAAATTGGTCCATTTAATGCATAATTCTCTTCGTTATCTGATTTTTGAGCTTATCTGTTACCTAGCTTTTTTAAATCTTTTTTTTTTTCCTTTATGATATTATGTTCCAACCCCTACCATTTTATGATTCTATGATTCTATGTTCAGTACCTAAAGAAAAGATGAGTTTGTAGAGAATGTGAATGAACTGTAGATGTACATTGAAATTGAATGCAAAATACAAATAAGTGCCTATTTTCTGCCCATAAAAGAATTGATCACATGTTCACAGTTGGAATTTTTATGCAGAACCCTTTTCTCTTAAAATTGCACAACACTCCTGTTGTTGTCTGTCTGTAATTACAAAACTGACATCATACTGTAGACAATGGTAATGCTTCAGAAAATGGTGTGAATCTTTCATTGCAACTATACAAATGAATTTATTTTTTATTCCTTTTTGCTCAGTGATATTTTGATTTTATTTAAATTAAAGAGACTGAAAAACAGTATTTTGAAATATGCATTTGTTTAAATGACCAAGGAGGCGTGGAAAAATATTTCATATGCCTTGAAACCCCTTTCCTCCATAAAACATAGGAAGTGTAAGTTATTATTTTTGCATTGGGACTGGTGCTCCTTTATGAAAGTGCTCTGTATCTCAAAGGTACCCGATATAACAGTTTTTAGTCACTGCTTTAACCAGTGCCCATTTTTTATTGAAAAATACAGTGTTGCAGTTTCCTGGAATCTGTATTAATGAGGTGATCACATGATGGGGACTCTTTGACATTTTCATCTTCCTTGTAGCCAAATTTCTCTAAATTCTCCTTAATAAAAAAGAATATTCTGTGCATTGGATTTCAGCGTGTTCTTCCTTCTACTATGAAATGGAAAGATGATAATTTGCTTTCACAGACAGGAAGGCATCTAAAGAGTTTCTAAAGATGAAAATGTAAGATTGAATGCAAAACAGTCAATGCATTAAATTTTTTGGATATTTTGAAAGATGCTCAGTTTCATCTGATTCAGTTTTCGGAATCTCATCAAGACCTTAGGAGTCAAATTGTCCCAAGGTCCTTACATAATTCATGGAGAAATGTCCCTCCAAAATATAATGAGAATTGGTCTCTGGAAGCACCTTCCTTATTCCATTGACTACCTAGGAGCCTAGATTCATTCCACTCTTTCCTTGCTAGCTTCACTTGAGTGAAAATCCATCAGGTCAAAACCTTTTTACTCACAAACCTCTCACAGCAGAAAAACGTATTTTTTATTGTAATATGATTGGATTTTTTTCTGTTAAGTGAGGTTTGAGGATTTGGGGTTTTTTGAGGGGGGAGAGTGAGTGATTTTTTTTTTTTTCAATGTTATTTTCTAATCTACAAAAGCTTGAAAAACATGCAAAATCCCAAGGAGATAGCTCTTGAATGCATTGTTTGAAGGGGAATTTTGCCAGTGACTTCATTAGGGTCAGTATTTCATCCTTATACACAAACTAAGAGTCAAATAATGAATGTCTGTGTCGTGGAAATGGGACTGGGACAAGTCTAGGTAAATATGTGAATGGTCAGAGATTAAATTCATTTTTGGTGTTATTTAAAGAACTGATTAAAGAAAATTAAGCATTATAACCCATAAAAATACAACTGATTGCTAGTGTTTGAAAATCTGTCACTAAGCAGACCACTGGAACAGGTTGCTCTGGGAGGTTGTGAGGACTCCTTCTCTGGAGGTCTTCAAAACCCACCTAAATGCATTCCTGTATGATCTGATCTAAGTAGATCCCACAGGGGTTGGACTAGATGACCTTTAAAGGTCCTTTCTGATCCCTACCATTCTATGATTCTATGATTCTATGAATTAGGCATTGTAAAACATTGTTCATCCACTTTGCAGGTTAACATTTTTGGAAACTGAGATCTCAACTTATTAAGGCAAAGGATCTGTACACAATCCACCTGGGCCAATTCCAGTAATTTACTGAAGTCCCATCGGTATCAGCCTTGCTCTACATGGATTCAGCACTCTACTAGCACTTATCTACCTGCAGATTTAGCACTTCTGCAACATATAGAAATCTCTGTCTCTGTCAGGGCCCTGACTACAGTCACAAGCTTATGCCACCTATTTTTCAGGGCTTTGGCTGCCTTTTCTCAGGGTCTGTGATATGGTGTAACTGCAGGACCTTGGTCAGAGCTACAGAAGGAAGAGCCTTGAGGGGGCCTCTCATGTCCCTTCACCTGGGAGCTGACTATGTATTCAAGCCCTTGCCCTAGGTACTCGCTGCAGCTTCTCTTTGTGCCTCACTGTTCCTGACACTGACTCTGGACCTGGCCCATCAGTAAGCCCTTATCTGTGATCTCTAGGCAGAGACTGATCATGATCCCCATCACTGATCCTGTCATGCACTTGTCATTGAACACAGTGGAATAGCATCTCATCAGTGTTGCACTGATGTGCCAGCCTGAATGGCACCCATAGACCCAGCTTCAAGTCCTGTTGCAGAGCAGCCTCCACCTGTTACTCCTCAAGGGTCAGATAGTAGGAGATAGGATGACAGTGAGATGTTGACGAAGTTCTTTGGTTCAAATCGTTTGTAGTGCATGCTTTGATAAACTTGCATCTGGAGAGATTTTCTTATCTAGAATGTCATGTTTTATCAAGATATAAGAGACAGTATATATATTCCACCTTAGTCGATAATATGTTGGTTGTCAAGAACATAGAAGAGTTAATTGAAATTGCTTTTTTGTCAGATACAGGGTGGTGAACCTGAGTTGCTATACAGCCCCTTTATGTCCTCAGTTCTCTTATACACCTTTATGAGAAAATGTTCCATTTGTCAAACTAGACATTATACCAGAAAATGGATTATTGTCATGTTTTAGGCCCATTAAGGAAAAAAGAACCACAGATAATCACTCCTTCCACTCCTGACAGAACAGGGAAAAGGAAAGTACCGAGGGCTTTCAGAACTCCCTAAGGACAGTGAAGTCTCTCTTGACACTTATGGTCCTGGGCACACCAGTCAAGGCTAGTCAACTTGAGGAAGAAAACAAAACTTAATTTAATCCACCACCAATCAAAACCATAACAAACAGAAATACCCATCTGAAAACAATACTGAGTAGGATGATGATGAAGGTTATAACTAGCCCTTTAAGATTCACTTCCTCCCACTCCTCCCCTCTTCCTGGGCTCAGGTGCCTGATCTTGGTGTCTTTACTCCTCCCCCCTGAGTGGTGCAGGGGGACAGGCAATGGGAAGTGCAGTCAGCTCTATTCTGATGGCTCCTGCCACTTGTTTTGCCTCAAGGCAGATGGACTCCTCGTCGGTCTTCTCCTGCTCCAGCGTGGCGTCCCTCACATGCTGGGCAGCCCTTCACAGACCAGCCTGATGTGCGTTCATCCCAAGGGCTGCAGTTCCTCACCACCTCCTCTGGCTCCAGATCTGCAAAAATCACCTTAATGGCACAGGGTCCACAACCATTACTCCCTCTGGCACAGAGTCCACAAGATTCACCTTCTCTGATACAAAGTGCTCCTGGAGCTGCTGGTAACTATCAGTCCTGCCATTGCCCTCCATGGGTTGCAGTGGAACAGCCTGTATTTTCACTCTGGGCTGCAGGGTGATCTCCACTGCTCCTCATTTTCTCCCTCACTGTCTTTGGGGTCTGCGTGGTCACTTCCATCTTCCTTTATTCTTCCACCTCCTCCTATGCATCATAAATTTCTGTTCTTAAATAGTGACGGTAGAGGCATCAGATTGGCCTGGACAGGCCAGGTCAGAGCCAGGGGAAGCTTTGGGACCTGTTTACAGGAGCAGCACTACAGACCTCTCCCCTTGTTATCAAGCAAAAGTGGTTCCACACAAACACATCACAGTGATCAACTCCACAACCTAAAGATTAAGCTACTTGTCTGTGATTCTGATTTAGGAATTCCAGCTGTGAATTCTGCTGTAATGTGTGTTTATGCAAAACACTTCCAAAAGAAGGAATCAGAGCAAATTCAGTCAAAATCAAGGACTGTGATGTTGACCTGGGAAACTGGGACTTTGAAAGTGACTGAACTTCATTTCTCAACTTCATATAAATGAAAGAAACAGTACACAACTGGCCATCTGAGGAAGGTTGAATGGTTTGTTCTCAACAATGTTTTGTCCTCAAATACTCTTTATGTGGAAGAGAGATGTGTTAAGTTGAAAAATAGAAAAAAATCTTTTCTTCAGAGCTCTGCCACGTATGCCCAAAGGGATGTCATCATATTCTAATACACTAATAATATCACCTCAAAGTTAAAAAAATACATCAAATAAATCAGCATTTGAATTTCATGTTTGGTATTTCTTCCTGAGTATCAAATGCAAACTTTCTGATAAGAAGGTGGTTTTCAATATTTCTGGTTCTTCATTATTTTCAAACTCTTGAAATGTTGGAAACAATAATTCATGCATAATACATTAGGTGAAAATTCTATAAATGCTTTTGCTTTTAATTCATTTAAGAATCAAATTAATCTCATTTTTTCTTATTGAGTATATTTTTATCCCTTGTAAAACAATCATTAAAACATTTGAAATAATAGAAGTGGAATAAGAAAGCATATCAAATATGCAGTTTTAATAATAGATTGCATTGTTAAGTCAGAAAGAATTAAGTAATTGTAGACAGTAAATATTTTAATGCATGTTCTTCTCGTGGTTTGTTAATTCAGTTACTTACATTAGAATAGTTGCATAAGAAAAACAACATTTTTTGCTAAATCACTTATAGAAAGCCTTTTTTTAAGTTTATGCATTTAGGATACATAAGAATGAACAATATTGTGTTTATATCTAATTTAAGAAACATGTTTCTAAGGAGTTAGAAATAGGTGAAGGACAAAAGGGAAAGAGAGGTATCTCATTTTTTAGGAAAAAAAAAAAGGGGGGGGCAAGGTTTTTCTTCTATTTATTCAGAGTATGAGGTTTGGACAATGAAACATTCCTGAATCAGGAGCTTGACCTAGAGTGGCCTATGATGTTGAGTGAAAACTCATAAATCAGTTCAGAACAGAGAAGAAGAAGAGAATAGGAATTTATAGACAGATCTTTTTGATCAACAACTTTTCTGATTGTAAAATACAGGTAAAATGATTCCCAATTGAAGTATTAAATGTATACTATTCTTACAAATATATTTTCCTCAAAACTTTGTAACACTCTAAGAGCCTAAGTCCCATTAAGTAGAAGAGATTTAAATGCTTTTGAAAACCTAAGTTACATATCTAAGTAACAAATATTTTTAAAATAGTTACCTATGGTGTGTCCTCAGCATCTAGACATCACTTTTAATTGAATGCACAAGTCAGAAAGGATAAAATTATCTTTTAAATATATATATATAAAATTTCACTCTCTGAATGGCTCACCATTTTCTTCATGGAAGTCCCTGCAGAGTGATGCCATTATACCTGTTGAGGCACAATAGGAAATGTTTCCATAGAAAGGCCTCATTATGTTGCTTGAAGCCACTGCCATCTTCATAATTTAGCTGAAGTTCTCAGTGTTACCTCTCCTGACCTTGGTGAAGGTGAGGCACAAAAACCATCACCAAAAAAAAAAAAAAAAAACCAAAACCACTTCCTACCTCCTACAGACTTCATGGAAGTAGAAGGAAGTAGAGACAGTTGAAAAATATAGTGATTCTCCAGAGCACTCCTTCCCCTCCACTGAAGGTAAGTGCTGGCTCCTGGGGTGGAAAGTCATCTCCTTTCCCAAGGAAATGCAAAAATCCAGCATTTTCCATATTCTTGTTGCATCTGCCAAATATTGCATGTATGCGCTGTTTGGGCCAGCTGGAAGGGAGCAGAGGACAGTTATGTGTCACTTTCAAGACTGCTTTTTCTATCATTTGCAGCAAAATGGGGAAATACACAAAAGACACCATTTTTTTCTCCTCATTCCTTATATAGCTCAATGGCAAATAATAGAGACAAGGATTCAACTCCAGGAACAGATTTTGCTCTTTTCTGTACATGTGTTTGTCTGATTTTTATGCGTTAGTAGAGAAGACACTTTTTAATATTCAAATGGTTGCCAAGCACAGTAGTGTAGTGCATTAACCTTTCCCTTTGAGATATTTTAGTTCAATTGGTGGCAGAGAAAACCACAAACTGTGGCACAACTGTCAGTCTCAGAAATGATTTGTGACTGTGTAAATGCAGACACCACAGCTGTCATGTAATCTGCACACAGGCTATGCTGGTAACATAACTCACAACCTTCTGCTCCAAGAACATGGGTCTTTTCCATTTGTACTGTTGAAATGACTTAAAAAGAGAAAAAATTGTTCCTTCCTTTCTGAACTTTAGCAAAATCAGACAGAACTCTGAATCAACTTTCATTTACAAACCAAAATCCTCCCAATGTGATTTTCTAAAGTAAACATTTAAATCCAGTGATATCTAAATATCAGTCAATGGTATTATAGAGAGCTGTACAAAACTTTAAAAATAAAGCTAAGAAAAATATACATTTTTCTGGTTTCAAGTGTCATTGCAAACCACAGATTCATGAACTTGGATTGCGTGTAAGATCTAATTTATGGGTTTGAGTGGAAACCTCCTAAAAGCTGCAAATACCTTGGAACTTTTATTGTAAAATACCCAAAATTGCAATTCTGGCCAAAAAAAAAATGCTTTTTGAGGGAGTTCATTTGAACAAAAATCCCAAAGTAATACTAGGGAGAAATGAAACCATGCAAACTAAAGTCAGCAAGGCATGCATCAACATTTTAGAATCAAAACAAGGCATAGATATATCATGCACTCTTTAGCAGGCCCAAGACAGAAGATAGTCACAAAGCAAATCCAGATCTCTGTGGAGTAGAGGACAAGTTGGATTTTTACTCTTTGTTTAAGAGAAATCCAAACATCAAATTGAATTTTACAGGCCACATGCATTGGAAATGTAAAAAAGTATGAAATAAATTTACAAATCCCATATTAATTCCTGATAAGAGATAGCAATGCTGACTTCACTTACTTCTGAGTAAGAGATTATTTATTCCTATGTAGAAGAAAAGCAATATTTCTCTGAACCTTTACATTTCACTGTTCTGAAAGTATTAAAGGAAAGAATGTTTTCTCAGCTACTATATTTAAATAAAACAGCTGTTCTAAATAGAATTTTGTGCTTTATTTATTTGTTTATATTGAGGGACAGTTTGCAATTCTTTCCATCACCCCACCCCAGTTCACTGCACTTATAGGTCTTCACGCAATCATATAGCACAGACCAGAAGAGAGATATAGTGTTTAGTTGTTGCTCCCAAAATCTAGACTGCTAGTAACTTAATGAACTCTCTGGAGATATGCTCCCATGTGGAGCAGTTTGTATCTGCTCTTGAGAAGGTTTAAATTATATCTTGGAATATCCCATGATGAAGGCATTGCTACCAACTGCTCTTCTTGTCAAGGCAATAAACCAATTAGTTGCTGCTACAGTAAGGGTCATTTCTTACAATTTTAAATTCTTGGTAGGAATATGCAACACTTCACGTATTTGCAGAGTGAGCATTACAGTTCATTATGAGTGCAACTAAATGTGTTTCTTCACAAAAGCAGCTTTTTTGTCAAAAAGGACTTGTTACGTAGCTGTTTTATGAAGTGCTATCATAATGTGGAAATATGGTGTGGGAGGGAAGAGAGCAGGAGGTAGTCTGTTTCTTGAGATATCTCAATCATACATTTTTTATAACTGCTTTTGAAAGATATTTGGTCCTCAATTAGGAATAGCTACATACTGCTCCTAAATCATTGTTGACAAGATACATCAGTATACGGCAGTATACTGATACTTTAAAAATATTTCTAAAGCATACTTTAGAAATGCAGCTTACATCCTTCTGGAGTTTTAAGATTTCCGCTTTGAAACTTCTATCTATAGAGAAATCACTTTACATTTGAAATTTAAATATCGAAAACTGAAATGCTTGAAATTGTGTCTTTTAGTTACAGCTTTGGGAGTAGGCATCAGAACATTGTTTTGCCAAATTTGATCTTACAATGTACCATGTCCCTTGGAAAGAGCTGAATGCCCTTGCCTTCTACTAAGTTTTCATCAGAAATTTGTAAGGCTTGGCTCTATGAATGATCTCATACAAAGTAATTCGTTTACATGTTAATTGCTATGTAACTATGTCACAGCATACTCAGATAATGAGCCTGACAGATACATTTGCCAAAATAAGGCACATGACTATAGTAGCATAGTGTTGTGGTTTAACCCTGGAAGGCAGCTCAGCCCCATGCTGCAGCTCATCCACTCCCCTCTAGTGGGATGAGGGAGAGAATCAGAAGGGCAGAAGTGAGAAAAAATCATGGACTGAAACAAAGACAGTCTAATAAGTAAAGCCACTTGTGCAAGCAAAACAAAAAAAGACATTTGTTCACTACTTCAAAGACATTTGTTCACTTCCGGAAAAGCAAGGCTCCATCACTTGTAATGGTTGCTTAGAAAGACAGACATCAATGTTTCCAATGTCCTATCCTTTCTGCTTCTTCCTCATAGCTCTTACTGATGAGAACGATGCCGTAACAGTATGGGATATGCTTTCGGTCAGCTGTGGTCAGCTATACTTACTATGTACTTATACAACTTTTTGTGCACTCCCAGCCTACTTGTTGAAAAGCAGAAAAGGCCTTGACATTGTATATGCACTGTTCATCAATAACTAATAGATACCTATGCTATCCACACTATTTTGGTCACAAATCTAAAACATAGCACCATACAAGCTACTATGAAGGAAATTATTACAGCCAAGTTCAGTAAATATGGTTCCCAGAAGTGCCATCTTGAGCAAAACAGCTGAACATGGCATTTCTCTATTGGGCATTGGGCTTTTATCATGTGATCCAGGTAAGACATAAAAGTAAGAATTATCATTGAGACCTTATACTAAAATTAAGCCCGGACCACTTCTTAGCTGATCTGAGTAGCTGATGAGCATGGCAGCTGTAAGCAACTTCTTTGCCATAAGAAACTTGTCCAGAAGGAGATTTGGGATCTAGGAAAAGAGTTTTCATGAGGACAAGTGTAAAAACAAGTTCCTGTTCTGACGAGTGTTGCCCTTCATAACTGTAATTTCCTTTGACATGCTCTGGAGTGCTGAAATGATAACAGAGAAAGGTGACAAGATGGGCGTGAAGATCAGTCCTTTTCTTCCTTCTGTACCTCTCACACAAAGTAATTTGCAAACAATAAAAGTATACTTCAATTCCTCTACCTAGGGAGAATATCTTGGATATCATAGAATCATAGAATGGCAGGGGTTGGAAGAGACCTTTAAAGATCATCTAGTCCAACTCACCTGCAGAAGCAAGTCCACCTAGATCAGTTTATACAGGATCATGTCCAGGTGGGTCTTGAAGACCTCCAAAAAAGGACACTCCACAACCTCCCTGGGCAGTCTGTGCCAGGGCTCCATCACCATCTCAGTAAAGTAGTTTTTTCTTCTGTTTAAATGGAATTTTTTCTGTTCCAGCTTCATCCCATTACCCCTTGTCCTGTCACTAGATACAATAGAAAAGAGGGATGGCCCAGCCTCCTGACTCCCACCACGTAGGTATTTGTAAATATTACTGAGATCCCCCATCAGTCTTCTCTAAACAGCTCCAGTTCCTGCAGCCTTTCCCCCATCAGGAAGATACCCAATTCCCTTGACCATCTTGGTGGCCTTGCGCTGGACTCTCTCCAGAAGTTCTCTATTCCTCTTCAGCTGGGGAGCCCAGAACAGGACTCAAGATAAGGCCTCAGCAGGGCAGAGTAGAAGGGGAGCAGAACCTCCCTTGACCTGCTGGCCACACTCTTCTTGATGCATCCCAAAATGCATCCCAAATTACTGGCTCATGGCTAGCTCATTATCAACCAGGAAACCTACAAAGGTAAGTTTCCAATTGGAACCTACAAAGTTTCCATGCAATACTTTTGCTTGATACACAGTGTCTTTAAGTGCTGCAGCAGGATCCAAGTGGAAGAGTATCTTGCCTCTTACTTGTGGATAAATTGAAATAAGGAAAAATCCTGGATTTTCCTAACTCTCTCTTGTAGTGAGCCTTTCTTTCATTTTATATTTTTGAATGTTTAGTTCCAGTGAAGTTCGCAGTTCTTTAATTCTGTAGCATGTTATTAGATCCTCTTTGAACTTCTGAATTTTCAAAAATCTTGAAGTCCTATATTTCTGTTTTTAAAGGCATAACAAAAATACAATTACTAAAGGAATAAAAAAATCACACCAAGTTAACTGTAGAAGCCACAAAATGACAAAAGAGAATAAAGGTAAGATTTTCGTCTTGTTAAATAATATTTATAACCACCTTAGTCAGTAAAGATTCCTAATAACTCCTAATAAAGAACTCCTCTGCAGGAAGAATAGAAGTTAGAGGGAGACTAGTGTAGTGGTTCTTCCATCATTGCCAGGGCTGAAGTCTTTGGTTTCTGCTTTGTGTCTGAATGAATGTGACTTTGGTGCATTACTGGGCTCTCCTTCCTAGAATAGACTATTGAGACTCTAAAGAATTAATGTTGAGAATAGTTCAAATTCTCTCATGAAGTTAAGGAAGCTGAAGAGATTAGGCTTTTAGTGTACAAAGTGATCCTTCGCACTAGGACCAGAGGTAGACACTACAGTCTGCAGTCTGAGGAAATGTCATGATACAGAAGTAAAGGGTACAAGAAATGGAGAAGTTTGAAAAGCAAACTCAACAGTTAGTTCAAGGACAGAAAATGTCAGTTCCTCCTATCTCTGGTGCTATGACGGAAAGAATCACTCCAAACTTTGGAAATATTTTACAATTTATTTGCAAGTGTAGGAAAATAGTATTTGCTTTTGCATGTACAGTTGAAGATGGGAGATTGAAATGTTCTCTGCAACTGTAAGACTGATAGCTGATGCAACTGGCTGTCTGAGCAAAGGCTATCATGTTTTTTGAACAAGGGCCATCAAGCCAGCTGCAGAGTCTCATCAGGGTTGAAAAGGGGACAGACAGAGAGAGAAGGAATGCAAAATTATCACTGTTTTTTGAAGTAAAGAGTTAATTCTGAATACATGCAGGACACAAGACCTGAAAGGCAGGTTTAGTGGGAAGTAAACTGCTCATTGCCATTTCCTTTTGCATGTCTAGAAATAGATACAGTATCTACCTCAGTTTCTCTGTCTTTTAATTTTTTTTCATATCTATTTTTTAATAATATCTTGTATTTTATAGTGTCTTTCATCCTAATGACTTCCAAAATACTCTACAAATTTAACAAGGGCAAGGAAATCTTTGATAATAGGCTGACCAGCTCGGTAAACTGGGCTTTAAACTGAAGGATTTGAGTTGCAGATGGCAATGCTCATGCTGTCCCATCCAACTGGGAGATATATCAAAGCAACAAAAGCAGCAACAAATGCTCCTCAGCTTCATGTCAACATGAGATGTAGAAGGCTGACCATCCCTAGGGACTGCATAACTGTGGACATTTCTCTTGCACCCATCAGAGAAACATGAAGTCTCAAGTAAGTCTCTGTGTCGCCTGTTCACCACACATGCTCAGTAACAGGGGATAAGCAGGAGGAACTGGAGATGTAGATGCAGTTGAAAAGCATGGCCTCAGTGAAGTTACAGAGACACAGCAGGACAGGTCATGTGACTGGAGAACAGTCATGAGTGGCTATACACTATTTAGGAAGAACAGACCGAGAAAGCAAGGAGATAGAGTTGCTCTTCATGGGGTTAGACTAAATGATCTCTAAAGGTCCCTTCCAATCCTACCATTCTATGATTCTATGTGAGAGCACAACTAAAGTATTGAGCTCTGCCTAGGTGGAGATGAGAGGCAGGTTGAAAGTTTACGGGTGAAGATTGAAGAGTAGGCTACTGCGGGTGATACTGTTGTGGGAGTTTAGTACAGGCAACCTGATCAGGAAGAGGAAGTGGATGAGACCTTCTACAGACAGCTGGAAGCAGCCTCATGATCACATGCCATGGTTTTCATGGGGGACTGCAGCCACCCTGATACTTTCTGGCAAAGCCACTCAGCCAAGCAAGTGCATTGATGACAACTTCCTCCCGGAAGTCATTGAGAAGCCAACAAGGAAAGTTATGCCACTGGACCTTGTGCTAACATATAAAGAAAATCTAGTCAGGGATGTGAAGATTGTGGGCAGCTTTGGCTGCAGGGACTATGATGATTGTGGAGTTCCAGATCCTGCATGGAAGAAGCAGGGCAGCAAGCACGATTGTGACCCTAGACTTAAGGTGAGCTGACTTTGGCCTCTTCAAAAATCTGCTTGGAGGAGTCTCATGGGCTGGTGTAATGATTTTGCGAGGAGTCACTTTTACTTGATAACAGGGGTAGGGAGCTGCAGTGCAGGCCTGGTAAGGAGTTCTCAGGCTTTCCCCTGGCTCTGAGGTTCGGACTCACCTCCGGCACCTCTGCGATCACTATTTAAGGATTAGAATTTGAAGTGCATAGGTGAAGATGGAAGAGAAGGGCAAGATGGAGGTGATTGTATGGATCCCACAGCCAGAAAAAGACAGAAGGAGCAATGCCAGACCAGAGACATCCTTGCAGCCTGTGTGAGAAGAAGCAGAGACCCTGTGCCAGAGGGAGTGAGAGTTGGAGATTCCAGGTCAGAGGGAGCAAGCACTTTAGACCTCAACCTGGAGAAGGTGAACTGGGGTTGCAGCACCCCATCAGAGTGGCCCATGCAGGGCTGCTTTATGTGTGGGAGACCCCAAGCTGGAGCAAGGGAGGGCTGGTACGGAGTACTTCTCTTCAGGAGTGGTATAAGCCGCATGAGACATGAGGAAAGAATTGACTGCATCCCGCTATTCCCTGCCCCCAGCACTGCTTATGGGGGGAGGAGGTAATAACACCAGGTTCAGGGCTCTGGGCCTAGGAATAGAGAAGAGGTGAGGGAAAGGTGATCTTGAAGAGCTGGTGGCACTTCCATTGTTCACCCTACTCTGTATTATTTTTTCCATTGAATAGTTCTGCTTGTTATGTTTTAGTTTGAGGAGGATGAAGTTAAGTTTCATTTTCTTCCCTGAGATGAGTAGCCTTGTCTGTTTTGTCCAGGACCATAAGTGGCAATTAAGCTCTCCCTGTCCTTTGGGAATTCTGTAGTCTGTGGTACTTAAGTCTAATCGTGGTCTTTTGTCCCTGTATGGGCCTAAACCACGCAGCTGGGATTCTAGAAGGTAGCTGAGCACAACATCATATGGTCTGGACTGTCGCTTTGGTGAGTTGAGGTCAGCTGTCCCCTCTGTGTCCCCACAGAGCTTCTTATGGGCCTCCAGCCCACTCACTGGTAGAATCATGAGAGAAGCAGAAGAGGCCTGGACTCTGTGGAAGCATTGCTCAATAGTAATGAAAACATTCCTGAATTATCAACACTGTTTTCAGCACAAATCCAAAACATAGCCTCATCCTAGCTTCTATGAAGAAAATTAACTCTACCCTTGCCAAAACCGGCACACAGATATTTAATAGAATTCCAAAGCAATTCTCATAGAAAAAAACAGCAGTTCATTGAATGAGTGACTTCATTCTACTTTTTTGTGGGTTTACAGATCATAGGAGTATCTCCTACCAGTCATCTTGAGGGGCAGTATCATAAATACTGAGGAAATTGAATGGCTTGCCTGCCCCTTGAATGGAAGTACATAGACACATCAGCCACAGAAATCAAGTGATTGTCAAAAGGGAAAAAATAAAGGGGAAAAAAAAAATCTTTTCCATGGACAACAAGGTGTGAGGAAGCACGTTAAAAAGCACCTTCTCTTTTCTCATGTTTCTGTGAAGCTCTAAGCCTCTGCAACCCTGCTCTCAGTATTTCCTTTTAAGGTCACTTCATGGATGTTTTAGTACAGCAAGGTACAAAAATCTCTCTGATCTCTGCATGAAGGAGGGAAGGTTTCAGAAGTGACAGAGGGCAAGAAGCTCAGTACACAAACCCATGTTCCTTTGAAAGGACAATACTGAAGCTGGAAAAGATCTACGCTATCTCAGGATCACAGTGTCAGCATAATTTTTCTGCTGCAGCTAAACATATGCCCGCTTTTGAAAATTTTGGCCCATGAAAGATATTTAGTTGACTTAATCTACCTTTGGTCACATTATCTTCTGTTTGGGTAACAGATTACAAATGTGGAAGATGTGGAACTGGTAAGACCATTTGCAGGGTGGAAAAATCTTGGCAGATCAGCAGCCTGTCATAGAGGCTGCTGGCTGTCTAACCTGTCTATAATTCAAAATTTTGAAGCTCCTATAGTACGGATATGAAAGGAGATTGCAGTCCTATGAATTTTATGCTTTGGTGTTGTCATATGGGTGGATGATGACACCAAATATTTGTTCTGGAACCAAGTATGCTGCATATTTATGCATTCAAAAACCTGAGCAAGACTAGAATGCTCAAATATTTTATGAATTTTTAGTAGTCTTCCTACTGTAAATGTTTAAAGCTGTGGCTTAGTAATAAGATATTTGATAGTAGCTCTCAAAAAGACACCACTTGAGAGTTATTAAAAAACACCTACAGAGCTTAAATGTTTTAAAGGAAAATAAAGTGGTGTGGCCATCTTTCTTCTTCCTCTGAATAGACACCACAGAAGCAACTAAATAGAGATATAAACCAAATAGCTGAAAAGTCAGTTTGCAACTTGCTTAAAACCAAATGAAATAAAACAGATTCCAGTTGTATTTCAGTAGCAAATAAAGCATATTTTGCATTAGCAATTTTTTTGTGAGTGTGTGACTTTATACATGTGTGTATATACGTGGTTGTTTATACACACCCAAATATATAAACATATATGCACATATTGTTAAAAAAGCAATAAAAAAAGCTTGTTCAAGGCTTATGTTATACTGAGTGTTTTATCCATAATCATAAGCTGCACTATCCTACCAGGCATTGTTTTAATAAAAAAAAATGTGATGAAGCCACTAAAATAACTAATTTATTATTTGTATAAAGTATTTATAATAATTGATTGTGTGCCACAGATTTGTGTAAACTTGTAATATGAAGGAAACCATCAAGAACACAATATTTATTTTCCTTGTCTAATGTGCCATAGTGTTTCCAAGATTGCAATGCTGCAAATAAGAGTAATGTCTGATGGGGCACATTGAACAGTTCCCCAGAGACCCTGAAAGGACAGCGTATGATAACTTTCACGGCTCCATTTGTAACAGCAAGATTTCCTTTAATGTTTGCATGTTTCTAATATAAACTATGTAAAAATAATAAGAAAATGTATGGAGAAAAAAGATATTTTCCCATTGAATTAATTTTAATTGGCTTTTGCTTTTCTTGACTTCTACAGTACTTGCTTTCTTCCAAGAAGGTGCTTAAATGCCTAACCTAGCATAATTATGCATACACATTTTTACCCTTTAGTAAATTTGTGCTTTAATTATATTTATCATTTGCTCTATGGTATATTTATATGACTCAGAGTGGTTTAAAAGTATTTCATTTTCACAGATTTCTACTATTTTTCTATAGATAAATTAGGAAAGCTTGGGAAATTGCATACTGGAAATTGAAATGAGGACTATACAATCCATTTTGAGACTTGCCTTTTGGTGTTTACTTCAAAGCATGCCTCTGTGTGTGTGCTTGATTTACATTTAGCAATATCTAAGTGCAAATAGTAATCATACACCAAAGTAAACCAGACTATATGCAATTGCTTCCTCTGTTTCTTCAATTGCAGTTGCAATCCCATAGATTCCAATCTTGACAGGTAGCATAATTAGAAAATTCTCTTTGTCTTATTAAATGTGACTCTTCTCAATAGAATTCACTTCATTGCAGGCAAAGAACAGAAAATATACTTCAAATCTAAAATGGGAAATCAAGGGGGACTGTTTTATTTTTATCTGTCTTTGTGCAAGCGACATTATTATCAAAGGATATTGTAATGCTGAAAATGTACTTTTGGGATTTAAATCACGTATTAGCCTGGAAAGCAAAAAGTGCTGTAGGGCCCATGCAATATATTTTCTCATTAATCTGATTGAAAGATTATCCTTCCTATAGCTATGAAAAGTCTAATACCCATATATCCATCTTTCCTGCTAGTAAAATTCAGCTTTGTGCGTAGTCATTGTCTCTTGTGTCTGAGGTCCTATACTGTTCTTCATTTCTCTGTATAAGCCTATCTGCATTAAAATAAATTCAGAACAGGCCGCCATTTCATGCACACATTTTGATTATTTCATAAGCTGCTGAGGAAAATGGAAGTATCAGCAAGTCATGCAGTATTCTGGTAATGTAATGCTGTCATTACCTCAGTGGTCATGTGAAAAAGTTTAGCTATAATATCTTTGACAAATGTTCAGTGAGTCAAAACAGTGCATTTAAATGAAATGCAGATATGAATGAGCCATTATTACAATCACAACTCCATCTTAGAAATTATTAAATATGAATATATACACTTTCACAGCAACCTGACATTTGTAATACATAACTAGCTGTGCATTTCTCACCCCCCCTCCTCCCGTTTTCCTCCCCATCATCCCCCAGATTGAGAACAGAGGAAGTCATTTTGATCAGAGACTGCACACAGTAATTGAAGACACTCCTGATGATTTCATGCAATCAGAGTGGCACATTATTTGTGATGAAAATTAAGTAAAGAAGGAAAGCAGATTTATAGGTTGTCTTGCTTATGGTCAACTGCCTTTACAAAAGATTAGTAATTCTCTTCTAATAACCCCAACTGCATTTATACTTTTCCACGTCGTAGATTTACTGAAATTTTCATATACCCTTACTCATAACTTGCAGTACCTCACGATTTTAAGCTTTTAATGAAACTACAGAAGATGTCTTAAACTGAATGATTTCTATTCTGAGCTCTTTGAGTGCTGATAGCATGAATAGTATAGATGACTCTAGCCATAACTGTCACACAGATAATATTCTTTTATGCCTCAAGACACTAAGATGGTACTGTAGATAACCAAAAGGAATAAGCTGCCACCATTACTAATCTGCAGCTTTGAAACACTATAGCTTTTGCATGGCTAAGAGAAGGTAAAATCACCTAGAAGTGCAATATAGGAGACATTTTTAAGTGAATATAGAAGAGAGAACTGAAGCTTTCCATATTTTGTAATCTGTATCCACTCTGGATCGAATCAACTATATTCCCCTTTTTATGTGTTTATGGATAACAATTGAAAGAAGCTGAAGCATTTGAATCCTTCTAGAATACTTCCAATAATACAGCAAACCTGAGATATGGAAAAGAGTTAGCCTTATTGTTCCCTTCAGAGTTTAACTTTCAAGATGTTTCACATAGACTTTTGGTTGATTTTATAACACATGTAACAGATTTTGTCTACAATAAAATCTGTTTTGTGCCAGAGAAGTATAATTTCTGTTGATTATTTTTCAATATGTTAAAGCAAATGCTACTGAAACTTTAATAAGAGTCAGAACTTTATTTACATCTCAGAAATCACAGTTAATGTCATAGTCAAGCTCAAAAAAATAAATATAAAACAATATATGAGTATTACAAAGTCTGTTCTACTTTAAGGTGGAATTACCTACAGATAGCTTTGTTTATTCCTACTTTTACAAAACATTTATAAACAAATGGTTTTTGGCATTCATGTTGCATATAATTATTAATTGTTTTCTTTAATATCTTATGTGTGCTATCATTAAAAAATTATTTATAATAAATAAAGCAAGGAATCATTATTATTTTTGCTGATTTTTTTCCCACACAGTTTAGAAATCCCTAATCAAAAATCCTGTTCTTGTGAGAATGTGGCTTGACATGAAAGTGTCAGGGAAGCAGTGAAGGAAAAATCATGAACTAAACATCAGCAGTGTTGGACCTACTATAAAACACATTTTCTGGGTGTTGTTTTTCAAACACTGAAATGCGCTTTCCAGAAAAAAGATAAAGTCCACTTGAAAGTCTCAAGCATTATGCTTTTGTTTTGTTTTGTTTTGTTTTTTTAGGGGATTTTTTTGTTGTTGTTGTTTTTTGTTGAATACATGAACTATCATTAATAATAATCTGCTAATTTGTGCTCCAAAGTACAATCATCTCTGGGACAAAAATACAAAATATACAGGAAATTATTAAATGCACAGCAGCATTTGAAATGGAACCACTTGTTTACAACATGCAGATATTATTGGTTCTTGTGCATAGTTACAGCAGCTAAGGGACATCAAAGTCTGGCTGCACCATCACCTTTTAAACTCCATGCTAATAAGTACTATGATTTTTCTGTGTAAACAACTGCATACAGTTGGAACTAAACCAAAATATGATTACATTACCAACTGGAAGAGCTATGATGTGTAATAAATGTGTAATTCCAAATTTTACTTCTAATTGAAGATGAGGTTTTAATCTCATTTTTCCATGGATTAAATTAATGCAAATGCCCCACATCGTCTTGACTTCAGGTAGCTTTAGAGCCTGTCACTGCTGTTTTTATAGCAAAACCAGATCTTCAGTCACTAGGTGATCTGGAAATGGTGTATATATTGATTCAGAAAAAAAAAAAACCCAAAAACATCTGAAGTCCTGCAAAGAAATATCAAGTTAGAAGCAGGAATTCATTTTCCCTCTTTGACTCCACCCATTACCATCTTACAAATTGTCTGAATATTCTAGAATGCCTTTAAAGGGTCTGCCCAGCAAAAAGACATGTTATTCATGCACACAGCACTGACATTTACATATAGGAAATGTTGCATTTAGACTCAATAGTCAGTGAAGGAAAAGGATTTTTACTATTGTGCTGCTGCTGTTTACACAGCTCATTTGTGTCTCACTGAGAGAAGAGCTCACAAATAGTCTAAAAGAACTGTTTCTAGGTTTATCTAGCTATATCTATTTACAAATTATAAATAGGTATCACGTAAAATAGTTTATATAGAGTCATCTCACAATTATCTTTTTTATTTTTCATTTACATTCACTAAAAAACTCCTGATTTTGATTAATGTATATATTCAGTCCTTAAATTAAGCTGGCCTATGTTAATAAGAGAACGTGATATAAGTATCTAGAAGATGTTTATTATATACTAGCACAAAAATATACCAAAAACACAGAAAGTGATCCTCACACTTGTCATTAATGTGTCTCTAGAGAGCTTTGCATTGTTTCTTTTTCTCTTTTTTCCAGGCAAAAGGTAGTTTATTCCTTCTTTGAATATGAATACTGTACAGTACATGAACAGTCTATACTTGCAAGCTTTCTGTGCTTATGTCATTGAGTAAGAATGACATATTTCTCTTTTTTATCCTGAAAGGTGTAAAAGATATGCCTCTCCTGTTTTTCAAACAATCTGAACCAAGACAGATCGTTGCTCAATTGGTCTGCAACCAGACACATTCTGGATCTGTCTATGCAACACTTTGTGTATAGAGAGCAAGGTAAAATTACATACTAAAATAGAAATGTCGCAGCAAACTCTATTATTACACTTTCTCTGAAAGCACCTACTGATGTAATTCCAAGTAAATCTAACGCATCTGATTTACACATTAGTATATGGGTTGTTGGAAATAATGGCAACAGAATCATAGAATCATGGAATGGTAGGGTTTGGAAGGGACCTTTAGAGATCATGTAGCCCCACACCTTTGCCAAAGCAGGTCCACCTGGATTAGGTTGCATAGAAGTGTGTCCAGGTGGGTCTTGAAGACCTCCAAGGAATGAGACGCCACACCCTCCCTGGGCAGCCTGTGCCAGTGCTCCGTCACCCTCACAATGAAATAGTTTTTTCTTCTGTTTAAATGGAACTTTTTGTGTTCCAGCTTCATCCCATTACCCCTTGTCCTGTCACTAGATACAATAGAAAACAACAGGGATGTCCCAACCTCCTGACACCCACCATTTAGATATTTGTAAATTAATTAATAAAGTCCCCCCTCAGTCTCCTCTTTTCTAGACTAAATGCCCCAGATCTTGCAGCCTTTCCGCATAAGGAAGATGTTCCAGTTCCCTGATCATCTTGGTGGCTCTTTGCTGGACTCTCTCCAGAAGTTCTCTGTCCCTCTTGAGCTGAGGAGCCCAGAACTGGACATAGGAGCCCAGATGAGGCCTCACCGGGGCAGAGTAGAGGGGGAGCAGAACCTCCTTCAACCTGCTGGCCACACTCTTCTTGATGCATCCCAGGATGCCATTGGCCTTTTTGGCCCGAGGGCACATTGCTGGCTTGTGGTTGGTTTGTTATCAATCAGGACTCCCAGATCTCTCTCTGCAGAGTTGCTCTCCAGCAGGTCAACCCCCAGCCTGTACTGGTTGTTCCTTCCCAGATGCAGGACTCAGCACTTGTTAATCCTCAGGTTCTTCACTGCCCAGCTCTAGAGCTCGTCGAGATCCCACTGAATGGCAGCACAAGATGAAGATTTGGATTCATATGAACTAAAACTAAATCAAGAAGTGTTAGTACAAAAAATATACTGATAAGTGGTGGCCTAACAAAGTGGTCAGAATTGGATGGGCTGAGACAATTAGATTGATTAAGCTTTACAAAGAAAGCTTACTGCTCTCTGTGATTTCTGAATAGGGGTGTTTAGAGAAGACAGTCTGGACTCTTCTCTGAACTAGGTGATCTGCATCAGCCCTCATCATATCAAAAAGATTTTGTGATACAATTATTTTGAAGTTCAAGTCACTTAAAATGACTATATAAGTTAAGACAAGTGTCCCCAAAACTGAACTTTTCTGCTTAGTTCAGAGAAGAAAAACAGGGTGATAGACGTAATTGAACCTACAGAGCAGTAGCCAGAGCTTCCTTAGAGTGCATAGAATAACTTTAAAAAAAACAAACAAACTAGTACTCATGCTTAAAAATTAGACTTGAAATGTGTGGCTGAGTACCAGAGCTAGCTGCTTAAGATATTATTTTCATAATTTCACTTTCATGAAGAATCTCAAAGTGTCAAATGGTACTTATCAACCCATTATTCTTAGGCTAAAAGGAATGGCAGATAACATTGAAAATATCTTTGAAACATTTTGAGTGCTATTTGAAATTTCAAAATTACTTTCATAATATAGTTTTAGCAGCATACTTGAATTAGTATAGTACTAGTAATATACATTTTGGAGAAGCAAGTACTGCATTATAGTCTGTTACACTGCAGTAGTAAAGCATTGATAAATAAGTCATGGTAAATATAATGTTATGAAAAACATAACTGCACAGCTCATCAGCTTTATGTCATTTTTCTTTTTTTAAACTTACAGTTCTTACACAGTAGCAAATGTAGACATCATGGCTGAATTTTTTAAAAGGGCAGATTAATTTATGACCAATAACAACATCTCTAGTTACATGGCAAAAAATAAGCTTTATTGGATCTTATGCTTCTGGACATAAACTGATCAATGGAAAGGTCAGGATATAATTTTTATGCACACACACTCAACTATTTTCTTTAGATAAAGTTATGTTGTTGCTGCTCTTTGTTCTGTGTTTTGTGAAATTTGAGAAATTCATCGGCAAAAACAGCAGCCCAGTGCATCTGATGATAAGACTTTTATGAGTCTAGAACTTAATGAATCTAGAACATAGTTTCTTTTATGAAAAGGAGTACATGACCATATTTTGTCACTGTAGTGTCCAGCTAGTCATTGTAACAGACTAGCAAATTTTTTTTCATTATATACAGACTGGTAATGTTTCTAAAAGAAAGATAATGCTATTTTCCCCTCATGTTATGAGGAAATGAATTATTAGTAAAGGTACTATAAATCAAGTGTTCCAGTACCACAAAAGTATCACACTGAAATAGGTTACCAGTTGGAAACTGTGGACTTCTGTTACAGAATCATTATGGTCAGAAAAGACCTTTAAGATCATGAAGTCCAACCACTAACCCAACACTGCTAGGCCCTTCACTAAACTAAACCATATCCCTCTGCACCTCATCTATGTGTTGCTATTGTTTGGATTTCTATTCCAGATAGATCTTGATCAAACATATCTAGACATACCTCATGATACAATAGTGTATAAAACATATGAATAAATCTTGCCTTGTGTAGATGTAAACCTCTGCTTTATTTACTGCAGAAACTGAGAATAAAACAGGTCAAACTAGGAAAAGGTGGTCTCGTTGTTAAGGTCTCTCTGTAGAATTTGATTCACTACAAATAATTAAGTTGTTCTGACTATTTCCTTAAAACAAAACCTTTTATAGTTGGTTATTAATTGGGTTTATCCAGACTGAGAAACTTGTGTTCTTATCTTCAGAACTGAGAGCTCTTTAACTGCAACTAATTTTTTCAGGAGCTGTTTTCTGAGCATATGATATTTTATAAAAATGTTATTAATGCTAAAACCTCAACCTGTCAGGTACAGCACCAAACTTAATACATTATTTTGATGTTCAGCTCTATGTGTTTGATATCTGTTGCAAAATAAGGACAGCAGAGATTCCAGTGTATTTCATACATGCTGTGAAGATAAGTCTGTATATGAACAGCATTTCACGCCATTATAAAATTAATAGTTTTATGTTCAGTGCTGAGTGCGGCTTCTATCAGGTGAGCAGGGTAAAAGAGACATTCAAAAGACTCTGATTCCTTGAGCCTGCCTCTGTTATGTAATGAATCAGGCTGGGATCTGGTGGGAAAAATAAAATTTGATCATAATATTTTTATGGCCATTTGAACTTGCTCTAGTTCTTAGTTCATGTGAAATATCTGAGAACAGAGTCACAACAGGGTCTGCCTAAATCTCTATGTGTAGGCTTTGAAAGTCAGAGTGATTCTACTGAAACAAACTAGTCAAACTAATCAACACTACAGGAGAAGCCTAAGCTGGGATTCATCTACAGAAAACATCTCTGGAGAATCTAGCAAAATTTCATTTAGGGAAGAGAACAGTGTAACTTTTGCCAGTGCTTGTTATTCTGCTTAAGGTGTTCAATGAAATCATATCAAGGTTCAGAACCTGAAAAAATAACATCAAGAAGAATTATGCCCATACTTTTGATTTTATTTCTATTTTAAAATGTGTTCATTGATCGCTTGGTTGCACAATGGAAGAATTCATGTCTACTATAAGTTCAAATCCCTTTAAAGGATCAGTCTTCAGACATGCTGAATATTCTCAACTCCTTTTACATCCCATAATAACTGAAGTTTCTTATAACTCTGAAGTATTAAGAAATTAATGTGCAACTATATTTGTAGATGCTATGGAGTAGTAGGATTGAGTCATTGAAAACAAAATAGCAAATTCTAGTTAAATGAAAAAAAGGACAAATCTTGATTTATCTTCAAACAAATAGCAACACTTACAATCTCTTAATAAGACATTTTTTGTCAGATAATACAAAAATTCAAAATGTTTATAAGTGTCTCCTTACCTACAAAATGTACTTTAATTTGATGGATAAATACTATTTTCCCAATGTTGATATCGGCATTACAGTTTCCTATGCAGACAATGATCTGTATATAATTTCCTTATTTTCTGTCTTTCTTCCATAGCTGTCTTTTTCTTTATTAATTGTTATCTTGTAGTTGACTGCATAAGCCTAAATTACTTTTCAGGTAATGTACAAGAATTAATGGTGTAGTTATCTATAATATACTATAGTATGAAAACACAAACCATGTGTATATTTGAGATAAGTGTTCCTACAAATATCTATAAATAGCTGGTAATTGGGAGGTATGTATGTTCGTTCTTTTGTTTGCTTTTACTGGAAAAGCCGCATGTCTGTGATTCAAGGTATTCTTATATGCAATAATTTCATAGCCAGCCAAAAGTACCTTTGGCTTTCACTAACAAAGCCTCCTCAAAATAGCCAGTCTTCTTTTCAATAAATTGTTGTTCTTTGTTCATTTATGGAATTGGTCAAGACATCAGTCATCAGAGTGAGAAGGCACTGTGTGCTACCACAGAGACCTGCCAGCTCAACAGTATAGGTGCTGGGGCCTGCCTCCAGGACTGAAAGGAGCACTCAGTTCTTGTTGTTCAGCATTTGGGTGCTTTGCTACAACCCAAAACTAGTGTTAATTGAGACCTGGAGTAAAACTCAGGGCCACAACTGGCAGTAGTTAGAGTGGAAACAGTAAATCAAAAGAAAATAAGCAATATGCGTACTACCAATTTCCAGAGCACAGCACTTTAGTTGCAAGGAATGCTTACAGGGAAATCAGTGTTCATGCACTTCTTACTCAGATGGACAGAAATGGACATATAAAAGCATAGGTTTTCTGTTCCTTCAAGTTATTCTCTCAAGGAAGAAAAAACACATCCATGAAGATTTAACTGAAAAAAAAGTGGATAAAATCACTAATATGAATCTCAAAAGAGATGTTTCTGAGAGATTAAAACTTTCAGAGGAAATAGTATTTATTTGATTATACAAGTATGAAGGTCAGAATTCCCAGTGGTGTGATAATCCTTAAAATGAAAATACTTCCTAAACCGAAGACTCTGTATGAGACAATTTCAACACAAACTTATCTGAAGTTCTTTACAAACAAAATCCCTATCAACAACAAATTCTTATGGGATAAAAGAGATCTATTGGAATTAAAGTCATGAGTTAGAGACAAACTCAACAAGCCTATGGTGTTGTTGAAGACATGATCAATTTTATTGCAGAAACAAAATTAAATGTTTAACTGCCTCTAGTGAAATATCATGCTTATCTAAATGATCAGTCCAATGTGGAGGACTGACACATTTTATTAGTAAAAACAGAAGTTTAAATCTATGAGTAGTAGAGTATAAATCATGTTGGTCCACTACTTCAAACCAGTTAACAATTACAGCAGAGAATTTGGAGAGATATTATACAAATAAAGACAGCAAAGCAGGCTTATTTGAAAGGCTTATTTTCCTACGTTTAACAACTTGCCATTCAAAAAGTTTATCCCTTCCCTTTCCTTCCTTCCCTCCCCCCTTTTTTTCTTCAGAGATAATGATACATTTTTCCTTGTTTTTAGGTCTTTTCAACTTGACATTTACTGCTTTCCAGTGCTTTGGGAATATTGTTATCTCATGTAAAAATAGTGGATTTCTCAATTTTACATAAAGACCATAATTGTGCTCTTTTTTTAAACACTTATTCCCCCTCATCACTTTTTATTCTTTTTATATTTTTAAAATGTCCAGTACTGCAGGTAAATGTCTCATGTAGCATGTCTTTCTCTTTAGGAAGGTATTGTGCGCTAGCACACACGTCTTTCTACCATGTAAATGTTTGAAGTAAATGAGTTTCAAGTCATCCTCTAGTGATATCAATATATACAGCCTTGTCAGCATGAAAGAAGTCACCAAGAAAAACTTTTCTCTTTATTAGGCTATTATAAATGTCACATCAATTAATAATTCGGCAATATTTCTGCGGCTACTGTTTTCACAATAAACTTCTATGTTTGCTCAGTGTTTAAAAAAAAAAAAAAGAGAATGATATGATATTTTATCACTGCATTCAGATAACTTGAATTGATGTTTGTCTTAAAATTTCTGCATTTCTGTACAATACACTGTATTTTCATTGTTGATTCTACAGTATAATCAGTAACTATACTTGATAGTGTAGTAGATTTTTCAACTTGTTTAATCTTACTGTCTTGATTTCATGGTGAGATTATGATGAGCAACTCCCATTTACTCTTGAGTTCAGCATTAAGATAATTGCATACTAAACCACAATCAATGAGGACCCTTAGAGATTGCCACTTTATTTTCAGTTGTTATTGTTTTTAAACACAAATCTTGACAACCAATTTTGACTAACACACATAAAGTGGTATTCAGAGTGGAAAGCAGATTTTTAAATAGGCATGAAATTATACCTGTTTTATCTCAGTTATCAAATATTTTATAAAAAGAATATTTGTATTTTTTATTCCAACATAAGATTAATGTGCAAACAGATCTGTAAGTAATTTAATGAAAAAGTAAACAACTGTTCATTAGTTTGTGTTTCACATTTTAATCTGTGTTTTATTGATTACTTTGTTTTCTCATAGCACTTTTTTGAGGCTTGTCTGAAGGAAAATATACTATACATTTGAGCCAAACCACAGCAAAATTATTCTGCTTAACTCTGAGACACTCAGTCATTTCTTTTCATAATTTATAACAACATATGGCATGTCGATTTAAACAAAATATACACTATTTGCTGACTGCAATAAAAGATTGATATTAATGTGTTGCTGTTAAGAGTAGATAATTGAACATACCAAAGTAGAGGTACTATCTGCCATAGCAAATGCTATAGAAAAAAAATAATGTTTCCTTAACAAAAGGTGCTCATACAGATAATATATTGTATCTAGAATTTTACACTTTCTCAGTGTAATTGGTTAGCAGAAATCTCTTATTTTTTGTGCATTTATTCTACAATGCATTTTAAAATATGAGTATAAGGTCTAAACAGTTTAATGGCAGCAAACACTGTAAAATATTAATAAAATCTTTTTTTCTGTGCAAATGTGCGTGTATGTATTTAAAAATAAATTTTACTCTCTTGAGTTCTTCTACTAGTTCGTGGTTTTTTTTAAAAGCTATAAAACCTCCAAACCATAGATCATCAGTATTCTAATACAAACAAAAATGTCTTCTGTTGTTAGAGAAAATATTTTATACAATTCTCAAATTTTTAGACAAGCTAAGTTACACTCCTTTTTTTTCCTGTAAAATTCTACTCTTCCTTTCACTCACTGCATGTATCCTGTTTTGCCTAATTTAACCCAAGTACCTTGATACTTAAGGCTTCTTGCCTCCTTGTTTTGGATAGGATCCAATCATTGGTATTTACCACTTCATGTCATTTATCTAACCTCTTTCCCTCAAATTATGCTTACTTTGTCCATTTTAATACTTGACTCCGAAACTCTAGATCCCAAGAGGAGCTTTTTTCAGGTCTTAGTAGAGGAGTTCTGCTAAAATATCTTGTACCCAAATCTTTTCGTGTTTCCCCCTTGATTACCAGTCCTATTCCAGACATGTCTTTCAAAATCATTCTTTGCAGTGATCAGGTTCTTCCTAGCGTAGCTGCATTCTCTGCTGCCCCTAATAGAAAATGAGAGCTGCTCAAGGGGCAGGGAATATGATGATAATGGCACAGGCACTTTGCTCATTGCCCAACTCAGTACCACTCAGGCCACCTTTGCACAGAGCTAGAGGACAGGGTGGGTGTGCAAAAGCTCCTATCATTTTACCACTTGACCACTGACACAGCGGAAAGCATCCTAGCCTAATCTGGGCATCTTCTCATCTAACTTCTCCCTCTTCCCATTCACACAAAATTGTATTTGTCTCTGCAAATTATTAAAAGTTTATGAAGAATGGATCCTCTAAGATCATTGTAGCACAATACCAACAGCAAAAACTAGTTTTGGATGCTCAGGCAAACAGAACTCCAGGAATTCAGGCATTCCCTTTAATTCAGATTATAGGCTTATTCTTCTATCAGTGTATTTGGTTCTGTCATATTTTTATGTATAACGCAAAGTTGAAAATTATATACTACATCCTTTTCAGTGCATTTTTACTGCAGTGAATCTGTGATTTATTGTCTTATATGTAGAGCTGCAAGAAGTAGATTGTTTTGCTATGCATTCCTACATGTAGTTTTTGTTATATTAATGATATCAGTCTTAAGGTTATTAAAGCAGGAGCAGGGAAGGAAGGTGTTGTTACGAGAAACACTGCTGTTTCAGTTTGGAGTACCAATGAATAAGAATATTTTCAGATGTATAAATAATTTCCAATTCATGTCGATTAAACTTCTGGAAGAAAGCAAAACAAAATGAAACCAACCAAACAAACAAAAAAGGTGAAGCAGGATGAGTGTGTCCTTTTGAAAATTAAATATGAAAATCAACTCCATATTTTTTCATATTTTGTATGTTTGAACAAAGTATGTATTTGGCTTCTCTTTTCAAAGTAAACTTCAAGACTGTTTAGGTTTTTTTACATTTTGTCTAGTGCTTTTCTAAATTTTATGTTTTGTGTTAGATCTATGATCTGTCACTGAAATTTACCTTATTTATTGAGGTCTCTAATTTGCTGTTGAAAAGGTCTATTCATCTATTGCCACCTTAATGTGTTAACTGCTCATTAAAGCTGTTGAATCTTATATCTATGTTCGGTGAGCTATGGCATAGGTCATTGTCAGCAAGCTCACCACTGAAAACGACTGGAAGAAATCTTATTGCAAATCTGCCTTCAATATTTCTTTACCGTTATCACTTTTTCTTGTGACTGCTTGCCTGCCACACTGAAATAGGATCCTGAAAATTTTTGAAGGGATTTTGAGGTCCTACATATTGTATGCTTTTTGCAGTCCATATACAAATTCTGCAGTCATATAACTCAAAATGATTTTACACACAAACAAATTTAAACTATATCAGGGGGTTTTTAAACTCTCAAAATAAGGAGCAAAACTGTATACAAGTAAAACTCAGCTCCCAGTCAACGACTTTGCCCTTTTTATGTTGGAACTAGAAGCTCGGGGGGGTCATAACTGAGATACAAGTGTTTTGTAGGGTTTTCCAAAAGAGGAAAACAAATCTGAGACGTTAGAAATAGTTTAAAATATAATAAATTTAATTTTATTTATAATTTATACTCCATTGTCCAGAGAGGCCAAAATTACTTGTAGTTCAATTGTACCTTGCAACAATGAGTTCAGAGGTACCTTTTCAAGATAGATGGTTACCATCACAAGTGTTATATAAGGGATTAACTTTAAACATTGTTCATAATTTCTTTAAATAGTTTTTGCTGTCTTACCTAACTACTGCGGCCAAAATCTTGATTCCTGTAAGTAGCAATAGAGTACTATTTTCCCACAAAATGGAACTGAAGGCTATGGAAGTGAGGATAAATATAAATTAGAGAGTTCTTCATGCTAAAAATGTGTATCTTGAAAACTTTGTCTTGCTTCTTTCTCCCCCTTCCCTTCCATAATCAAAGATATGAAAGGCTTAAGCCCACTTATCTCAAGCACTACCTTTCACAATTTCCCAGTGTGATTGCTACATTCATTCAGAATACTTGGCTGATAGATCCCTGGCTTTCATCTTGTGACAATAGAAAGGAGTGTACTGTCAGCGTCAGGTCAAAAATATGAAACAAACTTCCTACAAAGCCAGTCTGAAACAAGTTGAGCCTCTTTCACGTGACTGTCAAGCTCAGTAGAAGGCATATCTGTATTAACTGACATTCCCCAATAGCTATGTAGTAATGACACTGAACACAGGAGGAATCAACCTCCAGAAGATTATGGTAAAGAAACAGCTTCAAAGCAAAGAAAGAAAAGCAGTACCTTCTAGAAGTAATTTTGATGTATCTTTAATCATTTCTATGTGCTCAAATACTCCAATGATTAGTACCATAGATATAAATAAATCACAGAAAATTGGAAAACATCTCTGAAACTAAAACTGAAGTAGTCATCTTATGTAATGCACATGAGAAATATTTAATTAGCCGTGCAAGTGAGCTGACATGCAAGTACAATATGTTAATTTGCAGAATTTGCTTTGAGGAACACAAGTTGTTCCTTAACTGAACAAAAGTTAAAGCAGCTTATACAAAACTAAGTTTGGAAATCGATGGTAAAACTTCTTCAGCATGTTTAAGTAGCACTTGGTAAAGACACTGCAGTTAAGAATTGATTAGTATTTCATTCATAAATTAAAATATTGAAGTGTGTAGTTATTGACATTTTAATATTATTCTGGTAATTGAAGGAATTGATGGGGAAAAAAAAAGTTAATCTCAAACATATGGCAAACAGGGAGAGTTGGAAGCATTGTGCAGCAAGGAAAACATGACGTAGTTAGCATTATGGAAACATGGTAGGATGGAGTGCTGCATTGGATGGCTAAAGACTCTTCAGAAATGATAGGCAGAGGAGGAGAAGCAGAGAGGTAGCCCTCTGTGTTAACAAGTGTCTTGACTGTTTAGAGATCGATGGTGAGAAAAGGATTGAGTGTTTATGGGTAAGAATCAGACAGAAGGACGACAATGGGGATAGCATAGTGGGAGTCTTATAGACCACCCAGCCAGGATGAGGAGGTAGATGAGAGGTTCTTCAGGCAGCTGGGAAGACCGTCAAGGTCACTGGCTCTCGTTCTCATGGGGGACTTCAACTTACCAGCCATTTGCTGTGAATACAACACAGCAGAGAGGAGACAGTCCAGGGGGTTCCTGAAGTGTGTGGAAGATAACTTCCTTACATAGCTGGTGAGAGAGTCAGTGAGTGAAGGAACCTTGCTGGACACCATGTTTGTGAACAGAGAAAGACTTGTGGCAGTTGTAAAGGTTGGAGGCTGTATTGGGCATAGTGATAGTGAGGTCAGCAGAACTTCTACCTTAGATTTCCAGAGGACAGACTTTGACATGTCTAGGTAGTTGCCAAAGTCCCATGAGAGGCAGTCTTGAAGTGCAAAGGAGTCCAGGAAGGCTGGAGATTCTTCAAGAAGGAAATCTTAAAGGTGCAGGATTAAGCTGTTCCCATATGCAAGAAGATGAGCTGGCAGGGCAGAAGACCACCTTCGCTGAACAGGGAGCTTCTGCTGGAGAAAAAAAGAGAGTATTTGACCTTTGGAAGAATGGTCGCGAAGCTCTGGATGATTACAAGAAGGTTCTGAGGTTATGCAGGGAAAAAATTAGTAGGGCCAAGGTACAATCAAAACGTAAACTGGTCACTGTTGTAAAAGGCAATCAAAAAAGTTTTTATAAACACATTAACAACAAAAAGAGGACTGTGGAGAATCTACAATAAAATCTTTTTCAATAGTGAAACGAGATGCTCTCTGGGTGCTTGGCCTCCTAAGCCAGAAGACAGAGACAGGTAGCAGAATGGAGACTGGAGGTTGTCAAATGTGACGCTCATCTACAAGAAGGGCTAGAAGGAGGATCCTGGGAGCTACAGGCCTGTCCGTCTGATCCTGGTGCTAAGGAAGGTTATGGAACATATCATCTTGAGCACCGTCATGAAGCATATGCAGAATAACCAAGAGTTCAGACTCAATCAGCATGGCTTTATGAAAGGCAGACCTGGCTTGACTAACCTGATCTCCTATGACTGTAGCCTGCTTAGTGGATAAGGCTGTGGATGTGGTCTACTTCAACTTTATAAAGCCTTTGAAACAGTCTCCCATGGCATACTTCTGGACAACTGGCTGCCCATGGCTTAGATAGATATACTTTTTTTTTGGATGGAATGACTGTGCCCAGAGATAGTGAATGGAGTTAAATCCAATTGGTGGCAGGTCACCTGTGTTACCCAGGGGTCAGTGCTGGGATCTGTTCTGTTTAACATCTTTATTAATAATCTGGATCAGGGAATCAAGTGCAACCTCATAGAGTTCAGAAATTATACTATGTTGGGTGGGTGCGTAGATCTTCTTGAGGAGCGGAAGGCTCTTCAGAGGGACCCAGACAGACTGGAGAGGTAGGCCAAGGCTAATCATATGAGGTTCAACAAGGTCAAGTGCTGAGTCTTGCACTTTGGTCACAACGACTCCATGCAATGCTACAGGCTTGAGGCAGAGTGTCTTGAAAGCTGTCTAGAGGAAAAGGACCTGGGGATGTTAATCATCTTTTGGCTGAACATGAGCCAGCAGTGTGCACAGGTGGCCAAGAAGGTCAGTGGCATCCTGGCTTGTATCAGAAATAGTGTGACGAGCAGGGCCAGGGAAGTGATTGTCTCCATGTACTCAGCACTGGTCAAGCCACACCTCAAGTATTGTGCTCAGTTTTGAGCCTCTCACTACAAGAAAGACATTGAGATACTGGAGTATGTCCAGAGATGGGCAGCAAAGCTGGTGAAGGGTCTGGAGCACAAGTCTGATGAGGAGAGGCTGGGGGAAGTGTGGTTGGTTAGTCTGGAGAAAAGGAGGCTGAGGAGACCTTATCACTCCCTACAGCTACCTGAAAGAGGTTTGCAGTGAGGTTGGAGTAAGTCTCTTCTTCCAAGTAATGAGTGATAGGACAAGAGGAAGTGGTCTTAAGTTGCACCAAGGGAGGTTTAGATTGGCTATTAGGAAGAATGTTTTCACTGAGAGAGTTGTTAGACACTGGCACAGGCTCCCCAGGGAGGTGGTGGAGTCACCATCCCCTAAGGTATCTAAAAGATGTGTATATGTTTAGGGACATGCTCTAATTGGCAGTGTTAAGTTAGTGATAGAACTCAATGATCTTAAAGGTGTTCTCCAACCAAACAATTCTATGACTCTAAGGGAATAAAATGAAAACAGCAAAAAAGTGATAAATAGCAAGCTGAGAAAAAAAGTGTTACAGTAACAATTGTTAAGAATTACAAATGTTATGATCTAATAATAGTGTAATAAAATATTAAGTTCTGTTTTGTCAAATGCCATACTGTCATCTAAAATAATGAGGAGGGGAAAGAACTATGATCACTAGGTAGAATTTCAAGAGATCATCAACTCTTGTAAGTGGAATAGAATAGTTTTGTTCTGTGCTGGAGATGAAATCTACCGTACTTGGAAACAATCAAAGAGATATTATTAACAAAGTGTTTGGAAAGTTGAGAATAGAATATCTTTTCAAGAACTTTACCAAGAAAGAAAAGGTTAGAAATAGCATGATAGTTAGCAATGGAATCTGAACCATATAAAAGCTTCTTAAGGGAAGATGCAGAGGAAGTAGCCACTTTAAAAGCTCCAGGAAATGTGTCACTGAAAAAGTGATTATTAGTAATAGCTGTTATGTGTCAGGAGAATCAGAGGAAGGAAAGTCATCAAACCTAAGGTAAAGTGAAAGCTCTCCTGTTTTTATATAAGGTGATATTAATTGAATTGTGTAGGCAGTGTGGGGAGCTATTAGACTTGGTTATAGAAGGATAATTAATAGTTACAGAAAAAGAAGGAAAAACATTTGGTTTAGCAGTACATTGGATGTGCATTTTTTTTGTGTGTGTGTAATTGGAAAGTTCCATTTATTATTCATTAAACAGCAGATTCAAATATATTTTGAAATAGTGATTATGTGAAGGGCAAAAATGTTTGAAAGGTACTTTGTAAGTGATAGACTGATAGGTCAGAGTATCAACATTAAAATATTTCTCAATTTCAGAATAGAAAATAAGTTATATAGTACAGTGGACTTTTTTTGTTAATATGATCAAAATCTTACACTGATATTTAGGAGTTTAGCAAGGGAAATAGCCATATATTGCTCAAGGAGGATAAAAATAATCACAAGTATAAAACCAAAATAATTTATATTTTCAGTTTATTATACTATGGAATAGTGGTGCATATTTACAATCATGCTGCTGGTTTTCAGCCCTGAAGGTTGAGGTAAATTAAGAGTTGATGAAAAGCTTTTCTAAAAATAGGATATAAATCAGATAAGGTATTCTTTGAATTGTGGCAACTTAAAAAGAAATTCGTGATCTATATTTCACTCCTATGTTTTTTATATAACTAGTACTTGTCCACTGGTAGATATCTTTGAACTCTATTTTTTTTTTTTATTTAGAGAAGAAATATTAACTATGTACTTAAGATGTTGATTGAAATGTATAACTTTACTTCAGACATTGAGAACAACCACAGAAAACATTTACCAGAAGTTTATAACTAAAAAACTGTGTTTAGCTAAAAAAAAACAGAGATACAATAACTACTAAAAAGGCAAGGAAAATGTCAATGGCATTTGAGAGGAGGGATAGCTAGAAATGGAGAGGCAAAGAATACTATTTTAAAATCCTGGGAAAATCTCTGGGAAAAATGATGAAGTTAGTGAAATAAATGATAAAAGAAATAAGACGTTTAAAAGAATCTATTTGTGAAGGATAATTTTAGGTTAACTAGAAAAAGAGCTGAAATATTAAGAGTTCCCTCAAGAGCACAAATTAGCTTTGAGTATATACAGGTAGTAGGATGAGGAAGATCAAAAAGGCTTAGAAATAAAGGGCTAAGGAGAATGTGTGGCAACTATGACAAGGAAGACTACTTCATATTGGGGAATCTATGTGAAAGAAGGAAGGCAGGATGAAGTATAATTTATATAGCAATAACATTGCCAAGAACAATGCTGTATTGTAAAGTGACTTACCAACATGTAAGTTTACAAAAACTCTAAAGAAACTGTTACAAGCAATGTCTATAAGAAAAGGTAAATGTGCATGAGATAAAAAGAAGAAATGATGTACAAAGAAAATGGATAAAAAAGTTAGAAAGACAGAAAAACAGGAAAGTAGGTAACTTTAGAGGAAAAAAAAAAAGTAATCCAACAACAGTGTAATAGATGCATTGTAACTAGAAAGTAACAGGAATGATTAATGGAAGGTGAAATTAAAAGAACTGATGTAAGAGCAAAGAATACTACAAGGTCATCTATAGCAACGAGATATATGAACCCTGACATTTTTACAATGGGTTTTCAACAGAGAGAACTGATCCTAAAGTATAGCAGCTTGAGTGGGACAGAGGAGAAAGAAAGAAAAGGTTATGTTACAGTATGACAGAAAAAAAAAGGTTGTCTTAAAAAATTAAGTCTTTTCAACAGCTTAAGCCTCAGAGAATTCCTTAGTGACCTGATTTGTCAAATGGATTTTTGTCCCTCTCTTGGTATTTTCAGTTGACTGCATTCCCTTACCCCAGGTTCAGTAAATAATATCTAAAAAAAATTAAAATACTGCAATGTTTAATTTAATACTTTGGTTGTATTTGGTTTCCCTATGTATTTGGTGTAAATGCTTTAGGATTACTTTAGGAGGCTGTATTTTCTGACTATTGATTCCAATTCAAGGGTCCTAAAATGCACAAAAATATCTAATTCAAAATACAGCTATGGATTTCGACTTCAGATTGTATCTCAAAATCACTTTTTATAACAACCTACTGCTCTACTAAACACTAGTAACACAAATCAATCTGGCATTCTCAGAAATCCAGGGAGAATTCTCACACAGCTTTCACTGTAAGTGTGTTCAGGTTGCAATAGTTAATCTAGAATTGAGGTTTCTCAGAAGAGCATACTGATAAAAGAAACAGACTTTAAAATAAAGAAACAAACAACAAAAAAGATAATAAAAATTCAATTTCACCTAAAAATTGCAAAGTTGTCCATCCAGTAACATTTACACCTGCTCTCCTCTACCAGGAAAGGAATCAATGATCATGCATTGCTTGCCAATCACATTATAGTGTCTGAGAAAAAAACGGAAAAATATCATTGATACTAATATAGGAATTACAGCTGTGTGTTCTACACAAAAATCACACTGACCTACTTGGTGTTTAGCTTGCAATTTTTGTCCATTTTCATATAATCTAAGAAAAATATCTCCTCTTTAATATTTCAATATCACTATTTCTTTTTACACCTGTTAGCAGATTGCTGGCAGTTTTCGTTTTCCTAGACAGTTTGACTGAAGTGGAAGTTAAATATGTGAAATATATGCATCATGGTCTACATAATAGTCTTGTTTTGCTTTGTGTTGGGTTTTTTTTCAGAAATGACTGAGGAAAGTGTATATTTTTATTAATTCAGCTCAATCTTATAAAAGCTGAATCTTGGGAAGCGGTGAAGTAGTTAAAATAAGAACAGACACAAACATTAGCTTGCCTCTGAAGAATGCTGGAGTATATCAGGTGTAGCACTACAGTAAAAACCAAACCAAAACAAAAAACTAAATCCTAAGGCGAAATCAGATGACTCTGTTTCTGTTTGTGCAAAGCTTCTACCACTCACTTACTATGGTCCTAGCATGGGAAAGGGACGAGAGTATATGAACAGCTCATGAGCCCCAGATAGAAAGAAGGGGAAGGATGCTGCTGAAAGCTGTTTCCTATCCTTGTCAAACTGCAGTTTAAAGCTGTTGCTTATTTCAGGCATCTTAGGATGAGAGGGGTGGATATTCCATATTCGAATTCAACTAAAGATACATCTTTAAAATAAATTAGTGCAACTACATTCAAGCCGTCTTTGGACATTGACATTCAGAATTAAAGCAAGTAAAATATATTAAACCCTGGCAGAGTGGGGAAAGTTTAATTATGAAACAGAATGTCTACATTGACATTTTATGTGGTTTACTTAATCCACTTTACAAAATAGTATTGAGTTTCTTGATGACTCTGAATTGACAGGCCCTTCTGCTCATGTGGCAATTGTCAGGTACTCCTTTGCCTGCTCTATTCTCCAGTCTTGTATGTGACATGAGACTCAGACCTCAGTTTCTCAGGCACTGAAGTCAAACTGACAGGCCTGTAATTTCCTGGATCATCCTTCCATCCCTTCTTATATATGGGTGTTACGTTGGCTGATTTCCAATCAGATGGAACCTCCCCAGTCAGCCAGGACTGCTGATAAATGATGGACATTGGCTTGGCGAGCACCCCTGACAGTTCCCTCATCGCTTTAGGATGTACCCCATCCAACCCCATAGATTCGTGCACATCAGTGTGAAGCAGGAGGTCACTGACCATCTCGTCCTGAATTGTAGGGGGAATATTTTGCTCTTCATCCTTGTCTCTTGGCTTAGGGGGCTGACTTTCCCCAGTGAAAATGCTGCTATTACTAAAGACTGACGCAAAGAAGGCATTAAGCACCTCAGCCTTATACTCGTCTTTTATTACCAAATTTCCTTCTGGAACTAATAGGGTTTGGAGGCTCTCCCTGGTCTTTCTTTTATTGTTAATGCATTTATAGAAACTTTGCTTATTACTCTTTACATCTAAAGCCAATTTGACTTTTAGCTGGGCTTTTGAACTTCTAATTATCTCCCTAAATAACCTAAAAACGTTCTTACACTCATTGTCAGTGGTCTGCCCCTTCTTCCAGAGGCTGTAAACACTCTTTTTCCCCCCCTGATTTTAAGCCAAATCTCCCTATTCAGCCAGGCTGCTCTTCTTTGCCTCCAGCTCATCTTATGGCAGGTGAGGATGGTTTGTTCCTGGGCCTTTAAGATTTTCTTCTTAAAAAGTGCTCGGTCTTCCTGGACTCTTACACCATTCAAAACCAACTTCCAAGGGATTCTATTAAGTAACCTCCTAAACAAGTCAAAGTCTGCCCTTCGAAAGTCCAAAGTGTTAGTTTCGCTGTCCCACCTCCTAACATCTCTATGAATAGTGAATAATTTCATAGTTGCCATTCCACAGATGGCCTCCAGCTGCCACATACTCCACAAGACCTTCTCTGTTCACAAACAAGTCCAGCAGGGCACCTTCCCTGGTCAATTCACTTGCCAGCTGTGTGAGGAAGTTATCCTATGATCCTGGAACCTCTTGGTTTGTTCCCTCCCTGCTGTGTTGTATTTCCAGCAGATACCTGGGAAGTTGAAGTCCCCAACAAGAACAATGGAAAGTGATGGCAAGATTTCTCCCAAGTGCATATAGAATGTTTCACCTCCTTCACTGCTCTGATTGGGAGGTCTATAGCAGACTCCCACAGCAAGATCAGCTTTATTGGTCTTGCCCCTTAACCTAATCCAAACACTTCTCAACCCCATCATCACTATACTTAAGTTCTGAACATTCATAACAGTCCCTCACATACAGGGCCACCCCACCACCTTCCCTGTTTATCCCTCCTGAAGAGCTTGTAGCACTCAATTGTGGCACTCCAGTCATGTGAGGTATCCCATCATGTTTCTGTGATAGCCACTATGTCATAGTTTTCGTGTTGCATCATGGCTTCAAGCTCCTCCTGTTTGTTTCTCATACTCCGTGCACTGGTATAGATGCACTTCAGATGAGCCAATGATCTCAACACTTTTTTGTGAGTGTGGGAGCTGTTTCCTACCAGATGCTTCTCAGGTGTTTCTCTGACTTCTTAGTCATCAACAACCCTTGCCTCTTCATTTCTCCTTTTATGTCTATCTCATATCTATTGAGAAGGCAGAGTCTTCGCTAGCACACCTTCCTGAGCCCTGGCATGCTTCCCTTGGGCTTACTCATAGCAGACCCAGTTATATGCCCCTCTCCCTTCAAAACTAGTTTAAAGCTCTATCAATGAGCTCTGCAAACTCTTGCCCCAGAATCCTTTTGCCCCTCTGAGATAGGTGCATTCTGTTTGCTCTCATCAAGTCAGGTGTCTTGTATATCCACCTATGACCAAAAAACCCAAATCCCTGCTGATAACACCAGTCCCAAGGCATGAATTCATCTGGTAACACTTCTTATTAATTCCCTCATTCATCCCTGCCAGTGGAGGGATAGAGGAACATACAATCTGCGCTCCTGATCCTTTAAGCATCTGCCTCAAGGTCCTAGAATCTCCCTTATAAGTTTTGGGGCTTCTAGTAGCCACTTCATTGCTACCCACCTGCAAAACAAAAGCAGATAATAATCTGAATGCTTTGCCAGAGTGGGAAGTTTGTGTAACATGTCCTTAACCCATGCCTCAAGGAGACCGGAGACTTCTCTATGAAGTGGGTCTGAATGGCATATCGGGCCCTCTGTCCTCTTCAGGAGGGAGTTATCTAAAACAATGGCATGTCTAGTTTTCTTTTTGGAGGCAGTTTTGATGCTAGGGCGACTTGGTCTTGGTGGCACTTCTGACCTGGGTGAGCTAACCACCTCTTTGTCACTCTGTTCCCAAACCCGTTTTTTATCTTTCCTATTATAAAATTAGTCTTGCTTCTCACAACAGAGCTCATTTCTTCACTTTTCCTAAGAGCTGTAGAGGTTGATGTGACTTGTAATTTATTTGCTTAGGGAAGAAGGTTTATCTCTAGGTTTGAATACAAAAGTCAGAGCCCTGGGAAGATGTTCAGTTCAATTAAGTTACTCGGAAGATATCCCTAGAATGTTAAATGTTATGTCCCCCATCATGAAAATGGAAACAAAATTTTCTGTCAAGTTCTTGGTAAAACTAAAAGCAAATCCAATCACTGAGTGTTAGCTGTGATAATATAACTTGCAGGCTTTAGGCAAACACAAAGAATTTTAATGCATTTTCATTACAAATTTAAAAAATAAAAATACTTACATCTTTTAAACTAATTGTCTGTAGGCAGTTTTTTAATAGGAAGGATAAGGAAGATAGAGGAAGTTTGAGAGAAGAAGTATTGTTCTTTTTCCTAAAACAGCCATGCAAATTTTCATGATAGCTTCCCTCAAGTCTTAAAAAAATTTTCATTCAGTCTCTCTCCTGAGGTTTTTTTAAACAAAGTTGCTGTTGATACTCCCTCCATAGACCTTGCCAGAGCAACCCATAAAACGTTTATAATTCCCAGATTGTTGATACAGAAACATCATTAAAATAAGGAAAGATGAGACTTTAACTGCTGGTGTAAAGGTAGGAGAAATAGCATTGTTAGGAATTGTTAGATAGGAATTACTTGGACTAAAAAGAGAAAGGGGTGAGGGGAGATGTCCTGTGATGGCTTTGGAACAAGACTGGGTTTATAAATGGAGGGATGGGAAAACTAAAGCAAAGATGAGATGTGTACACCACCACCTTCATAAGCAACATATCCCCACCTCCACCTGTCCTCCTCGCCAGAAACGTTTTTCTATCTGTTAAACAAAGAAAGAAAACAAAATCCATCAGGGAGATCTGTGCCTTCAGCAGGCTTTAGGAAGATTCTGGCAATGTTTAACTCTCTTTTATCAGAGAAAGTAGGTCTGATTTTATCAACTGAATGAAAACGTTAAATAGCAATTTCTACCCATATCCACATTTTGAGTTCCTCTCCCAGACTGGAGAGTCAGAGGAATAAGCTTTTTGCTGATCCCTGTTGCAACACTGTCAGCTGTAAAAAGTCATCTGCTCCATCAGAGAATCTAAATGCCACTAAACAGAACCCACAGGGACAAGCAGAGTATTCAGACATGCATATAAAGGAATCACAAGAACATTAATCTTTTCATGAACCAACTGACAGTACGTTTCAGAAAGCACATATAACTCAATTAATGTTTGTGCTCACAAAACCTACTAATTTATGAACTATAGCTCTTGGGGTTTGTTAAACAATCAAAATCAAATCTAACTTCTCCCCTAAATTTTGTGAAGCATATTTTATAAGTTTAATTCCTGCAACTTCAGCAGTAGCACTTCTCTACATGACCCTGGTAATAAGAAAGGAAATCTTATTTCTCAGTGGTCTGCTGTCATTGATGGACAAAAATGAAATGCTTTTGCTAATCCTTTCACTCTCTGACTAGTCATTGACCATGAAGCTTTGTTGACCTTGCTGGAAACCCTGGCAAGATCTACTGTGAGGCACTTGAGTGAGCTATTCTTTTCTCTCAGGAAAAGACAGAGAGTAGTGGCTGATGATTGCTCTTTTGTCTCCATGTGGTCTTATGCAAGATATTCTGTTCTTCCTTTGATATACATGCTGCATTGTTATACCAATTCAGCAATATGCTGTAAACACCATTTTTGGATCTGATCTGAACTGTATAGTCTTGGCCATGGTGAAAATCGAACCATAGTTCGAAATAGATAAAATAGTTATTGCTGCCAAATTGCTTCAGAAACCTTAGGAGGAGATGAATAAGCTATTTTTCTGTCAATGTCAATATTTTTAACTTGCTTTTCACAGTGAGAAGAATAGTTTAAATGTCTTTAAATGCCTTGGTACTTTTAAATGGTCAGCAGTGGTTACACTTTTCCTAAGTGATTTTCAAATACTGCTTTGAGTTGGGGACTTAACTGCAGTATCTCTGGTGTGCCTCTTCAATGCTGGAATTTCAGTGTTGCACCTTTTAGCCGTGGCTACATATGGAGTGCTTTCATTTTCTCACCTGTAGGCCTGTAGTGATTTGGGCTCATCCAGCTTCAAAAAGTATTTTTGTTTTAAATAGAGCTTGATTAGACAAGCTGAGATGGCACGGCCTAATGGCTTGCTGCCACTGGAGGAGGCAATTGTGCTCTCTTCATCCCTCTGGTGCTTTCTAGGGCTTCCCTGGTGCGTACTCTAGCACATCTCTGGCTCGTTGCTGAACTGATGCAGTTCTCTAAATAGATATATAGAACACACCCAGCAGTAAAAAGTGTCTTGTTCTCTAAGAATGAGCTACTTTGCTGATGCATTTTTATCTTGTTCAGTTACATTCTAAAAGGGGATGAAGAATTACAAATTAGGGCCTGGCATGATGTTGTCAGGACTTCTTAAAAAGTAATTTTCCAGTGTTTCCAGAATTTGATGGCCTACAGGGAATGCTGCAAGAAACATGAACAATACCATTTGTCATGTGGGGAATGGAATACAGGCCTTAATACAGAAGAAAATTGGTAAGATTTAGAAACAACGTGCAATATTTATTCAAGAAATGAAGCTGTCCCATAGTTCCTTGAAACTTTCATAATTCCTGTTTATAAGAGCAACAAAGTCCCATTAAAAAAGGGGAAAAAAAATCAGTAGGGATCTTTTTTCTTTCAGTGATGAAATAGGTTAATTTCATAGCTGACTTGAAATCTTGTGACAAGTTATGGTATTCTATTATGCCATTATTAGTAGAAGACATAATCCCTTGCAGCTGTGGTAACTCATGATAACACACAATATATACCCATCAAGATATCTCCTGACAGCAATGAAATTAACTCATGTCACCCCTGTGTCTACCAGAATGTCTTGCAGCTTCTTCTTAGTATGCTATTTCAGATACCAATGAATTGATATATGGGGAAAATGCATTTATTAGAAACAATTGCTTACACCAAAAATTTTCACTGCCTGCATTCTACATTTAATGACAGATGTTTCAAGCAAGGTAAGCAGACATTATATGTAAATAGTAGAAAGTAAAACAATTCGTAGTTCTTGCTAAAATGTGTGTTTTCTTGACTGTCAACAGGATCTATATAACGCCCTCCCTATACAGTTGCCGTTACTCCAAGTACATCCTTGATGAGGTTGCAATCCATTTCAGTGTCCTCTGGCTTAGAATCAGTGTGTGAGATGAAGCCTAAACTTATCGCAATGTTTGCTGCTGCAAGGAGCTATTTTGAAATTACAAGGTGGTAAAACAACTATTTGTTACTTACACTTTCTTTTTACCTCTTAAACTAATTCTTCTAGTACAGAATTATTTATGTGTCTATGAAGCTTTGAGAATGTGTTCTTATAGGTTAGCTACAAATTGCTGGGATGAAAATATGGTTTAAAGTATTTCTAAGTGAAGGAAGAAAGCAAATCAGATGAGGGGAAATACATCTCAGCAACAATTAAAGACCACAAATTTAACAATTTTTAAAAAATTAATGTTTTGAAATAACAATTGAATAAGCAAAGAGATAAATATTATTCACTGCCGTGCATATTCTCACTTTCTAACGTGTTTCCATAGTCAAACATTTCCCACATTACAAACGTTTTTCAAACAATTCGTGGCCCTAGCACAGCATGGATTATCACCAAGTTAACTCCATGTACTGCTTTGCTGATGACTAGACCGCTTCTGACTTTGATGTCTTATTTAAAAACAACAACAACAATTGAACTGCAAATTAGACTCATGGAATACCCTCAATTTAGCTCCTTTAATAAAATGAAAAAGTTGAAAGCAGTCCGGTCACAAGGGGAAGTGTTACTTAAAGCTTGAGTTTGGCCATCAGCATTACAGAAATAAAAGACAGCCTTAAAAATAGAGGCTACTGGCTTTACTGCTGCTCTGTGTTTCCTCCCTTGTGGCTAAGCAGCTTTTGACTTTAAATTTTTATTAAATAAAAAACCAAATAGAATGCCCTTTTTCTTATTTCCTGATTTGGGCAGATCTTATTTTGGGAAACAAAAGTCAATAAGTGTATAAATTTTTTTTTTTTTTTTAAAAAGACCTACTGTGCAGAATTTCTCAACATTTTCAAGTTAAAAAAATACAAATTATTCCTATAAATAAAGTATAGATTCAATTTAGGACTCACGAGTATTTGACAGCACAAATGGTTACAAGCTGGATTTATAAACGTCAGGATTTTACAGCCTGTATTTCATACAGGGTGACATTACAAATTGTAAATTTGCATTAAGAAGGTAATGAATATGTAAGAAACAGTGGAATTGTGTCCCAAAAAACAGTGCAATTATATCTCATTAAAAAAAAATTGGATATTGACACTAAAACTCTATCACTGGAATTTTCAAAGTGGCATATAACATTTTAATGGCAGTCTACTGAAAGGCTAATAGCCTTTGCTAGACTTTGAAAGTGTAAGGATAAGTGTTTTAAAGCCAGAGGTTATTAGGGGAAAGGTGTGTCAGTGAGAGTGCATGTTGCTGCAAGAGTTTTGATTGCACAGATTTGGGATTGCTACATGGATCTTGCCTTTCAAACCTTCAGGCACCTCTACCCCCCTAAGACATTGAACCTCTTAACCAAAACATTGATTTAAAACCGTTTTAGAGAGGTCAGCTGCGATCCTACTGAAAAAGGTTAGATGCCTGGACCTCTTAAAAAAGACATGAGAGAGTATCTTTGCTATACTAGAGTAGTTACCTCCCACTTTTATTTTCAGTCTGTTTTCAAGTCTCTATGCCTGACCCTCCTCCCAGAAACCACCTGCTACAGTTCCTGCAGATGTTATGCTTCTACTCTGGATAAAAGGTTGCAGAAACCTGTAATGCGATGTAGCAGAATTTTCATAATTTCAGATAATTTTCAAAAAACGTGTATTGTTCTATAACTAGATCTTATTCTTCAGCTTTTGATTCCCATAAATATTACCTTAGAGTATTGCATTCCTCTCCTCAAGTTCTCTCTTTGCACTACTTCTGTTGGAAATATGTTTCAAGGTAGGTGTGTGTCTTATCTGCATGTGTCAAGAAACAATGTACATTTGGGGAACCATGAAACCAACAGAAAAGGTAGGATGTGAAATTGCAAGTATCATCAGTTGAATTGCTAACAAATCAGACAATGTACTCTATGAATGAAAAGACTCACCTTTGTCTAGTACTTTTATCTCAGAAGGTTGCAAAGAATACAACAGAAGGCCCAAACCATAACAAATCTGTAAAACTAATTACCGAGTGTCAACTTTTGTCCAGAAAATAATTTAGACTGGAATAGAGATGGCGGAAAGTTACTGAGATGACCAATACAAAGAGAAAAGGAGATGTTCAAGGTGCTTGGATTGTTCAGCCTAAGATAAATGAAGGCTGAATGTAGGATACTTTGGTATTAGAACGTCAGAAGTTTTAAACACCAGGCAGACAGAGGAGCTGTTATAACTCAGCATCAATATTGTTAATTGGCTCAGAACAAGTTTTGCCTGGAAACAGTAAGGTAATTTCTAACGTGCACAGATTCTGAAGTGCACTTCAGGTGAGATGAGCGGTACCTAAGCAGCTGAGACACCAGCAGATGAATGTCACGATATATCATGTTTGTTTCTGTTAACAGGGACTTGATTTGATGGGCCAGTTTGTCTCTTCCTGTTTAAAATAGTGATGTAAATTATTATAATTTCAAAATCTTTGTAAAATATACACTTTGAGCAGCAAGCTCAAGGCACAGACCAAATGACTCAGATCCATTAAAACAGCTCATTGGCCCACCCAGCGAAAATGTTGAATTAAGCTTTTTAAAAAAGGTTAAAACCTAAATAATGTTACTGAAGCCTTACTTCTCTGAAAAGTTGTAATTGATCTGACTACACTGTAGTCTTTGGCAAATTGGTTTGCTGATTGAAAGTTTCCCTTATTTTTGTATGCTTCAATTTTCTTTGGCTTGTGATTTATAAAGGGACAAAAGGATAATTGAGAAAGCACAGAATGCAGCATTATTTTCATCATTCTACCAGTGCAGTAGTATAATACGTTTCTTTTGGAAACTTAAGGGAGAAAGTAAATAGTCTGTATGGAGACTCCAATCTGAGGTTCAGGGGTTTGTATGAATTTTTGAAGTAATTTTCTTTTTTAACTATACATTTTCTAACTATACATTTAACTATATTTTTTTTTAAAATAGAATTAGGTGCTGTGAAGTATTGTTGCAGTAGAAGCTTCAAAGATGGAGAAAGAGCAGCTAAACTGCTAGAGGAGTTAGAGCTCTGGTATCTGAAAAGAGAAGCTATCCTTGCAAAATATGTTTTAAAGTATATTGCTTAATAGGCATGTTTTGTGTCAGCTGCTTACTCCAGTGTTTTATTCTGTAAAAGTAAGATATGTAAGTAGTTTGGGAAAATGTTTTCCAGGGAACGAACAAGGCTGAGAGCTAACTGAATTAATTATAAGCTGATGATGCAAATTAGGGGAATATATTTTTTCCCTGATTACTAAATATGTTTATTGGAAATCAAATTCATTAGTAAAGAATAAACATACATGCTATAATTAAACTGTATTTACCTTTGACGTATGCCCGTTAGCTGAAAACATCCACAACTGGTGGTTATAAACTTTCTGATGAAAGTGTCTCCTGCCAAAACCCTGGTGTTCTGTTGAAGATTAAAGCAAGTAACTTGTGGTTTCTTTATTATAGCTGGCTCTGACAGCATATATAAACTGACAGGAAATTTCCATTGAATACATGGTGTTTCAGGATTCTGCTAGATGTTCATATGCACATGCAGCAAGGTTCAGTGGAATTTCAGCTTTAACAGGAAATGGTGTGGAATTAATTGCTGAGGAGACATGGCTTTGAGGATGTCCCGATTCCCTCCAAATTCTGCAGAAGGAGGTGAGGGTACCTGACTACCTACTTCAGGCTTGGCATGAAGGAGTGTTTGCTTCTTCCCTTCCTCTTCCCTCACAGAAAGCGAAATGCAAATATATACCTGTTGGAGCAATTCCTAAACACGCACTAAATGAGCTAACTCTGGAACTGGAAGCAATAAAGCTGCTACAGAATGAGGTTACATCTGATCTAATTGACCAGGTGCAGTGCCATGCTTCAGAGGCTCCAAGTAATTGTAAACTTACTTGCTCAAGTATGTCTAACATATTACTTCATTGTAATATTTAGACATGAGTCAAATGAATCATCAAAAGAGCCAGAAAAAAATCAAAACTAAAGCTCCTTGGGTTGTTTTATAGAATCATCTGTGGTCTGTGCATTGCAGTAGCATTCTTAATTATGCAGCAACAGTGCTTTCTGTGGAATTGCTGTCTCATGCACTGAACATACTTGATGTCAGATAAGTCTAAGCTGCACTGTGAATTGCTATAATATGGAATATTGTGTGTTATACTCTGTAACATCTGAATAATATCTTGTGAAACAGAATCATATCTACTGCATCTTGCATCATAATACATATAAAGTATGTATTGACTGGAATAAGGATCTTCTGCAAGGTAAAGATGAGTTTCACGCTTTCCTGGACATCTGTCTTTCATCCCTTTCTTTGCTAAGGTCTTTGTGTGTTACTTACTGGGATTTCCTAAGAATGTCTTCAATTCAGTTACTCCTTAATAATATGGGTGGATCACAATACTTCTTCATTATACAGGAGTTTTCTTACAGGTAGTGTATAAAGCTTTATGAAGTAAACTGCAAGCTAACAGAGCATCAAACGCATGTCTAAGAAAGTAAAAATTCTTTCAGTACAGAATTTGACCACTGTGAAATATAGAAGCCACAGTTTTGAACAATATGCATAAAGTGCTGAATACTTTTTTCAACAAGGAAGGCAAAAATAGTGTGTTCACGTAAGAATGGAATACAATATCATGCAAATTACTCTGTGCCATAGCATGGCTTTTGAGTTTTTCATTTGTAAACCTATTATGTTCTATATATAAGTTTCCGTATTTTGTCTTTTACATTCATGTATTTGAAGGCCACTTTTCCATCAACTATCCTTAAACCAGCTAACTAAGAGAAGAAATGAAAGGCCAGATAGTTAAGTGAATAAGCTTCTTCACCGAGGACTTAGAAGACAAGTTTGCTTTGCAAGTCTATCACACTGTCTTCGTAAATAGCTTGTTAAAAGCTTACTTCTTTGTGTCCCTGTGACTCTTCTCACCTTGTATCTCTTGTATGTATTTAAACTATCAATGTTTATGAAGAACTGGGTTGTCTAGTAGTATAAATGTGAATAACACACAACTCTGTGAAGGCCCAGTTTCATAAGGATTACATAGGCATTAGCAAACATGCTAATAAATTAAATTGGCTAATTAAATGTGTAAGAGATTATCAGCTGGAAGCAGGTAACATTTAAATGGATAAATATAACAATCCAAACAAACTTGTTTTTCGCATACTGAAGTCAGCAAAGCATCAGAACACAGATCTACAATTTTGATACCACAAAAGCTTGTCTCATCTGACCAGTACAAACCATTACAACTTTCTGCTTAAGATTTTTCATAACACAAATCTTCTCTCCTAGCAGAATTTGCTATTCTTCTGACAATTTTCCAGGCATATTTTAGGGTCAGACATTCAAAAATCCATAAACATTAATCTGAGAATCCCATTGGAAAATATATTGCTTAGCCATTTTGTACTTCAGCATTGTCAATGGTAAAATACAAAATATTGTCTCCTTCTACATCAGTAGAAGTGTTTTGTTCCTAGATCCTGTCTGTAATTTTTTTTTCAGATGTCTCAATGCATGGTATAGTAGACATTAGATGTTAAAATAGTATTACGTATATATTATGTACTGATTAGTGTATAAATATAATGTCCATGAGAACAAAGTTATCGCTTAGACCTAGCCCAGTCAAGCAGATATAAGTGAATGTATCTGTTCATATACAATAATAAGCTATTATGACTTTGTTGTTTGCAATTTTCATGGAAAATTGAAAGTTAAATTATTGAGTTAAAAATCAAAGTGAGTTATTTTCATCTTTTCTTATTCGGTGAAGTTGAAAAGTGAAATCCTTCTTCTATAGCATAGCAAAGAAAACATAGTTTAACTGAATTTTGAATTTTTGGGAAAGCTATTATTTTAATTTCACACATTTCAAAGTTTCAGTCATTGCCTAAAATCAGGAGTGAAATTTCAGATTCAGCAACTACAAGTCACTTCTGAAGTCATGCCTCGTGGGAGATAAATCCAATGGCAGCTGCAGCAACAACTGATACTGCTGCATTGCACTGCTGGGAAAAGGATTCACTTCAGCCATCCTTACAGAATTGCTTTTCTCTCTGCTTTGATGTGGAAGAGAAATTATAGAACACTTTTCTCTTTGGGAAAAGATGGAGGGATATCATTTCGGAGAATAAGATGTGTTTTAAACCAGAAGATAAAAAAAGTCCCTGAAAGTAACAAATAGATCATAGTACATCTGATACATGTGGAAATACTAAAGAAAAGAGGTACTGGTGGTAGAAGGTGTATTATTTGGAAAGGAAATACACAGTAGATGAGGCTTTCATATTTCATTAAATCATAGAATAGTTTGGGTAGAAACAGACTTTTAAAGGTCATCTAGTCCAACCCCCTTCAATGAGCAGGTACGCCTTCCACTAGACCAGATGGAGAGCCCTCTCCAGACTGACTTTGAATGTTTCTAGGGATGAGACATCTACCACATATCCAGGTAACATGTTCCAGTGTTTCGTCACTTTCATTGTAAAAATGCTTATTCTATCTGGCCTAAATTAACCTTCTTTTAGTTTAAAACCATTACTTCTTGTGCTATCACAACAGTCACTATTAAAATTTCTGTCCCTATCTTTCCTTCAGGCCTCATTTAAGTACTGAAAGGCTGCAATAAGGTCTCCCTAGAGTCTTCTGTTCTCCAGCCTGAACAATCCCAAAGGTCTTAGCCTGTTTTCACAGAAAAGATATCCCATCTCTCTGATCATTTTTGCGGTCCTATTTCTATATATGAGAAATATATAGGACATAAATGCTTTCTTGGCTTGTGTATTTTGTTTGTATGTTTTAGGCTCTCAGTGTATGTCCAGTTCAAAATAAGAGCTCAAAATAAGAAGACAGCCATACATATTTTGGCTCAGAAAACATGTTCAGGCTTAGAAGATAGTAACATTTCCTAAGTCACATAAAAGTAAATTTAAAATGCTAATAAATGAAGTTATTGCCTCCTACATCTTTTTCACCTTCTTAGCATATTGTAAAAAATATATAAAATGGTGGAGGGTCAGACTAATTCTCTTCTGAGTGAATAAGAGGATGGATGGATTTAATATAGTTTGGATATTTGACTCTAGTAGAGTCTCCTACCCAGGGTTAACCACTTACCCCTCTACTCTGTCCCCTGTAGCTTTGACCCCAATCTTCAATTTCAAAGGATATTTGGTAACCCAGAAGCAAAAAGCTGCTTGTTCTGATGCTGCACAGTACTTTAGAATTAGGCAATCAGCTTACAGCAATTTCAATTCCCCATTTTAAGAATTCCCACCAAATCTTGAACTTTCTCTGTAAAGTTATATGCCATTTTCTCCTCTTTTTCTCTGATGGCCACACTTCCAAGCTGTATGTCATAGTGCTCACACACAGACCTACCGTGCAAATCTTGTTCCTAAACTGACCTTGTTGTGACTCCAGACACTCACTTTGTGCCTGTGCTGATCTGTTAACACCACACAGATAATGAGGTCTTCAAATTTTGTTTCCAGGGGTTGTTTCTTACTGCATTATTTTGATTATATAATACTGCTGTATCTGTACATATGTATCAGGGTGTCACAACTTACATACCGATATGTATTAGCATTTCTTCAATCAAGCAAAAACTTGCACATTTTTTCTACTTTAGCTCCTGCTTCATTACTCGTGATTCATCATTTCCAGTGTTTTGTTCTGATAGATCTTCAACATGGTTTCATTTTTCTGCTATTATACAGTGTCAACTAGCTTACAAAACCAGAAGAATAGTTATTAAAATGTTCATGCTTCACAAATAATATTTTGACTGCTGGATAGATATAAAAGTCCAGTAGGAAAAATATTCTGACGTGATTTGTAACACGCTATCTTTCAAATGGCAAAAAATATCAAAATATAATTGAAACAGCCTGCTCATGATGCAGTCCCCATTTTCAAATGAATGAAGGAAGCACACAGTATGCATTTTTCTGTGAATCTCAGGGCTTAGAGCTACACAATACATTTATTAAGGCAGACAGTAAAGCAACTATTCACAAAAGAAAAACAGATAGAAAATACTGTGATTATTTTGGTTGTGACTTAGAATTCACCATTGACACTGTTTCTTTACATGATTAATTTTAATACGTAATTATGAGATTAATTTGTCTAAGAGTATTTGGACTGAATATAGAACTGTGAAAGCACAAGTCTTCATGCTAAAAATGAAACCATTAGCTTAATACCTGATGCAGAAAATATATTGACGAGATGAGAAATTCTTGTGAAGTGTTTACAGTATACACTTTGCTTAAAAAGCAGGACACTTAGCTCTCCCACTTCCTCTGTGATGTGTTGATCAAATTTTTCTCTGTAGATTCCTTTGGGCAGGCAAGCTACTTTGTGTAATGTAAGATTAACAAAATATAATCTGAATGACACATATAACATATGATAGACTTGTGCATGAAGTACAGTATACTGTGCCTTTTCTATATGTTCACTCTAATATAAAAAGTGAGACATGATAGAATTCTATGTCTAAAATACACACTTATTCATAGGCACATATGTGTGAAAATAAAATATACACATGAATATCTTACATAGGTGTCTTTCTTCTTCCCGCAAGCTTAAGCTATCTGATTAAATCAAACTGTTCCTTCTGTTTGATCCATCACTAACAGTAGATAGCAGAAACGGCACCCACCTTCTGGTTTTTGGTTTGGTGTTCTTTTGTTGTTGATGTTTTTTGCTCTTATGATGTGTGAGTCAGAAAGAAATGAAGTTAAATTTAATCTTTTGGATTGCATTTCCACAGATGACAGTAACAGAAGTAGTATCTTCAGCTAAGTGACCTGAACAAACATGTCATGGAAATAAAAAGAGCTTATAGAAATGAAATACTTAATCCCACTTCTATGTACCCCTTTTTTAGTAGTCTTGAACAAGCCACCGCCTATTACAAGCAAATTCGCCATACGTAAACTGGTATTTTTTCTGTGGTTATTCATGGGTTGGGAATTCATTGGGGTTTTGTTTGATTTGGTTTCTTTCTTTTATTTTTTTTTTTTTTTAGTTGTTGTTGTCTTTTTTTTCTTTCCATTTATCTTTTCCTTTCTTCCTATTAACTTTCCGAAAGATTCCTTTTGATGTACATTTTCATATTATTTAGTGAATTTTTCATTTGGTTATAAATAAAAATAGAACACCCAGAACAATTATAATGTATTTTGGTCTATACTGAATCTAGTACTTCAAGGCAGCTATTGCTTTGCATTTGTTTTTTACAGTGATACATATTTATTTAATGAAACTGTCTTAGCAATAATGCAGATTCTGAGAAACAATTTTCTTCTTTAAAAGCTTTTTAAATTGGAAGTGAAATCAGAAATGTTTGATTTTTTAATGACTTTTCCATGAAGAACGGCTTAGTTTAAATGCCAATAAAATTTAGAGTAAAAGAAAATTTAGCACATGTTATAGTGATAGAAACAGTATGTGTTTCTTGAGAGACCTCTGTCTCACCTCTTCCCCAAACAAACCCAGCCCAAATTTGAGCTGCAAATTAAGAAATGCCTAATCCTAACCCTTTCCCAGTTTAGTACTCACTTACAGTGCTTGCAAACTGCCATATCTTCTGAAACAAAAAGTAAAAATATTTTTGAGATTCTAACTATAACTGAGCAAACAAATGTTTATTTTCATTAGACAAGTAGCTGTTTAAAACATTAAGAATTAACTTATATTTTTAATTCCATTTCATTCTAGAGTATGACTTTCAATGTACAAGTAATTTAAACTGTTTCTTCATATAAGTAGACAGTCAATCCTGAACACTTGTCATTCTTATCTGCATACATCTTTGTAAGGACTCTAGCAATTAAAGTAGTTACAAAGCTTGAAATGCATTTTATAGATACTGCAAATGTAACTTTGGACAAGTCATAGGTTTCATCTTTGTGTAAAGGAAGAATTAAGGTGGATTTCAAACACCTCTGTATTACTTCCAGTCTTAAAAGTAAGTGCAGGATGTCATGTGAAGCTAAGTCATTGTCTAATTTTAGAGTCTTCCTCCATTACAGAAAAAAAAGGCCTTTTATTATTGTCTGTGAATGATAATTTAGTTTGCTACTTTTGAAAAATTATATAGGCTAGGTTTCTGCAAGGCAGTCCCAAATCTTCAGGAAATGATTGTTCAATTTACAAAAGTTGCTCTACAGAAAAAGTATGGTAGTAAAAAACATTCTTCAAGAGGTCCATCTGTGGTTGTGTTTTTATGCTAACACTGTAGTGTAAAACTTCTTTAGTCCATGTGAGATCCTTCCTCACATATTCATTAATTGTTGAAATTACCCAGGAGATATAAAAGAGATTGACAGCATTTAGAATTCACTGATATAGAATGTCAGCTTTATAAATTTGATAATTAATGTATTCTCCAAATTGTCAACTACCAGATTTTTGCTTCTTTGACAAACTTTCCTAACTTAACACTGACAAAAAGTTTTAGAAATGAACAGTGTCAGGTTTTTATACTATAAGAGAAGTTGCTTCTGCCTATGACATCCCCTTGGGTAGCAATGCAATACATTCTTAAACGGACAGAGAGAAGTAATGGTGTTACGCTAAACTTCATGTTAACCTTATTAATGGAAGTTAAATAGAGGATAATTTAGCAACAACTGCAATATATATGAACAGATGGCTGGTCAATGACTACCTTCTGTTTACTGAAAAATTCCAATCAAGACAAAATTAAATGAATTAATAATATCGTAAAATGTTTGGTGCATTGTGTAACCTGAAAAAATGTTCTTGTACTGTGTTCCACCAACAGTACTAAATATGAATGCACTAGTAAGCATATTTACTACATATAGCAGGTTGTGATTTTGGCTGCAGGGAGGTAAAAAAGTGAGTGAGGAACTAACTTATATTGCTTTCAAATTGATTATTTCAAGCGATAGAATTTTTCTGTATCCTTGAATAGGATTTTTTTTAATTTCATTTTTATGAAGTGTTAATTCTTTCTAGTGATTGAGACACTGAATCAACATTTGCCATTTTCTAAGTTTCTGTGACCCAATATTGTTCAGATCTCTATGGCCTAGTTGTGCTGAGGGTACAATAAGGGTACAATCTATCTATGTGTTGTAAATATGATTATTGTGTTACCAAAGGGTAGATTTACATTTTTTTCTTTATTATTTTTGTGTTTCATGTCCAAAGTCACCTCAAGTCTGGTTCAGATGTAAGTCCCCACCCAGTTAAGGTTTTGACCTAAATTCTGAAGAGAATCTGGATTTTTAACTTTTGTAATCTTTCTACTGGATGCTGAATGGATAGACTGACTGTCTGGCTTTCAGCCTAAATGATACATACTGCCCACTTGTCCAACAGTAAAACATTGGTCTTGCATGCACTGAGTATACAGTTGTAAGAGTCCTTGATCATCCTTCTTTCAGCCCTGATGGCTCATCAGCAAGAACTGATGCAGTATATGGCAGCCTAGCCTCAGACTTCCCTCACTGTGTAATAGCATGATCACACCTCACGTGGGCTAGAGTCATCCTGTAGCTGCTGGAACATCATGATTATATATAGACAGAGCTGTGATGTCTGTGTTTGAGCTAATCTCCTCAGCTTCTCTGTATCATCAATGGAGAGAAAGAAAAATTTTTAGGAAATGATTAGGTAAAATACACTGTAGAAGTCCATATCCGCTCTAGAAACAAATAACTGAGCTGTGCACATCTACAGGTTAGCTATAGGTGGTCTAGTGAATCTCACTCAACCATGCTAAAGATTGCATAAATAAATGCTCCATGGAATATTTTCCTCTTTTAGTGCTTCATAGCACCACCGATTTTCAAATAGATATTTGACTGTAATATATACTGGACTGTGCATCTAATTAAATTGTGACAATTGTCCATACTAGGTGCTTGTAACAGCATGAAGCCTCTATACCCATCGTTGTAGCAAGAGTTCTAGAGACCTCAAAAGAGATGAGTGATATGTCTCTTTAGCATTGAAATGTATGTCTCAGTTGTTGCAGCAGCAGGAGACTGTAAAATCAAGAGCATTAATAGTTTTAGTACAAGAGGCAGGGCTACATTAATAACAGTAAAATGCATTGAAAGCTCCCTAGTTATATACAAAGGGGTTGACAAACTACATAGCTGTAGAGCTTGTAAGTTAAGCAAGTTTAAGAAATTTAAGAAGCAAGTTTACTATCTATCACTTCATGCAGTGGTTTTATTTGTAAAACTATTTTTGTATTTCTGAAAATTTTGCCTACCAAAGTATTGTCTCACGTGATTGCAAGCCCATAAAAAATGACACTGTTTTGTAGCATGAGATGCAAAACTAAACCTGTAAATCTATTTTTGAAATGCTTTTTGGTATAATGTTAAAACACAGAATCATTACGGTTGGAAAAGGCTCTTAAGAGTCCAACCACTGACCTCATATTGCCAGATCCATCACTAAGCTAAACCATAATCCTCGACACCTCTTCTACACATCGCTTAAATATCTTCAGGGATGGTGACTCCGCTACCTCCCTGGGCAGCCTGTTCCAATGCTTAATAACCCTCTCAGTAAACAAGTTCTTCCTAATCTCCAACCTGATCCTCGCTTGGTGCAGCTTGAACCATTTCCTCATGTCCTGTCATTCATTACTGGCAGCTGTAGAGAGTGACCATGTCTCCTCTTAACCTTCTCTTCTCTAGGCTAAACAACCCCAGCTCTCTCAGCCATTTCTCAGAAGACTTGTTTGTTCTTCACACTCTTCACTATCTTTGTTGCCCATCTTTAGACACACTCCAGCACCTCAGTGTCCAAAACTGAACACAGTATTCAAGGTGCAGTCTCAGCAGCATCAAGTACAAATGGACAATCGCTTCCTTGATCCTACTGGCCACAGTATTTCTGATAACATTTTGCTTTTATGTATTTCAAACAAGTTGCACCATTTGTTACCTTATTGTTACCTTCATACCTTTGCTTTGTTCTTCTCATTCTTATTTGTGTGGTAAATATGAGAATTAAAACTAATGATGAAAGATTTTTATTCTCGTAAATGAAATTTTAGTCTTTTAGGTTTTTTATCTTGCTATGTAAAGAGTCCCATTTTATTTTTTTCTGACAAAAATATTAGTACAAAACCGTAACACAAGGCTTTCATAATATTTTTTACAACCTGAAACTTAACATTGAAGATAAAGATAAGTTCCATCTTCGATATTATATCAAACCATCATAACCTACCAGGCCTTTTACTTATCTGTGTATACAACTGTATGCAAACTGGCATGTTAACTCAGGTTCTTTGCTGTATCAACATTCTTTACAGCACAGACCTATTTTACTGAGACAAGTCTCCATGGGGAGGGGATTGGGAAGTAAAATATTTGAGCTATTGCCTCCAGTTTGTGTCCACTCTCAGCTTAGCTGCCTGTGGCTGCCTGAGGCTTTTTGAGCAGTGTCAGCAGCACTCTCTGCTTACTCTGTCTGTGTGCTACCTCTTCTTTGCTGTCTCTAGCTTGTGTTTTTCCAATTTGGAATACAGCTGTTTCTGCTGCAGACTGAGCTCAGTTAACACTGCTTGTGTAACTAATTTGCCTGTGCCTATGTCAGATTGGGGCTGATTGCCTCAGGGTAACTTTGCCTCACCAGCTTCTTTCAGGTCTGGTTCTGTGGGAAGAATTTTGAACTCTTTTCAAGTCATTCCAATTCTTTCTGTGGGTTCATATTTCAACTTATCGAGTTCAGAACTTTTTTCTTGACTTGCTTATTTTACTTTGTATAAGATATTTTTTCTAATGAAATTCCTTTACAGAGTTTTTCAGGAGAAATTTGCCTTTTCCCCAGTGAAAGGTTTTCTCACACATTGTGGTTTGGTTTCTTTTTCTTTGCAGACTGACACCTTGTGTTTATCAGAAAGCTTTGGATTGGGTTTTTCCACCTTATGTGGTTTTCCCAAACAAACAAACCAACCAAAAACAGAAAATGGGAAAAAAAAACATTTCGTGCATCATGAAGAGGTTGCAGGGCTTACAAGTAGACCTACCTCTCAGCAGTTATCAACCATTTAAAAGAGAGTGAGAAATGTTTATCATCATTGTTATCTGTTGCAGAAAATAAAATAATGTTGCTATTTACCCATGCAAGCAAATTACATAAAATTATGTAAAGTTACAAAAGTTTATTAATGGTGTCATCTGGTACTGTAAAAGCAGACTTCCATACCCACGTCATTCCTTTTTTTTCAAGACCTCTTGATCTCTTACAGCAAACAAAAAGGCACAGCTTTCATACTGGAAACTCTTGTACATCCCTGCTGCGGGGAAGGTCATGCAGTCTAAAGAGTGTTAATTATCTTCACACCATGGTATTCCTGGAAATCACTTGACAATAACCACTTTTCACTTTTGGAAGTGCAACCAAGACAATGAATTAGGCATTAACCTGTTCAAGGCTTGTTCTTAGAACAGAATGACTTGAACGTGTATATGGACCTACTTGGTGTCTTTAAGAGACCTTGACAGCCATAGCTTCTTCCCAAGCTCTTTTCCTCTTGACTGTTGTTCAGGCATGTTGGCAGGAAAATCCATATTAATTTTTATCTGGATACTTAGGTACTTCATAACTTCACAGCTCTAGTTACTAAGAAGAAGAACAAGGAATAAGCAGAAAGTCCTCTGCTGTTAAGACTGTAGACACAATGGTTCTTTCAACAAGAAATTGTAACACTTTCTAATTTCACATATATTGTTCGTTGGTCAAGATATACTTGACCAATTGTTATCTTCTACATTTTTTCTCAAGTGTTCTGAAGTTATTTGGAGATATTAATAGCTGAAGGAATTTTTCAGAATATAAGAATTGTGTTCTAAACCTGATTTCATTCTATTGACTTGGGTACTAGGACTTTTTTCACGGTTGTAGTGTTACAGAGATAATCAAAGTTGTAATGCTTCAGTTTCCCTAAGGAGGAACAATCCACAACTGACTGACTGTCTTGTTCAAGGGAAAAAAATATATTCAGTGATGAAATGCTCTAGTCATTAAACTGAAGCGTTGCAATCAATGTAAGTCTTCCACTGGACCAACAAAAAAAGGCAAAAGCATGATCAATGCTCTGTGAGACTCAATTTCTTTTAACTTTCTTTCCTTTTCATACAAATTATAGGAAAAAAATACTTGTCTACTCAAGAAAACTTCTGGTTCAGAGTAATTAACTTGCTGTTTGTTGGCACTAAGATTTGTCTTTGTGGAAGGTTCATTGAAAAGGCACAAAGAAATTTTCCATTTCATCCTATATCAGCATCTTTTCCTGCTCTATATCTTTTAATGAACAAGCTGTCATGCTTCCACAAGGAGTAACACTTTGACAAGTGGTGAACAGATGCTGTTAGCATAGAGTTACACTAGCCAGAACTTTATCTAGAACCTTCAAATCCTACTGCTGTTTCTTTGGCTGTGCTTTCTATAAGGCCATGCTGTGATTTGGAAATGCATTTCTGTTAATCTCGAGGGAGAACATTCTGTCATTCTATAAAAGCTGTTTCTTTTCTCTTTTTTTCCCTAAAGAAAAAAATACCATGGAAATCAAAACCCCACAAAGTCTGGAGATCCATATTGACATGAGAAGATTTGAAAGTTTAATCAGTAAGATGGATAATGAACAATGTAGCAGTGACTCTGTCACTTCAGAAGGAGAATGGTTCATATCTTTCAGCCTGCAAGATGTTTTACTTAGGCTTTCACTGCTAAAAAACACATTTATCATAAGTCAAAATCACTTCTAGTCCAATATCATATAATTCAGCATGACACTAGAAATATGATCTCATCTCTTGTTTTCTTTATCCTTATTAGTGGACATTCTTATCCAGAAAGATCTTAAATACTTTGAAAGTTAGAAAACAACTGCCATCCACTCAAATGTATCATTTAATCTCACCAGTTTTGTGTCACCTGCAAACTTGATGGGGGTGCACTCAGTTCCTTCTATCATATCATTGACGAAGGGAGTAGAAAGAGATGCAAGGATGGACCACTGTAGTTCTGGAAATTTCCTGTCTGCAGTTAGAGTATGACCCATTAATGGCTACCTGTGAGCCTCATCATCTCACTATTATTTTTACTGATGCAGAGTATAACATTCTAATATGCCATACATACAACAACAGTGTGAGAGAAGGTGTTGAAAGTCTTGCTAAAGCTATAGTAAATGACACATATCATACTCTCACCTACAAATCCATGAGTCAATAGTCTATGTCTGCATCAGGGTCATCATATGCAGATAATAGCAGATGAAGCCATCAATTTATTCAGTATCAAAACTCAAGATGAAATGAAAACTCATCCACATTGCAAGGTTGACCTATTGACAGATTGCTTTGAAATACTTTCTCACAGTTTATCTGCCCATAGCCCAAAACATACTAAGTTCAGACATTCAGAGAAAACCGAGTATAGGGTGGTGTCTTAAAAGAAAATTTGAGGACTGGGAGTTTGTTAAGAGAAATAATTTTGTAGTCAAAAGAAACTCCAAAAGAAACACAAATCTTCCTACTTGTTTTGTTCTAATCAGAGCAATTGGTTTATTTCAGTTTTCAGTTCCTACTATGACTGAAATGATCCAGTCATGGAGAGGCTGACATGTATCAACCCTGAATCTCTTGATTCCAGAATGGTTGAGATATTTTTTTTTAATAAATCTTGAGAGTCTTTAAGTGTGTGACATGGTAATCACTATTCCAGACTTGGATCAGATACATCACCTCATTTAATTTTTCCACATCTTCCTGTGAATGGTGGAGAGCTCTTAAGTTTGGGCTACATATTTCTTGGCATTTTAATATCACAAAAGATTTGGTCAAATGGATTGTATTTTCCATCAAGTGAGAAAATCCGTAGTTTTCTTCATTTAAGTTCCTGTACTTCCTGCAGCCAAAGTTCTATCAGTTCTCTCTAATTTTACTTGATATTCTACCTCTGAGTAAGCATTGCTAATTTTTTTTTACTGAGCTTCTGAAAATATTTAGGTCATTTTCTACATCAGAAATTCTATCCATAAATGGATTAGAGACCTGTTGTGCAGGCCTTTTGAATCAAAACCCCAGTGATTCTTCTGTCATTAAAACTGCGATATTGACAGCTAGAATATAAATCAGAATTTAGTTCATATACCTACTTGCATTCCAACTTTGGGAAGGAGTTAATTCACTTAGAGTATCCAAAGACTAATGTGCCTTGAATACCTGTCTTCAGATCTGAAACCATATTCTACACATGCAAAATAATGTAGTGGTTTTGCCTGGGCCAGGTTTTTGGTAGTGGGGGAGCTACAGGGGTGGCTTCTTTAAACAATGATCTACCTGAAGATTCCCCTGTAGCTGATAGGGCTAGGGCCAGTCAATTCTAAGATAGACCCTGCACCTGACCCAGGCCTGGCCAATTAGTGATTGAGGTAATGCCTCTGTGAATACCATATTTGAGAAGGAGAAGAAGTTGTGGTGCAGGTGCTAAACTGCATCAGCAACAGGGAGTGAAAATGTGCAAACATCTCCACAGACACCAAGGTCAGTGGAGAAGGAGAGGAAGGAGGATGCTTAGGCCCTGGAAGAAAGATTCCCATGTGACTTGTGGTGAAGACCATGATGAGGCAGCTGTCCTCCTGCAGTCCATGGAGCCCACCAAGGAGCAGAGATCCACTTGCAGCCCACGCCCACACCACAGCAGGTGGATGGATGCCTGAAGGAGGCTGTGACTCCATGGGAAGCCCACATTGGAGCAAGTTCCTGGCAGGACCTGGGAGCCTGTGGGGAGAGAGGAGCTCACACCAGAGCAGGTTTGCTGTCACAATTTGTGATCCTGCAAGGAACTCAGGCTAGAGCAGTCATTGCCTGAAGGACTATTCTCCCCATGGACGACCCACATTGTGGCAGGATGTGAGGAGCTGCCCTTGTGGAAGGCCTCTTACTGGAGCAGTTCATGAGGAACTGTAGCCCATGGGAAGGACCCACGCTGGAGAAGTTTGTGAGAGATCGTCTCCTATGGGATGGACCATACAGTGTAGCAGTGGGAACTGTGATGAGACTTCTCCCTGAGAAGAAGCAGTAGCAAAATCCATCTGTAATGAACTGACTATAACTCCAATCCCCCATCCCCTGAACTGATGTAAGGTGAAGGAAGGAGAGTCCTGGGAAGAGGAAGGGGTGAGGGGAAGTGTTTTAATATTCAGTTTAATTTCTCATCCCCCTGTTCTTATTGTTCCTTTAATAAATCAAACCTTTTTCTCCCCAAGTTGAGTCTGTTTTGCCCGTGATGCTAATTGCTGAGCAATCTCTCCATCCTTATCTCAACTTACAAACTATTCATTATATTTCTCTCTCTCTCCTGTTCAGTTTAGGACAGGGAGTGATTTTATGACTTGATGGACACCTGGCTAAACACCACAACATCTTAAGTTTTGAGCATACATAATTTTCAATATAGACTAGAAGAGGCTATTGTCAGTCATTACCTTGTGGCTGCAGTTAATTTGTATGACTAGTGCCCTAACTCTGCATACTTACTGAATAGTAAGCTCCATATGGATACCTTGGAAGAATTGTCTTGCTTTGTAATTGTCTTGTTTTGATTAGGGGACACTTTACTTAATAAGCTTTGGAGGTCTAGAAAACAGATATCTTCATGCTTGATCCTTTCAAGTTGTCATGTTGAGCTCAATTTATATTTACTGTTGCTGAAGTCTAATGGTTGGAAATGCCAGGGTGATAGATGGTTGGAAATGCCAGGGTGATAGATCTGGTGAATGGGGATGAAGGGAAGACTGACCCTCAGGCTGATCCTTCTCTATGTAGACAGTGTTTTGTAAGGAGTATTGCTTGAAGTCATGTAGAACAAGAAGGATTAAATGAACAAGTACTTTAAGTGAAGAAAATATTTACTTGTAACTTGTTTGTCCAAACATCCACTCATAAGCCATTCTCCCTCTCATATAGTTTCTGAAAATCTCTAGACATTTAGGAGCTGACAGAAAAGAAGGATTTGCATTGTAAGATTATGGGTTCTGAAAAGGTTTGACTGGTGCTGTAGTTAGGGCTATGAACAAGTAAATGTAACTGACAGAAATTGCACGTAGGGCTATCAAAAAGTATTCTCACATATACATTCACACTTCATTAATAAAGAAGCTCTCTAGATGGCTGTACATGCAAGTCCTTCACAGAATCATAGAATAGTTTAGGTTGGAAAAGAGCTTTAAGATCATTGAGTCCAACTGCAAACCTAACACTGCCAAGACCATCACTATACCATGTCTCCAAGTAACTCATCTATACTTCTTTTAAATACCTCCAGGGATGTGACCCAATCCCTTCCCTGGGCAGCCTGTTCCAATTCTTGACAACTCTTTCTGTGAAAATTTTTTTCTTAACATTTTTCTAGACCTTCCCTGTGGCAATTTGAAGCCATTTCCTTATGTTCTATCACTAGTTACCTTGGAGAAGAGATCAAGCACCTCCTTGCCACAACCTCCTTTCAGGTAGTTGTAGAGAACGAATCAGTCTCTCCTCAGCCTCCTTTTCTCCAGATTAAACAACCCCAACTCCTTCAGCCACACTTATCATAGGACTTGTTTTCGAGATCTTTTACCAGCTTTGTTGCCCATCTCTGGACACACTCCAGCACCTCAATGTCTTTCTTGTAGTGAATAGCCCAAAACTGAGTACATTTGAGGTGCAACTTCAGCAGTACTAAGTACAGGGGGACAATAATTTTCCTGGTCCTTCTAGCCATGTTATTTCTGACATAATTCATAATGTTACTGGCCTTCTTGGTCACCTGGGCACCCACCTTATAACAGCCTCACTGTAACATCAGCTACCTCTCCTTTAAGTACCTTTTGCATAGGTAGGATGTAAATATAGCTGTACACAATGCATTTCAAAGACCAGTTATACCTAAATAACCATGTTTTCATGTTGAGATACATCCTTCAATTAAATATTTTTTAAAAGAAAATTTAAAAGGTCATATTGATAAAGAAACTTCTTTCTTGCAATTATCTTTGTTCATACACCTTTTGCATACCATTAATGCAGAAACAGAGCAAAGCTTTTATTTTTATTAGTATCTCTCAATCTTTAATCATCCAAATACCTCACAAACTAATGGCGTAAATATGGCCATAAAATTTTTGGGATAAAAGCTTTGCCCTGATCTGGTGACTCCTTTTAATTATCTGCCAATAAACACATGCCTATTAAGACTATATAGATCTTCATCAGTAGTTGTTTTTATATTATGTTTATAGTCCTTTTATTTCAAAGGACTTTACAAGCTACCAAGCATGTACAATAGTCATTTTCTTTATATGGTGCTTGAGGGGATTACACAAGAAAGTACAAATAGTTTATTCTTCACTCTCACTGAAATGTAGTCACCTCTGAAGTGAAAGGTAGCAGCTTTTTAATAGCAAAAGAAAGACTATCTAATTAAAGTTGCAAGCTACATATAGTTAGAGAGAGTGTGGTTGTTCAAATTCAAATCTTAAATATGACTTATTATTCATTTTTATGCCCTCTCATCCCCTCTTCACTTTACATGCCAAGAGAGAGAGGAAATGCCTTAATGTACAACCTGCTCTTTACCTAGACCTTTGAGTTATCCTCAGCTGTTTTGCGGGACTTTCAGAACTGTTTGAGCTTGATCCCTGTATGTTAGCCGTGAAAGAATCCAACAGCTGCTGCTTCATCTGAAGGATTTCTGTGGGGAAAGGGGTTCTTTTAAACTAATTCCTCAGGCTGCTCACAACCTGGACTTTCCCCTTTAGATGTCCAGCGTGGCTCTTTAACACTTTTAGGACTCTTTGAGCTGCCTGAACTGTCTTCTTTTCCTGATAGTGGCATTTTCTCTCCAAAGAAAAAATTTTTGCTGTCCCTCTATTCTGTACAGGGAGAATATTCCTTTGAAATCAATGTGGTTCTGCAGCCAGGTAATAAGCATTTAAAATATGTATCTATTTCTCATTTGTTTAAAATTTTCCAAATTCTATAGCAGCTGAACAGATATGAAGTGACTTTCTTTTATGTTGCTTCCTTCTGATAGACTGCGCAATGAAGCTACATAGTTTCAAAGGTTTCCCACTCCCTGCCTAGAATAGAGCTGTTATAGCAATAGTACTTTGAAAAGAAAATGGCAAATGGCACCAGCAGGACAGGCAAACAGCTAAAGTTAGGTTCACGTATCCGCAGAAGTGCTTGGAAGCAGAAGGCAACATGTGAAAGAGGGAGGAGGGAAGAGAGTCCAAGCTTGGAAAACATCTGCTGAAAGTATTAATTGTAAAATTCATTTCACTACAAATAGAGTAATAGCAGATGAAAGCAGAGGATGACAGCTGCAAAGACAGTAGCTGTAACTGTAGAGGGCTCCTACACTTGTGCAAATACTGTGATTTATTATTTAAAAACAAATTAAAACAAACAAACAAAAATGTGTTCAGATGGGATTCCTCTCCTTTCAAAGAGACTATTATATACATATTTGTTTGTTTTTTATAAGCATGTCTTATGTTTAATATGACCACTCTAACAGCAGTTTCTGGACAATCATGTTTATTAGCATGGGTTTCTCTAAGCCAGAGCCTTTCAGGATGTTTTAGGGCCTGTTATGCCCCTATTGTCTACTGCACACTATTTCTGACAATGCCACCTATATTTGTAAATAGATCAAGACATAATCATCAGACAAATAGTCAAACTGTCTTCACCTCTGCAGGTCTCCTGGACTTATGAGTACTGCTGACTGGGGATAATTACTGGCTCATCACAACTAACCAAACTTTGGCTGGGAAATGTCTGGGATAGATCTACTTGAAGCTGTACAAAATCATTCCAGGGAGCATCCCAACATTAATCAGTATAAACACTCATTTACCACTGCTTGCATCTTTGGCCTAACTGTACAGTTTATTATCATAGATATGTTCAGATGTCCTCCAAATGATGTTCATCCTCCTGCCCACCTTCAGTGAGCAGCAAGGACAATGGTCAGTAATCTCTGCAGCTGTAAAGTCCTGACTACCTGTGCATGCAGGAATTCCCTGTCATGGGAAAAAAATAGGGAAAACACAAGTAGAATAAAAGCTTTCCGTACTTTTTGGTAGTATGCAGCTTCCTGAAGGCCATTCTTTCAGGGAGGATGGATATAACCATTGATTTAAAACTAGACACAAGTGTAAGTATTTAGTGGAACGGACACATGAACATTTTCTTAAGTTCTCTGTAGATTGATTCTTGAAGGTTCAGTAGATAAAATATTAGTTTACCTTGTTTTATACTTTTCAAAAACTACCATAGAGGAATCAATGTCCATCTAGAAAAATTTCCAGGACAGATTAGAATGGAGAGTAGTGGATTCTGAAGTTAATTTTTAAAATGTGATATGTAGTTAAATAATCATAAAAGGTTCTATTTTCTCAATATTTCTCATAAAAATTGTGGAGGAAAAAGTTGTACAATTGACAAATAATTTTATCTTCAATACAGACTTTGATTTTGCTCTTTTTTAATCATGGAGTGTGGAAAAACATAGTTCTTATTCTAGAAAATGTCAATTTGTATAGTCTGGGGAAAGTTGCTTGATATTATTTTATGCTTGATGGCAAACAAAAAAAATAACATTTAGAAGGTTGTTTTGTGTTTGGTTTATTTTTATTTGTTCACTTACTTGAAGAAATGGCTGAGTTTAAGACCACAGTAAACAGGCAAGCACTTAAGGATGCATGTGGGAATACAAATTCCTCTCTATTGTTAATAGGAACTGTGCATCTAACACTAGCTCAATGTAGTGGAAATAGACTTAAGCCTTAAAATGCATTGTAAGACATTATTTTATCATTGGAGATTATTGTGAATGATGCAGCTGTAGTGGAGAAAGAAAATATAAAGGAAGTGAAGCAAACTCAAAGACTAGCATTGGATCAGGGACTCTTGGACTAAGGACCATAGGCAGAAACAGATGCTTCTTAATCTATCATCATATTACTAATTTAAAACCACTGATCTCTCATAAAGGACTGAAATGTATTCTTTTTTTCCTTTGAGGCTACATCTACTTTTTTTTTTTTCCTCCCCACCTTCAATTCTGTTTTATGTAGACTTTTATCAAAATAAAAAATTTACTGAGAATCAGTGCAACTACAGTAAAACTGTGTGTAAACAGTCATGACTCTATACTTAGGTCTCTTGTAAGCTTGTATACGAATTGTGCAGACACCCAGTCCTGGCAGTGTTTTGACTTGTTGCTTTGCAAATTCTTTCTCATTTTGTTGTTCAACTAGAAATGTTACCAAAGCAATCAAAACACTGATGTAAGAGATGCACACGATGGAGGTATTTTCTGTCAGATTACTAATTTTCCTACATTGCACACAAGTTTGTTCTTTCCTTCTAAGTTTCAGTTTTCAAATGTGAATAGATACCATGAGATGAAGCTTGAGCTTGTGGATGAAGTTTGGGCTGTTGATTCCTTAGAAACAGCTGAGCAACTTTGAAATTCCTGAGTTATTTACCAAATGAGGATAACTTAATAAATAGCTCCAAGTGTCAATGTATTGGATTCATCTAAATTAATAATCTCTCTGGTATCTCTTCCTGGGGACTGAAGAGGAGCAGAGTCTGACATACTTTAACATCACCAACTTAGAAAGTTATGTTCCACCTCTGTGGTTTTCTGGTCACCAAGAAGCAAAGAGAGATGACTCATTCCAAATTCCTGCAGGAATTCTCTTAAGCTTTCATTTTATTTATAGTTTAAAATATATTTTAAAAGCTTTTAAATATTAGTTGTATTCGACAATTCACAGAACCTTAGAATCATAGAATGGTAGGGGTTGGAAGGGACCTTTAGAGATCACCTAGTCCAACCCCCCTGCAGAAGCAGGTCAACCTAGATCAAGTCATATAGGAACGTGTCCAGGCAAGTCTTGAAGACCTCCAAGGAAGGAGACTCCACAACCTCCCTGGACAGCCTGTTCCACTGCTCCGTCACCCTAACAGTAAAATAGTTTTTTCTTATATTTAAGTGGAACATTTTGTGTTCCAGCTTCATCCCATTACCCCTTGTCCTGTTGCTAGCCACTATAGAAAAAAGGGATGGCCAACCTCCTGACATCCATCCTTTAGATATTTGTAAATATTAATAAGATCCACAGCTCTCACAGCCTTTCCTTATAAGGAAGATAAATTGGGTAATAATAAAATATTACTTCATGAGCATATTAATGAAGGAGCTATAGTTGATGACTTGCCTCTTCTTTAACTGCATATTATAAGTTGGCATCAGTAGCATTGGTTAGCAATCCAGTGGAACGAGAGAGAGAACTGGACCAGTGTAAGCAAGAAAATGTGAGATAAAGATATTGTAATAGGTGATGCAAATCTGAGCACACAAGAAAAGTATAATCTAGAATTCATGTACTATTTCCCATCAGCAAGCAGATGTTTAGTCATTTTTCTGAAAGCAAGGATTCATCACATGTAATGGTTACTTGGGAAGGCAGTCGCCATAGTTCTGAACGTTCCTCTCTTACTCCTTTTTTCCCCTAGATTTTACTGCTGAGAACAATGATATGCCCTGTGTTATGAGATATTGCTTTGGTCAGTTGGAGTTAGCTGTTTGAATTGTGTCCCCTCACAACTCTACTCTACTCCCACCCTACTCACTGGACAGATAGCATGAAAAACAGAGAAGGCCTTGATGCTGTACAAATACTGCTCAGCAACAGCTGAAACTTTTGTGTGTTACCAACGCTGTTTTGGTCATCAATCTAAAACAGCACCATATGGGCTGCCACCAAAAAAAAAAAAAAAAAAAAAAAAAAAAAAATCACTCCATCTCAGCCAAAAGCTGCATACTGTCTCTCCTTCCTTACTTGAATTTCCAGTAATCGGTTCACAGTTTGTAAGGATTATAAAACTTTAGGAAAATTAGCTCTGAATGAGTTAAGGAATCATGAACCATAGTTTCAGGTACTGTATCACAATTTCTATACTGAATATAAAGGTACAATTCAGGAAGTCACCACGCGAAAGGTAAAGCAAATACAGTGCATTATAAAACAAAACCTTTGAGTCAAGGCAGAATGCCTAGGGGAGAACAATCAGGAAAAAAGTTAATCGGTAACTTACCAGTGAAGGATAAAAAGCTGGAGTAGTAAAAGTAAAAGAAAAAAGAACAAGTTAGCATAATAAAAAGTGTGAAATTAGAAGAGTAATGAAACTTAGGAGAAAAAAATGCCTTTCAGACTTCAAGGTTAAGAAAACTGCCTCAGTAACATGAAAACTGTCTTGTAGAGATTTAGAGAGCATGACAGTTCATATAAGGAAATTTTGATGATACAGCTCAAAAAGCAAGGCATTTTCTTGGGTCAATCTAATGCAGATTTTCTAGGAACAATTGTATTAATGGACAAATTGGAAGATCAAAACTGTCTAAATCCTTGCTGATTTCCCATACACAATGTGCTTAATTATACAGGACAATATATCAACTTATCCTGAACTTTTCTTGTAATGAACTGAGTTAGTTTTTCTTGTCTGAGAGGATAATGCATTTTTTCCTTCACAATTTAAATTACGATGGCTTCTGAAAAATAATGAGAGCAAATGACCCTATTCTGATGGATGCACAAACTGATGACTTAAAATATTATTGCAAAAGAAGCAGTAAGCAACACAGAAACAATAGTTTCCTTGTAGGCATGCAATTTGACATATTGATCGATTAGAAATCAAAATGAGGTAAGAAGATCTCATTCTTCTCTTGCACTTTTTCAATATTCCTTTGAGAGAAGGGAAATTTATTCCAACATAAACTGTTAACAGATTCACAGAATCACACAGAATCACACAATCTCAGAATAGTAGGGGCTGGAAGGAACCCCTAGAGATCATGTACTCCAGCCTCCTGCTAAAGCAGGTTCACCTCCATCAGGCTGCACAAGAACGTGTCCAGGCAGGTTTTGTAAACGTCTAGAGGAGATTCCACAGCCTCTCTAGACGGCCCGTTCCAGTGCTACCTCACACTCGCATGAAAGAAGTTTCTCCTTACGTTCAAGTGGAACTTCCTGTGTTCCAGCCTGTATCTGTTAATCCTTGTCCACTCCACCAACTCATTCCCTCATTGGCTCATCTTTCCTAAATAGTGTATAGCCACTCATATCTGTGCTCCAGTCATGTGACCAGTCCCACTATGTCTCAGTAACTGCAGTGAGGTCACAGCCTTTCAACTGCACCCACATCTCTACTTCCTCCTGCTTATCCTCTGTGCTGCATGCATTCGTATATTGGCATCGCAGAGGCTTACTCGAGAGTGTGTGTTTCTCTGGATGGGTGGAAGTGTAACCTTCACAGTTGTGCATTTCCTTGGGGTCGTCAGCTTTCTACCTCTCATTTTGGCATGAAGCTGAGGAGCATTTGTCACTGCTTTTGTTTCCCTAACATATTTCCAGTTGTATGAGATGGCATAAGCATTGCCATTTTGCACCACGCCTACCACATCCTTCAGTTTAAAGCTAACTTTACCAAGCTGGCCAGACTATTAACACAGATTCTCTTGCACCTTCTAGGCAGGTGTATTCTATCCCCCCTTATTAGATTACAGTCATCAAAGGAGGTTCAGTTATCTTAAAAGCCAAAAATTTGAAATGCATTTGAAAGCCGAAATGTATTATTTATTCCTGTCTGCCCACTCTGTGTCAAATAAATCTTGATTCTAAAGAATGTACACTAATAGCTTGGTATTATCTTGTAATTTCGATTGTGCTATCATGTAGAATGATATTGTAAGCAAAATTTTACTGGCTGTAAAATTTGCAAAGGCTCTGTTCGCAGATTGCTCTGAAGCAAAAGGTATAGGTCTTGCATGTCTATGTGTTCCATCATTATATAAACTGGGAAAGAAAAAAAAATAAAATCTTTATTGGTAGCACTCATGTTTTGCAATTGATTGTTTGCAATTCAGAACTTCTTAGTACTGATGAAGAATAGTCAATGTTTTGAGTTATTTTACACTTTTTTTTTCCTGACTCCCACCATTCTGTTTCACTTAGAATTATACAGGAAAGTTTATTACAAACAATTACTTATGCATCAAAAGAGCTTTAGAATATTAGCAGAATACAAGCTATCCACTTTGACACGTCAACAGCAGCTATGTATCCACTTTAAAGGATCATGCACAAAACACAAACTGATTCCTGGTGGGAATAATGATTACTTAAATTCAGAATGAAATATCCAATAGATTGCAGCCAATACAGAATGCAAAATATCAAAACTACCTGCAAATGAGACAGCTAATGTCATTATTTCAGTAACTGAACTAATGGAGGGTAATTTGCCACATCCTCAAGATCTCCTCTGCTTACTGTTACTGCCTCTCTATAATTTGTTGATTATCATGTTTAGAATACTTAGACCAAGCTTTATAATTTATTCGAAACATGACTGTAAATAGTTCGTTAAGTAGGTAGAGAAATGAATTCCACATGAATGACTAAAAACAATGTAAAAAAAGGTTTGTGATTCTGAAAAATTTTTGTGTAGAAAAATATTGTTTTGTCGTTTTGAATTAATAGAAATAATTTACTCTTTTTCATTCTACACACTTAAAATACTCCAGATTATGAGTCTAAATAACACTCTTGCTTAAAAAAAAGAGGTGACCCGTTACACTCTTGATTTGTGCATATGCAGGTTTTGTCTGGGATAGAGTTCATTTTCTTCATAGAAGCTAGGATGAGGCTACGTTTTGGTTTTGTGATGAAAACTGTATATATACCACAGAAATGCTTTTATTGTTGCTGAGTAATGCTTACACAGAGTCCAGGCTTTTTCTTCTTCTCACACGATCCCACCAGCAAGGGCTCTGGGGGTACACAAGAAGGTGGGAGGAGACAGCCAGGACAGCTGACCTTAACTCGCCCAAAGGATATCCCATGCCATATGACATCATATTGTAAAGCTAGGGGAAGAAGGAAGCAGGGGACATTTGGAATTAATGGCCTTTTGCCTTCCCAAAAAACTATTATCTGTGATGGAACCCTGGTTGCCTGGAGATGGCTGAACACCTGCCCACTGATGGAACATAGTGAATTAATTCTTTGGTTTGCTTTGTTTGAGTGTGCAGCTCTTGCTTTACCTATTAAACTTTGTCTTAACCCATGAGTTTTCTTACTTTTACTCTTTCAATTCTCTCTCATATCACAGGATCACAGAATGGTAGGGGTTGGAAGAGATCTTTTAGAGATCACCAGAACCCCTCTACAGCTGCAAGCAACTGGAATATTCTTCATTATTTATGCCTCCCTACACACTATCTGTTTTAAGTGTCAACTGAGAACATATTGTTCCTTCCTTACTTTAATTATTTTATGCCATTTGTATGTGTTTCTTATTCAACTCTCTGTATTTTTAATTAAATCTATAAAATAGTCATCCAATTCCTTTAAATACTCTATGCAAAGTTATATTAATGCATTGGTAATTTACACTGCAGAGATTTTATAAACTTATTCTTTTACCAATCATGGGAATATCTGCTGTTTATTTAATAACTACCATATTATACAGTACATATGTTATATATAAGCTACAGAAGTCTTAAAAACCACACAACCACACACTAATTTAGCATATAAGACTTTGATTTTTTAAGAGTGATTTCACAGAATGTGTAATAATGAAACCACATGCTTTTCTAATTTGCCAGTTATTTGTTATTTTCAACCTTCAAAAGTTCTACTACTAAAAAAAACAAGTAGGTTTTTGTGATAAGAGGAAACTGGTGGCTTTTTTTTTGTGTACCTTTTGTTTTCTTAATATGGAAAAATAGCAGGACATGCATGTAGGAATGTGAATGTTACTGCATGTAAAGTCAGTTTCTTGCTTGGTTGTTTCAAGCACAAGCAGATGTTTCTATTTGACCATCTGGCTTTTATTTGCCTTATCCAAAATCCCATGGTCTTTGAGGAGAAGAAAGGTGATAAAGACTTTTTTTTTCGTTAGGTGTGCTAAAAATCATAATTGTGTTATTCCTTGGTAGCGATACAGAGGAAGCACAAAATTAAAACCTTGGAAGCAAAGAATTTTAACTGAGGTATGAATATACAATTTCTACATTCACCAAATCAGCACATTTAACAGTTCTGATCCAAAATGTAATGAGCTCATTAATCTCGATTCTGCACAGAACATATCACTGGGTGCTTGTGAGTAGCTGACCTGTAGAGAGAGCATGACCGAGTCTTCAGTTAAACTCAAGCCTTGTGTACTCATGTCATGGTCCAAGGCCAGCTGGCAACAAAGAACCATGCAGCTGTTCTCTCACCCTACACACATGCCCACCTTCCATAGGACCGTGGGAGTCCCAGCAAGATGAGAGGACTGAAGACAATTAAGGACCTTGTGAATGGAGACAAGAGTAGGAAGGGCTCACTGCCAATTATGGTTCCAGGCAAAATAGACTCCACTACTTGACTTAGGGAAGAAAACAAGAACAGTTTAATCTACTACCAGCTAGAAACAGAAGAAATAGAAAGAAAAACAGAGCACAACAATAAGAAAAATAAGACAAGCACTTTAAGGTATCCTTCTCTCACCTCTCACCTTTTCCTAGGCTCAGCTCTCTGCTCCTGATAATTCTACCTCCTTTCTGCTCAGCAGCACAGGGAGACAGGGAATGGGGGTTGTAGTCAGTCCATCACCACAGTCAATCTACTTCTCTCTTCTCAAAGGATGAAGACTCATCAGATTCTTCCTCTACTCCAATGTGTGGTTGCGCCAACAAGATATAGTCCTTAAGAAATCTCTCTGGACTGAGTCCTTCCTAAGGGCTACAGCTCCTCACAGACTTGTCCAGTGTGGGTCTCCTCTGTGGCCAGCAGAAATCCAGGCACATTGTGCTTCCACTCTGTGCTCGCACAATGCCATGGCCTTCTCTGGGTATAGTTGCCACCTCTGGCTTGCGGTCCTTCACAAGCTGCCAGCAGATCTCATCTCCATCATTCACCTGCACGGATTGCAGGGGGACAGCTACTGTCTCACCAGGGTTTGGGGTGTGGGGTCTCTACTCTAGCATACTTCCTCCTCTCTTCCCTCACGTCGATGTCTACATAGTTCCTTCTCTCTCATCCAACTCCTTCCACTACCTATAACCCCTCTAATTCCAGTTTCTGCCTAAAAACTGATTGCAGAGGCACCCAATTGGCTCAGCCCAGAGGTGAGTCTGACTTAGAGCCAGGGAAAGTTTCTTACAGGGGTCACCATTGTAGTTCCTCCCTCTTATGAGAAACAGCTCCACACAAACCTAACACAGCATGATCTACAAAAGGGTATTGTATTCCTCATTGACCAGTTTTAATCACTTCTAGAATGTTTTAATCTTATTTAACCTACATTCTTTTTATCTTGATTAAGCTTGGCAAATTGCTGAGAAAGAAAAATTCAAGTAAAGACAAACTTACTTGATTTGGCTTAAGAACTCCAGGATACTTCCTTATACTGAAATTTTCCGTGACTCTGCAAAGCTATTAATAGTTGTAAATTGAACTTATGTTAAAAATTTATGTTACTATCAACAGTTCTTTACAATGATTTTTATGAATTTCAAAAGTTTCCAGAACTGACACCTTCACTCTTTACGCTGCAGACTAAGCAAAAGAAGGTCTGTTTTGTTAATCATAATGTCAATGAATAGGACTGAATGCTGCCTATGGAGACCAGCTTCAATCCATCCAAAATAACTTTTCAGGTTTCAATCACATCAAATCCATTGATAAATGGAGCTAATATATTTTAACTTGAATTTTCTGTTTGAGATCCAAATATTTTGGCCTTTTACAAGCTGAAACAAAATGGACTTTGTGCTTGGACACCTTTGAGTCAGCAACTTTCAGCAGAGTAAAGCTTCAGATTTTCCTGTAGCCTACTGATTGAAGTTAGTCAAGTAGGTACTTTCCCTCCAACTACAAATCTCTTCACTTAGAAATATGTTACATGACAAGGTTGGTCAGTTTTTCTTTTAAAATTGCTTTACTTTAGAAATTGCATTTGTCTACTTAAAATCCTTTTGTTCTGATGTAAATGAGAAATTTCCACCTTTCTAAAACCTAATAAGCAACTTATCATACAAATTCTTGTATCAAGCAAACAACTAAAATTTGTTTCCTACATTTACCACAGCACACTGGACTTTTACTACTTCCATGGGTTGCATTGCACACTTTGTATTTAATTTTCTTTAATTCACTATGAGACACAAAATATTAACACTGTCAGCAGGAAGACTCAGACTGAAGGCGAAGTTGGTTGCTACTGTAAGGAAGACAATTTGTGTTCTCCATTATATCATTGTGAATCAAGACTAACTATATTGACTTCAGTGGGGAAAAGGGTTGACAGACTTATTGCTACTTCTTCAAAATGATCCGTGCACCTCTAACAGTGTGACAACACAGTTAATTGTTTAACTCTGACTGAAAGGATGATGGCTGTGTAAAGCAGTAGTGACGACCAAAGGCGAATTTTAAGTAGATCTCAAATAGGTGAACCTAACTAATTTAAATGACAAAAAAATATATTATGATTTTTAATTTTTTTTCGTCTCAAATATTACCTGCCTTAAACAAGACTTAATTAATGAGAAATTAGTTTAGGATCATTGTTTGTGCAAGCGCTTAACTCTTCTTCCCATCTACAAATTTTCATCTGACAGAAAGAGTTTAGTCTCTTAATTAAGTTAAGATTTTACCTATCTATCATCAGGAGGAGTCAACATAGATTTACCAAGGGGAAATCCTGTTTGACCAACCTGATAGCCTTCTATGAGTCCATAACCAGCTGGCTAGATGAGCGGAGAGCAGTGGAAGTCATCTACCTTGACTTCAGAAAGGCTTTTGACCCTGTTTCCCTTAACATCCTCATCAGAAAGCCCAGGTAGAGTGGGGTGCATGAGTGGACAGTAAGGTGGATCAAGAGCTGGCTGAATGACAGAGCTCAGAGGGTGGTGATCAATGACACAGAATCGAGTTGGAGGCCTGTGGCCAGTGTTGTTCCACAGGGATCGTTTCTGGGGCCAGTCTTGTTCAACATCTTCATCACCGACCTGGATGAGGGGACTGAGGTAGCCTCAGCAAGTTGGCTGATGACACCAAACTGGGAGGACTGGCTGATTCCCCAGAAGGCTGTGCTGCCATTCAGCAGGATCTCAACCGGCTTGAGAGGTGGGCAGAGAGGAACCTCATGACATTCATGTTCATCTGGGAAGGAACAAACCCATGCACCAGTACAGGCTGGGGATTGAATTACAGGAGAGCAGCTCTGCAGAGAGAGACCTGGGAGCGTAACAAACTAACCATGAGCCAGCAATGTTCCCTCGTGGCCAAGAAGGCCAATGGCATCCTGGGATGCATCAAGAAGAGTGTGGCCAGCAGGTCGAGGGAGGTTCTTCTCCCCCTCTACCCTGCCCTGGTGAGGCCTCATCTGGAGTACTGTGTCCAATTCCGGGCTCCTCAGCTCAAGAGGGACAGAGAAATTCTGGAGAGATTCCAGCACGGGGCCACCAAGATGATCAAGGGATTGCAGCATCTTCCTTATAAGGAAAGGCTGCGGGAACTGGAGCTCTTTAGTCTAGAAAGAGGAGATTGAGGAGGAATCTTATTAACATTTACAAATATCTAAATGGTGGATGTCAGGAGGTTGGGGCATCCCTTTTTTCCTATGGTAGATAGCAACAGGACAAGAGTTAATGTGATGAAGCTGGAACGCAAAAAGTTCCACTTAAATATAAGAAAAACTTATTTCACTGTGAGGATGACGGAGCAGTGGAACAGGCTGCCCAGGGAGGTTGTGGAGTCTCCTTTCTTGGAGATCTTGAAGACCTGCCTGGACATATTCCTAAGTGACCTGATCTAGGTGAACCTACTCCTGCAGGGGGGTTGGACTAGATGATCTCTAAAGGTCCCTTCCAACCCTACCATTCTATGATTCTATGATAATTGTATTTATGTGCATCATAAGCATTAGAGAAGACTTAGGTGAGGAAACAGCATTTTAGAGGTCAGAATGGCTGAAATACAAAGAAATTAAAGTCAGAAGTATCCTTCTCAAAATGTATCCCAAAATGAGACATCAGTTATCTGATTCTTTCCCAGTGTTTGGGCTTTTTAACTAGCTCTTTATCTGCCGAGACATAGTATCCACCTAATTCTTTTGAAATTGGGAGTTTGAGGTCATACATGGAGTGAAATGCATAATTTTAAATTAAGTACACAGAAAGACAATACATTATTAGCTTTGAAAACGCTGGTCTAAGTTATCTGACCGGTGTTGCCCAAGAACTTTGAGGCATAGCAGCCTGTAAAGAAAAGATTTTCACAACCAGTTTCTCAGATTTTTGCTTACCTAAACTAGATGGAATGATAAATTCTATACTTTTGTTCCTCATGTTTTCTATATATACCTTGAACTTTCTGCAACTCATGAGAAAAAAGATCCTGGACAAAATTAGTTTCTATACAAATTAAAATATACTAATGAGATCTTTGATCAGAATCAGGCAGGGATTCTGTGAGAAAAATAGTGTATGATTTTGGAAACAAAGACTATCATAATGCTTTTCATATTGGTATGGGTAGCAAGCATTAAACACATAATTTCATAACATAGTGAGTCATTTAACGTTATCTCCACATCTACACACACATATCTTATGGTTTATCATCAACTGAGGACTCATACAGTCATTAACCAGGCCTTCACACTTGAATTAGTGGACTAGAAATATCACCTGCTTTAAAGGAGACAGTGTTTTCCACTGGATTTCACTAATATTTGGTGAGATTTTTTTCACTTCTTATCTTGTCATCTGATGTGATTTTCATCCTTACTTGTTCTTAATTCTTAGATCTAGTAGTCGTAAGTTTAGTTTTTTTTCGATGAGGCATGACTACTTAAATTACTTTGCTTTGTCTTCACATTAAGACTATCAACATTGACACTTGAGTGTTAAATCTCTACCAAGAATATTCACCCTAAATTTGAAGATGAAATTACAACTATAAAAACAATCTAAAAGAGTACTGGGACTTACCATTGACAATGCAAATTCAGTAAAGTAAAAGTTATTTTCTTTCTTTTTCACTTGCACATGAGGTCCTAATCCAGAAGTACCCCTTCAGCAAGACATAAGCAACTCATGCCTCCCAGAGAGGGTCTGTTCCTTGAGCACAACAGATCTGTGCTCCCATTCAATAGGATTTTTATGTGTTGATACAAAACACACTGAAATCAATGGAAAGGTTCCAAGTGACTTCAGATGTCCTCTAACCAAACCTTCACGGAATGCTCTGTTAAATAACTATTTTTTCTTAAATCTGCTTGTTCCTTGATCACCCTCAAGGTAAGATAGCATTAGTTCTGAGTGGGTTTGTACTGGCCTTCACTTGTTAGTAGTGACCAAGCACAGGACTAAATCAATCTTTATCAGGTCTGTAATTGAGCACTTCCCTAATTTATGAGACAGCCTTTCCATTAACAACAAAATCTTGAGAATTAAATAAAAACAGACCTTCACAAGTGCTTCTGCATTGATGAATAAAAAAAAAATGTTGATAAATGTACACCCCTTTTCCCAGGCTGACTTTGAAAAATTCTGTGTCATAAACCTAGGTCACATTCTGACAACAATTAGGAACACTAAAATAAATATTTGGCAATTCTTTGTTACTTTTTGTTGTCTTTTTGCCAACTAATACAGCAGTCTGTGACTATGAAATATGTTATTACAATATGTCTGCTAGTTCCTATGTATCAGTACTGTTATGTCCCATGTAGAACATAACTTCTTTGTTTTAAATCTGGTTCAGCTAGGACTCGATAAAATTTTACACAGAGAGATGGAAGTATTTCCTTAAGTTTTGCTGGAATTGTTTCCATTGTTAAACTAAACCACTTCCTCAAAACTCTATCTGAACATTGTTTTTTTTCTCTTTCTAACGTAGCTTTGAACGTTTCATCAATTAAGACACTTAAACTAGACCAGATAAATCACTAAGAAATGCAAGAGCCATGACAGAGAGATAGATTGATTACCTAATAGGTGAAACAGCTAATGAGTATTTTCCACTTGTAAGGGCTGAATCTTTGAAACTTACATTCATGTGAGTAGTTAATTGACGTCAATTATACTCTTTTGAAGCTTGAATCAAATGTTATATTGTATGATTTTGTTAAGTTAAAAAATAATATTTAGTTGTTTCATTGATTTTTTTCTATAGTTCTTCCACCTTCTGAACGTGTTTGGATTTGGAAAAGGAAAGTAATCTCATTACAGAACTTGTTGACAAAACATTTTCAATGTCGCTGTGAAGTGAAAATGATGTTTAGAAAGTGCTTACTCTAAATAAATCCTAATGCTGATTCTTTGATATTTATTCTGCTTAATAATGCTGCATGCTTTTTAATTTTTCATTTATGCAAATACATACATACATACATACACACATACACTATCTAGAATACTGGCAGTTCTGTGGACTATGTGAAAGTTTTGGATAAATTGGCATTAAGGAAAACAGTCTCAACCAAATTGAACTTAGGTTTATGAAGCATCATTGTAATCGAGAAAAAGAATACATCATACCTGTTGTAGAAGCAAGAAAAATAGGAAATAAGAGTTTAAGGTCTGTTTTTTTGTTCTGCTTATAACGGATATAAAATTTGAAATTCTTAAATCATTACCATTACAAATACTAAGTATGGTGTTTTTTCTGGTTTCACAGTTCCATAGGTAAAATATATGGTAAGCACTTAATATATACATAAACACAAGCATATTAGAGTATGAGTGTACACTGGTGGAACAGGAGAAAGGGATAGAAAAATCTCTAAATAAAGCAGACAAATTAATATCAGCATTTGATGTTCCAGAGAGAGCACTATAGCTGGTGGATATTTCATTGAAAATATTGTTTATATAGATTAAAAAAAAAACTTAAACCACTCAAATTGGCAGTTGCACAAAAGTAGCATCAAGCTGTCTAAAGCCTAAAACATAATTTCTAACCATTCACTGGAAATTAAAAACTTTGAAATAAGTAATCTTCAAAATGCAAGGACAGAAATGGACCTTACAGAACTCATACTGCTTAAAAAAAGTGTTAGGAATATTGATCTGTTTTCTATATGTAAAGTATTTCCCAATGCTTCAATTCTTTCTGCAGTTGAGACTTGTCCTCGCTATGGGTTAAAGAAAGAGATGGCCTCTCAGCGGCTCTTCTTTCCATATTTTCACTCCTACATTCTTACTAAAGGAATAACAAAGGCAAGACATCTACCTTACACACCTTCTGGTTGTAGATCATTGTTGAAGTTTTCTCCTTTGGTTCCCAGAACTCACACAGTCAGCTGCACTCCCAGGCCTGCTGCTGTTGCTTTTACTTCTTTAGGGGAAAGTGAGGGAAAGGGCCAGAAGGGAAAGAAAGATAACAAATGCAAAGTGGTCCAAAATGTCTTTATGCTAAACCAGCCTCTCCTTTAATGGTGACCAATGAATAAAACTTTTATATCACCACTCTTTTGACACTCAGCTTCTTCAGCCTTAGTTGCACATCTTTATATTACATCAAGACTTTGTTTCCATTATTTTACCTAAGTATCTTTTCAGTTGCAAATCTTTAGTGACCACAATAGTGGTTCTGGACTGTAGTCCTCAGCTCAGGATTACTTTAATATCCTGGATCCAAAAATGACAGTTCTTCTGCCCCTTTGAGACCTGAGCAATCTTTTTCCTTCTACATCCTTTGGGCCTCCTGAACTACTAGAATCTTCTCTGCTCTACATGGCTCCAGATACAGAAGCAGTAGTATTGTACTCTTTTGTGGCAACTGAAAAAAACTTTTTTTCCCTAACTTAGTATCTTAAATGCCACTGAGAACAAGACAGTGAGCTCTTTAGTGGTCTTCTTCTGTGGTCGAAGGTTAAATCTGCAGTTTCAATAGTTCTGTTGATGGCATTAAAGTGGTTCAATCAAGTAATGGTTAGGTATAGTTGTTTTGCCTGGACCCGCTTTTTGGTAGTGGGGGGAAGATACAGGGATGGCTTTTATAAACAAATATTTGCCAGAAGCTTCCCCTGTAGCTGATAGGGTTAGGGCCAGTCAATTCTAAGATAGACCCTGCACCTGACCCAGGCCTGGCCAATTAGTGATTGAGGTAATGCCTCTGTGAATACCATATTTGAGAAGGAGAAGAAGTTGTGGTGCAGGTGCTAAACTGCATCAGCAACAGGGAGTGAAAATGTGCAAACATCTCCACAGACACCAAGGTCAGTGGAGAAGGAGAGGAAGGAGGATGCTTAGGCCCTGGAAGAAAGATTCCCATGTGACTTGTGGTGAAGACCATGATGAGGCAGCTGTCCTCCTGCAGTCCATGGAGCCCACCAAGGAGCAGAGATCCACTTGCAGCCCACGCCCACACCACAGCAGGTGGATGGATGCCTGAAGGAGGCTGTGACTCCATGGGAAGCCCACATTGGAGCAAGTTCCTGGCAGGACCTGGGAGCCTGTGGGGAGAGAGGAGCTCACACCAGAGCAGGTTTGCTGTCACAATTTGTGATCCTGCAAGGAACTCACGCTAGAGCAGTCATTGCCTGAAGGACTATTCTCCCCATGGACGACCCACATTGTGGCAGGATGTGAGGAGCTGCCCTTGTGGAAGGCCTCTTACTGGAGCAGTTCATGAGGAACTGTAGCCCATGGGAAGGACCCACGCTGGAGAAGTTCGTGAGAGACTGTTTCCCATGGAATGGACCATACAGTGTAGCAGTGGTAAGTGTGATGAGGCCTCCCTCTGAGAAAAAGCAACAGCAAAATTTATCTGTAATGAACTGAATATAACTCCCATTTCCCATTCTCCTGTTCTGCTAGGGGGGAGAAGGGAGAATCCCGGGAAGGAGATTTGGAGGGAGATGTTTTAAGATTCAGTTTTATTTCCCATTTTCCTTATTCTGTTTTGATTGGTCCTTAATAAATCAAACCAATCCTCCCCAAGTTGAGCTGGTATTTCTGAATGATCTCCCTGTTCATATCTCGACTTGCAAACCCTGCGTTATATTTCCTGTTCAGTTCAGGAGGGGGAGTGATAGAATGACTTATTGGTCATCTGGCCCACAACCAGTGCTAAACCACCACTATAGTTATGGAGAGGATGTCTCTGAGCCTTCTGTCTTTCAGGCTGAATTGTCCCAGCTCACCCAGCATCTCCTTATATGAAAGATGTTCCTATTCCTTGATCATCTTTGTGGCCCTATGCTAGATTCACTCCATTAAGTCCATCTTTCTTGTACCGAGGAGTCCAGAATTTATGCAAGAGATCAGTGTGCTATGGACTGGTCACCATTTTACAGCAAAAAACTCCATAAACTAAATAAATAAGAATGGATACCTTTATTGCTTGATTTTTTTATCTCAGCAGTGAAAAGAATCAGAAGAAAGGCTGAATGATCTTCTTAC